>CM039137.1:17710969-17904165 GCA_022036555.1 Microstegium vimineum | reverse complement strand
TGGTCCAGTTTGTAACTTCCCTTTGCTCGATGAATCCCCAATTTTGAACATCCTGATTTACTCAAATAATGTAGAAATTAGCAAAAAAAAATTCCAGGGTTTGACTTCTTGTTTCCATTTCAGCCTGATCTTGCACAGAGTGAGGACGAGGATATTAATGCTGAAATATGTAAATTAGAAGGTCAACTTCATAAAGAGGTATTCATAACTTACTAATTGCATGGACGTGTGTATTATTTCTTTATCAACATATTTTGTTATTCTTAATCTCTTCAACCCATGTCTACGATATAGCATACCATTTTAATTGCTTTACTTCTACTGATGCATTGCATTTCATTTATTGATCGACTTGTTTTACTATCTTTGATGTATTTGACCCATGTCTACACTCCCATAATTAATTGTAGTATTTCTGATATCATAGGTTGTGGAGAAGAAAAACTTGCTATTGAAACTGGATGGTGTTGTCACAACTGCAAAAGAGTCTCAGCAGAGGTATTTTCTGGTCATTTGCATCTATTATGGAAACAGATTCTCATGTTGCAAACTCTTATATAAACTTGGTGCACTTTATAATAGGGAATTCTCACGGCTTGCCATGGATAGGCTTCTCCTTAGAGCATACGAGAAATATATGGTAACTCCCTAAAATTTCCAATATGTAGCTATTTCTCATTTTATTGGTCAGGCACTCATGCTACTGATTAATACACACTATTCATTTTCCTAATTGCCATTTTAGTTTAGTTATTATCAACCTAATTTTGTTTCTTATTAGCTTTCCTGAAATTCTTTGCTCTATGTATCCAATTGCCTTTATCGCCATTTTTTTCCAAAATTATATTAGTTCATTATTTGTTAATATTCTTTTCACCTGTTAATATTCCTACATTTAAGGTTTCTTTGGTCGTTTCACATTGCGCACGCCCTAATATGATTCTAGTTCATGTCTATTAACTTTCTCCTGGTGTTATTTTGAAAAGTATTTCAGCCTTCTTGGCCTGGCCTACAATTACTTGGATGCTTTGCTTGAGATCCAAAAATGACAATTATTGTGCTCTGACCAGTTTCTGCAATGCACCTGAGTACTGGTTTGCAGTTTGATTTGTTTGGCGGATGCTGTTCCCAAACCACTGGAAGTGGGACAGCTTTGATGTGCCACCTTCGTAGTTGTTTTAGTTATTTTGAGGTGGTGATGTTCTTCATAAATTTGAGCTTGAGTAATGTGTCATCATTTGGAACTTGCATTCAAGTTTTACAGTTGATGTTCAGGTGTTAATGAACCTACAGTTGATGTGCTGAACATATTTGTTAAGGAAGAATATATTCTTTGACATTCCTTAACTCTGCTTACTTTGTGGATTCTGAAGTTTAATATGTTTTCACATACTTAGCTAAGTGATTGACCGTTTGGTGCTAATGTCCAGGCCTTCTGTGGTCCAAATGTTTCAAGCAGCAAAAATGTTAGTAGAGCTGGCAGACATGCTGCTCTAAGTTTTGTCAAACGAGTACTAGTGCGATGCCAAAACTATGAGGAGGCGGGAACAAGTTGCTTTGATGAGCCTACTTTCAAGGACATGTTTTTATCAGCAACGTCTCACAGAAGCAGTCCAGATGCTGCTTCACAAGGTATTGCATCACCATAGTAATTATTGGCATTGTCTGTAGCAACTTTGTTTTCACGACATCCATCTCAAAATGATGCAATTCTGAGTTTGGATTGGGTTTAACTTCCTTAATTTTGACTTAGTTTATAGAAAATATTTTTAATATTTATGACTCCAAATAGGTGTACTATGAAAAAATATATTATCAGCATAATAGTTATTGGCATTGCCTGTAGCAACTTTTGTTTACACGTCCTCCGTCCCAAAAAGGATGCAATTCTGAGTTTGGGTTGGATTTAACATCCTTAATTTTGACTAAGTCTATAGAGAATATTTTTAATATTTATGACTCCAAATAGGTGTACTATGAAAATATTATACATTATCATTCTAATGATACTTATTGTTATGATAAACTTTAATACTTTTTGTATAGTTTTGGTCAAACTTAAAAATATTTGTCTTCTTGAAAGGTTTGACTTGCATCCTTTTTGGGACAAGGTAGGGAGTACTGATGTATCGCATTGTCCAGCCATGAGGGATCTGATTTGTTATCTTATTTGCAGATAATAATACAACAGTGAGACCAGTCCACAGGGCCAGTGCATCAGATGCTTCTCGAGGAAGCAGTCACCTGACGGATCTGTCATTTGCAAAGGAGGATCCCTGGACAAACAATGTAAAACAAAGGGAATTATTGCTCGATGAGGTTGTAGGTAGCATAACAGGAGGAACTTTGAAACCCTCAGGCCTTGGTACTTCCCTTGTCAGCAATACGAAAGGAAAGAGAAGCGAGAGGGACAGGGAAGGGAAGGGGCACAACCGAGACAGTCTTAGGTCTGGCCGTCCATCGTCTTCCAATGCAAAAGGTGAAAGGAAGAATAAAACAAAGCCCAAACAGAAGACAGCCAACATCTCTGCTCCTTCAAGCAGTAACCCTAGGGACCTACAGCTTCCAGCTAAAATAACGCCTCCCAGCAATGGCAAGGACAGAGCTCCAGCTGCTGCTAGACATGATGATCCGGCTATTGCTTCTAATGATGCCGAAATGCCAGACTTATCTAACCTCGAGCTGCCAGGAATGGACGTTGACTTTGGTGGCTGGTTAAATCTGGACGACGACGATGGACTCCAGGATCTCGACTTGATGGGCCTCGAGATCCCCATGGATGACATCAACGAAATAAACCTCATGATATAGCCGTACATTTTTATTCTCAGCCCATAGAAAAGCTCCCTATAGTGCACAGGTAACATGTGATTTTCTCACAGTAACCACCAACCCAGCAGTTTTAACACCAGGCCGGTTAGGCTTCACTTAGTTTTGATAAGAAAAAAGTTTATAGAGACCTCTTGACAATCCCCACAACCACATGTTGTCCTTTTTGTACCAGCGTGTAATTTGCCTCCCTACCTTGTACCCTGTGTTCTTCTGTCTGTGCAGACGTCGGTGTACATATCTATTTTGGTGCTGTACAAGGTAGGGAGGCTAGTTACTCCATTTATCGAGGTGTACTCCAAAGGTTGTATATATATATCAGCAATTCAGTATCACCATCATCACAGGTTCTTAGTGCTGAAATAAAGCGCGTCAGTTTACCCTTTACTCACATCTCTCAGCTGGCCGACCCTTGTTTGTTGCCACCTGCATCACAATTAGTCACATAGCTGTATTTGGTTTTCTGGCCTATTTGTAGCCTGGCTAGCTAATTGTGTGTTTGCTTGTCTGGTTTGGTTTGTATAGAATCACAGGTTACTACTCCCTTTGAGGAATTTCGTCGAACAACAGATAGATGGCATCCTGAGCACGACAGCGGGGCAAGCTCGGCCGGGCACTTGTCGTCCGTCGCGGGGCGGGTACGAGCGGTGCGGGAAGCGGCGCGGAGCCCCACTGCCACGGTCACGGCGACTTCGCCGCCACGCGAATTTGGTAGACGGTTTAGCACGCCTCTTTGCAATTTGCAAATGGGTTCAAATTTGGTAGGTCTTCTTTGCAAATGGATTCAAGCTGTGACTGATAAGTCGTTTTGACTATTTTACTATGAGATAAAAACAATGCACCATGAAGATTATAAGCCAATCGAACAAGGGGATGACTTCCTCTGGCTGGCAGCGAAGTAGTTACTATCTGCAAAGATCAAACAAATGCTTACTCATCCTAAGCATAAACATCAACGCCCCCTTTTGATTCAGTCAAAGTAATTTCGAATCCGATGAGCATACATATGTCCCGGAACGGGGCAGCCAACCCTGCTGCCAAATTTCCAGTCCTCGTGTTGACTCTTTGTGCATCTAAGACGACTACTACTACTCCTTTTTAGTCCAATCTCAAAACAAAACAAAAAACTCTTTTTTAGTCCACTAGCGGTAGCAGCAAAGTCACCTGCGGTGCCTGCAGGCTACCACCACCAGCAGAGGAACTGACTGAGGTGCGTGCACCTGCAGGCCACCATGGCCGCCTCTCGCCGCTCCGCCGTTCAGCTGCCCGTCGCCGACCCGGCGGCGGATCCAGACCAAGTCCGGCTGCGCCAGCTGGGCTACAAGCAGGAGCTCAAGCGAGGCCTCTCGTAAGCTAGCTAACTGACTGCATGCCTTCGATTCAATTCTTTCGCTGCTGAATTGAACTGAAGCTCTGAGCTCTGTTTTTTTCTGCTACATGTTGATGCTGATGGTGCATGTGCGCGTGTAGCGTTCTTTCCAACTTCGCCCTGTCTTTCTCCATCATCTCCGTGCTCATGGGCGTGACCATCACCTACAACACCGGCCTCCGCTACGGCGGGCCGGCGTCCATGACGCTGGGGTGGCTCGTCGTCTCCACCCTCAACGGCTGCGTTGCGCTGTCCATGGCGGAGATCTGCTCGGCGTACCCGACCTCCGGCGGCCTCTACTACTGGAGCGCCAAGCTCGCCGGCAAGGACTGGGCTCCCTTTGCATCCTGGCTCACTGGATGGTACGTACGTACGTTATAGTCGTGTTTTGTGTATTCACAATATTCTTTTGCGGTAACTTGTTAACAAATCTGCAATGCCAATTAACGAAAAGCATGCATTCCGCTTATATTACTTCTCTGTTAATGTGTCGATCATGTGCAGGTTCAACATCGTGGGACAGGTACGCCGGCCCGGTCATTCTTCCTTCACAGGTTCATGCATAGCATAGATGCATGACTACTAGCTGCAACGAATACAGAGCATATATATATTTTCGTATTATTTTAATTGGCGCTGAAAATATTCTTGATGCGTGCGTGCTTTGGATAGTCAGCTGCTGGCTGGCTGCTAATGCCTGACGGCATATATCCTGCATGTGGGGGATCGTTTCCATACATACAAAGGCCGGCCGGCCGCACTCTGAGGCATCATAAATCATTATATTAGTTCATTATATTACTACTAGTAGTAGTCAACTTTATTACTGATTTGTAATAGTAGTTTGAAAATTACTCTGCCTCCATGCATGTCTCCGTCACAAAGATATGACTGAGAGAACGTACACCAACCATTTCATTAGTAGAACGTACGAAGATGCTCAATCATTCATCAATGGTTGAAAATATATGATTGAGAAAGTGATTCGAAAAATAAAAATATGATTGACAAAGTAACAAAATTTTATTATATAGCCGGTGTTCTTATCGAACGGGTGGACGTGATCGATAATCCGTAGTTTGTTCATGGCTAATAATATATACATTTTATATACTGGCTAGCCGCCGAAGCGCCAAAAGTTTTGACTAGCTAGAACCGATCTCGAATATAGTATGTCCATTTTGATGACCGGCAAGCACCACCTGAACATTATATTCTTCTTGATTAAACTATGTGAACGAACGCATACAGTGGGCAGGTACGACGAGCGTGGACTTCTCGTTGGCGCAGCTTGTGCAGGTGATCGTGCTGCTTGCCACCGGAGGGCTCAACGGCGGCGGCTGGCTACATGGCGTCCAAGTACGTCGTGCTGGCCATCTATGGTGCCATCTTCGTCGTACACGGGTTAATGAACTGCGAACACATGGTTGATATGTGCCTATGATGTTCAGTTTTGTGATGGATGATTGATCAACACTTGAGTATTTCAGTTTGAGCGGTTATCACTAATCTTTTGCGAAAGCAAATGTGTGCCTGTCTATCGGCTTGTGGTGTGCAGGTACTATGCCTAGTGACAGTGGTCAATGACGTGGAGAAGGTCGAGTAGAGGCTTGCCGTGCCGATGGACTGAGAGCGGTGAAGGGTGGAAGCGGGGCTCGAACTGAGGGACCATGGGTGCCGGCGGACTAACTGTGGTGGCTAGTGCCTGACACCGGTGAGTGCGAGAAGACATGGAGGTAGACCGAGTCGACCGAGTCAAGACGACGGACGAGCGGGTCGAGTGGAGGCTCAGGGGACTCGGAGTCCGACCGGACGAGGACAAGGTGGCTCGAGTCGAGCGGTTTGGTGGTTTGGGCCGCAAAACCACCGGAGGACGGTTTCCGAGTTTGGACCTCAAAACTCGGGGTTCGGTAGTTGAGCCGAAAGCTACCGGTGGCGGGTTTCGCTGGTTTGGGCCTCAAAACCCGGGCGGAGCTTCCGAGGAAGCGGGGATGGCACGTGGCGGAATCCTGGAGGTTGCGTCGATGCGACGTCAACTCCTGGCAGGAAGCGGGGCCGTCCATTCAAATCGAGGAAGATATTTTCCGGAGCTTGGATTGCAATGCTTAGGCTAGGTAGTTCACTCATGTATCTAGGGGGGTTTTTGGGAAATAGCCAAAACCCTGTTAAATAGGGGATGAAGGGGTATCCTCATCCTATCTCTTGAACCCTAATCATTTTCCCCAACTCTCTCTCTCTACCCTCTCTCTAGTTCATGAGATCCCTAGGTTGATTTCACCAACCTCTGTAAGAACTTGAGTTTGTTGCGAGGAATCGGAGGTCGTAACCTCCGTAAGCCATGGTGGCTTCGATTTCGTGATTGTGTCCCCGTTTTGCCTGTGTTCTTCGCGTTTTGTTTTTTGCTCTCTTTTTTTCCCGAGATGATTTCTCTTTGTTGGGAGTAGCTTTGCAAAATCCGTTTGAACCAAGTTGTTCGTGCTTGCAAGGAGCATCTTTGCACCGAAGGATTTATCCTAAAACCTTGTGAGCATGTAGATCGGGCAATTTCTTTGCGGTGTTCTTCGTTCTTGAGCTTTTCCCCAAATCTCTTCTCCTCCCTTTGCTCTAAGCCAAATTGAGCGATGATTTCTTCGGGATAGCTCCTCAACTGCACTAGGATCATGCCTACAAAGTTTGGTTGCAGTTGGTGATCATTTGGTTGAGTTTTGGGAAGATTTGGCGGAGTAAAATCCATTTTCGCGAAGAACAGTTTTCTGCTCGTGAGCGTCGGACCACTTACCCCTAAGCTCCGGACCATAGCAAGTGGTCCGGTGGTCTTTACTTTTCTCGTGTCAAGCAGCAAGGGGCATCGGACCACCCTCCGAACCTCTCAGCTTTTGAGCGCCGGACCATAGGCGAATGGTCCGGTGGCTCTGCTGAGAAAAGCTACCACACGTCGGACCTCTCTCCTTAGTCCGACGGGGTAGTCCGGTGGTCTGATCCGGAGGCAGGGTGTTCACTGCTCAGTTTCGACAGTGGGCAGGAGTGAGCACTGGACCACCTTCCTTGGTCCGGAGGTAGCGTCGGACTGGTCCGGAGCAGGTCGTCCGGAGGTCAGGTGCTCCCTGCGTTGGTTTGTCTCGGCGGGTGAAGGCGTCGGACCTTAGCTCCGGACTACTCGCTATAGTCCGGTGGCTCTGTCTCAATTGGTCCGGAGGTTGCTGTTTTTGCCTGTTTTTCCTAGGTTCTTACCTCTTTTCATAGGGGTTGAGAACTTGGTTTTTGAGGTTTCCGGTGAGTTTTCCTCTACTGCCAGCGAGCTCTCTTTTCTCCGATTTCGTCTGAATCTCCGCTCGCGCTGCTTGGGGGAGTTTGAGCACCCATCAACTGGATTTGGTTTTTGGGAAGAGTGACCCGAATATTTCGAGAGAAATTTGAGGCTCCCATTCATCCCCTTTGATCGCCGTTCTCGGGTCCTTCGTGAACAGCCTCCCTATCCAGTACCTCGCATGGTTCGGCCGCAGGTTCCATTTCCAAAGATCGATGATAGTCCTTTTTATTTATATCAAAGTTGGGCCATTTACGGGGCTAAAAAATATATATTATATATTATAGTATATATGTAGGTACATTTGGTCTGGTGATCATCATTCCAGCTGTTGCGACGGAGAGGGCAAGCACAGAGTTCATCTTCACACATTTGAACACAGACAATGGCATGGGGATCCACAGCAAGGCTTACATTCTTGCCTTGGGGCTGCTGATGAGCCAGTACTCGCTCATCGGCTACGACGCATCTGCACACATGGTATGCTATATGGTAACGATGCATGTACAATCTGATATGCTATAGTTGTGATGATCATTACTATACAATAACAACGCATGCGTTTGGCTGCAGACGGAGGAGACGAAGAACGCGGACTGGAGTGGGCCAATGGGGATCGTCACCTCCGTCGCTCTGTCCAGCGTGTTAGGGTGGATTTACCTGGTGGCCTTGGCGTCCCTGATGACGGACATCCCCTACCTCCTGGACCCCGGCAACGACGCCGGTGGGTACGCCGTCGCGCAGGCTCTCTACGACGCCTTCCACAGGAGGTTCGGCAGCGGCGTCGGAGGCATCGTTTGCCTCGGGATCGTCGCCGTCACCACCTTCCTCTGCGGCTCTGCGTGCGTCACCAGCAACTCAAGGTAAGTGTACATAGTTCAGTGCGTGCATCATCATCTGTTAGTTGTCTCTTTTTTTTTTTTTTGCACCTGAAAAATGCTCCCCCCACCCCCCCTGAAAAATGCTCATATATACTACTACGTGTGTAGGATGGGGTATGCCTTCTCCAGGGACGGAGCCGTGCCATTCTCCAACGTATGGTACAAGGTGAACAAGCAGGAGGTGCTCTTGAACATCGTCTGGCTCTCCGTGTCCGTGGCATTCGCCATGGCTCTCACGGTGCGTCATCAATCGCCTCACCATCTCTCAGCAGCTGTATACATACATAAGCTCACAACATGATGTCATGTCCATCTATGTATCACCATCTATCCAGTCGCTGGGGAGCCAGGTGGCATTCCAGGCGATGCTGTCGGTGGCGACAGTGGGACCGTACATCGCCTACGGTCTGCCCATCGTCTTCCGCGTGACCACGGCCCGGAGATCCTTCGTCCCGGGGCCGTTCAACCTCGGGCGATACGGCCTGCTCGTCGGCTGGGTCGCCGTCGCCTGGGTGGCCGCAGTCGCCGTGCTCTTCTCCCTGCCCGTCGCGTACCCCGTCGCCGAGGACACCTTCAACTACGCGCCGGTCGTCGTCGGCGGCGTGCTGCTGCTTAGCGTCGGCTCGTGGACGCTCCATGCTCGGTTCTGGTTTCGAGGGCCCATCACCAATGTTGTTGACGCCGCCTAGTGTACGTTTTGGACGTGTGTGGTGCTGATGTAAATCAGTATAAATGTAATGCACGACCAATGTACACGACCAATGATTTTTTTTTTTTTTTTTTTTTTTTTTTTTTTTTTTTTTTGGAGAGAGTTTTCTTCATGAAGTGGAGTGGAGTGGCTGCCTGACGAGCACCTGTCTCTGTCTGTCTCCATCCCCGTTTGCGTTTCCACGGAAGGGAATGCTTTGCTTACGACGATAGAGCAGCAGAGAGTAGAAATGTCAAACTGCTAGCTAGCTGCAAGACAAAGAAAGCAGTGGCCAGTTTTCCCAAAAGAAAACAAATCATACATACAACATAGTATTCGCTTCACTCGTCATAATCGATCGGGCAAACGACATAAGATCGAGGACGCGGAAGAATTTCCACTACTTTTCTGTTTCACAGTGTTGACCTGCACGCGGCAGAGGAAGGAATCGTACGTGTTATTAGGGGGGGGGGGGGGGGGGGGGGGGGAGAGAGATGGGCTCCGTTGAGCTCCCCGTCGCCGACGACGCAGACCGAGCCCGGCTGCAGCAGCTGGGATACAGGCAGGAGCTCAAGCGCGGCCTCTCGTACGTGCTTCTTTCAATTTTTTTTAAGACGTCACCGGAGGGGTGAGAGCCCCACCTAAATAAATTTCCATTGATTCCGGCGAATCGGTGCATGGAGGGTCTAGGACCCTAAAGTCTTACAAAAAGTTACATAGTAGAGATAGGGAGAGAGAGAGGGATTATAACACCACCATCAACAACATTTAAAACATAACATCAAAACAAAAACACTTAAACAACTTCAAGGATAAGCAAAGACCCTAGCCAGAAGACGTCAGCCGAAGCATCAATTTGCGCCTCCACCGAACAGCATACTCGTCGTCTTCACCATGGCCATTGTGCCCTCCACCACTCCTCGTAGCTATGCCGCTCCACTGCCGCCCTCCATCTGAGGACCACTCCGTGCAGTAGGAGGGGGACTAAGAGTGGCGACGAACACGCAAGCCTAGGATCGTCGGGAACGACGACCTCCCTTTGAACTGATGATGACATCCTCCAGCGCATCCAGGCCCACGTACCATCATCCAACACCGTCCACGGGGAGGAACCCTTGGAGGGGAATGACGGCAGCGGTGGAAACTGCTTCCGTCAATTCAATTCCCAGAAGATTTATTTCTAGTCTAGCTTAGCTCTCGTCGCTCATTGAGCGCTTCCGATCAACTTCTCCTTCTCCTTCTCCCTCATCTCCGTGCTGACGGGAGTGACGACGACCTACAACACCGGGCTGCGCTACGGCGGGCCGGCGTCCATGACGCTGGGGTGGCTCGTCGTGGCGCTCTTCAACGGCTGCGTGGCGCTGTCCATGGCCGAGATCTGCTCCGCCTAACCGACCTCCGGCGGCCTCTACTACTGGAGCGCCAAGCTCGCCGGCGACGACTGGGCGTCCCTTGCTTCATGGGTCACTGGATGGTACGCTCTGCTCAGAGTTTTTTTTATTAAACCTCAGTAGAAAATTCAGTACTAGTAGTTCTCCCTATCAGCGATCATACTGATGATCGACTGAATGAATCACTAATGGAACGTCATTCTTGTGCTCAACTGATAAACAAAGATCCATCAGAATCAGACAAGGAAAATCTTTGCCGCTTCAATTCAGTTGTTTTTGGTAATATAAACCTGCTAAGGCCTTGTTCGTTTGCACATGATTCAATCCAGTAGCTAATTCATTCCGGGTCAGGAACGGATGAATCCGTCCCTATCACTAATTTCATAGTAGGATTAATTCCAGAGGGTACAAGACCCGATTTCGTTCCGAGTCCTTTAGACAAAAAAAAAGAAAAAAAGAAAAAAAAGAAACAAGTTTTTTTTTTGTTCTGGTCGGTTTTCATTCCGGATCGACATAAAACGAACGTATATTTTAGTTGTCATCCGGATTGAAAACGGACCGTAACAAATCCACCCGGAATGTCATCCAGAATGCGAACAAGACCTAAATAATTTTTAAAATCTTACAGGTTCAACATCGTTGCGCAGGTAGGCTCCAACTTCACAGGACGATGAGTATAGTACAGTACATGCCTGCACCACTAGATTATCTCTTTTTTTTTAAGAAAAAGAGGTTTCCCTCCATTTACGTACTGATGAAGCACCTCTAGACTATTTCTTCTGATTATTCATTTTCTTTAGAATGGATTTTGTGAGGACAGGCATAAGATCAGATGGGCTATACTTCCACCACAAAGTGACAAACACAACAGTATTCACTGACAGTAGCCTGAGCAGCAGATTAGCTAGCCCCTGTAGTATGCAAACTGCAATAGCAGTCTCTTTCTTGCCTTTTCAGATTGCTGACTGACTTAAGAGCTGACCAAAGATTGGTCAGTTCAGTAACCTGAAACTGCAGTTGCATTGCACATATACTGTACTTACAGTATAGTAGTAGTACTAGTAATCAGGTTGCAGACTGACAAATGGCAATCATCTAGTGATTGCTTCAATTCCTGATTAAACAAAACAAAACAAACCAAAACCGTCGTTTGACACTCACAGTGGACTGGTACGGCGAGCATGGACTTCTCGCTGGCGCAGCTCATCCAAGTGATAGTCCTGCTGGGCACCGGCGGGGGAGCCAACAACGGCGGCCGCGGCTACATATCGCCTCCAAGTACGTCCTGCTGGCCATCTACGCCGCCATCCTGGTCGTGCACGGCCTCGTCAACAGCCTCCCCATCCAACGGCTGTCCTGGCTGGGCAAGCTCGGAGTCGGAGCCTTCTGGAACACCGCAGGCGTCTTTGTTCTGGTACGTGATCCTGATTCCAGCGGTGGCGAAAGAGAGAGCAGCAGGCGGCGCGGAGTTCATCTTCACCCATTTCAACACCGACAACGGCATGCGGATCCGCATCTTCGCCATGGGGTTGCTCATGAGCCAGTACTCTCTCCTAGGCTACGACACGTCTGCTCACATGGTATATGTATGCGCAATTTGTTTTGTTCGATTCAGCGGCAGAGATTCAACGCCGTCTGGTTCTCCGTCGCCGTCGCCGTCGCATTCGTCATAGCCCTTCCGGTGCGTGCGTCTAAGCTCGATCTCTGAACTGCAACTGGTAGTTGCAATACTGCATCGTTCGTCCATGCATGACGTACACTTGTTTCTTCCTTTGTCCAATGTCCATGCATGACACTAGTCGCTGGGGAGCCAGGTGGCGTTCCAGGCGATGGTCTCGGTGGCGACGACGGGGCTGTACATCGCCTACGCGCTGCATGCCCATCCTCTTCCGCGTCACGACGGCAAGGGAATCCTTCGTCCCGGCCGGGGCCGTTCCACCTCGGGCGGCGGTGCAGCCTCGTCGTCGGCTGGGTCGCCGTCGTGGCCTGGGTGGCACTCCTCACCGTCCTCTTCTCCCTGCCGCTGCCGGTGGCGTACCCCATCGCTGAGGCCAACTTCATCTACACGCCCGTCGCCGTCGGCGGGGTGCTGGGCCTCAGCGTCGGCGCGTGGACGCTCCACGCCCGGTTCTGGTTCCATGGGCCCGTCACAAACGTTGCCGCCGGCTGAAGTGGCCTCTTTCGTTTGGGCATAATACTAAGAAAAAGGAATTGGGGCATGGGCCACTTCGGCCTGTCCATGGTCTAGCTCGGGCCTCGTCGGCCCACCAATCTGAAATGGACCGACCCACTACGTAGAGAAGACTCGGCGACGCGCGCCCGCCCATCCACCACATCACTTGAGCGCGCGCGCGGCCCACCGCTCGCCCGCCGCCATGAGAGGGCTCCTCTCCACTTCCGCCGCTCTCCTCCGACGAGCCGCCGGCGCCGCCGCCCAGCTCTCGCGCGCGGAGTGCGGTAGCACCTCAGCATCCGCGCCCCTCTCCTCTCCCCGCTCCCCCCTCCAGGTATGACCCGCATCTCTCTGCCGCTCCCTCGATTGCGGGCTCGTGGCTTGTTGCCGTGTGCTAGGGATCTGTAACTTCTTTCCGCAATGGAAGATTCTCATTCGGACTGATAAGACCTCTTTGCTAGTTGCTGTTTTCAAACTGCCCGTTTTGGGTTAGATTCATAGATTGGATGAAACGTTTAACATTTGCAACGGTTTGAACATTAACGTACAAGCAGCTTACCGTAAGTTCTGCTTTGCTGCCTCCTGCTCATGTAGCATACAATAGCGAGTTTCGGACAAATAAGCACTATGTGCTGTTCAACAGCGCTATTCCGATGCCAGCTTTTTTTCCACTAGTGGAGAATTGTGGCTTTTGGTTACAATTGATTTATTTGCTGCTTTGCTGTTTCGTACTCACTGGCTTCATACCTATATAAGTGGGGCGTGGAGTTCAGAATGTGCTTGCTTGCTCATATTACAAGATATCTGTTCAAATTACTGATCACCTTTCTTCCATGTGATGTTATTATTTGCTAGAATGGGGAAAGAGAGGCATTTTGTTCATTTTGGTCCAAAGGTCGTTCGATGTCAACCACAGGTATACCCATTTACCCGAGAGTTGCTCAAATTTTTGCTACTGTCAGTGTTTCTGCAATAGAAAAATCCAACTTTAATGTTCCTGCACAATGTAACTTGTTGAAGTAGTTTCCAAAACTGTAGAGTTATTCTCTGGGCATTCTGTATTCACGCTACCTTATGAGTTGCTATGTTACTCAGGAATCTGTACAAATTTCCAGTTGATATGCAGTTAGATTACGAGAGTGACCCCCCGCTTGACGATACAAAAGCTATTGAGAAGGAGTCGTCACTTAATGTTGCTGTCTCTCAACTTGCAAGTGACTTTGATAGAGACTCCAATTTATGTTTGGAGCGATTTTCCCGTACAAGGAATGCATCTGTGATCTCTACTGGTTCTCTTAAGCTTGATCTTGCTCTCGGCGTTGGAGGATTACCAAAGGTCACAATGTGTTCATATCATTTTTGTTTGTTCACATAATATACTTTATTATTATTATTTATATACCTGGAATGTTCACATGATTTTATATCGCCTGGTATAAGAAACAGAAGTTCATACTTTTACAAGTACCTCACTATTCCTGTCAAGTGTTAACACTAGCAAGTCCAAACTGAACTAAGAAGGCCATGTGTGTGTGTGTGTGTGTGTTTCATCTTTCGATACCTATCTACTCTGTGTCAATCTAATCTCCATTATGATCTTAACTATTTTATTAAGTGGCAAATGTCCTTATTTTGATTGGTAAGCATAGTTATAATTACCCTATATAGAAGTGCATTTCACCTTCACCATCTCTGCTTACAAAAATATACATAAGAACACATTCGTGCTCATCTCTTGCCTAAAACATTTTGAGAGAATGTCTTGCCTAGAAATGCTGCCATCATAGGTGTCCATGTCTTCCAAGCTGTATTACTCTGGTCACTGTATATGTTTAATAGCAACATTTCCTTGAGAAATTTGATCCATGGCAATAGATTTAACTTGGTGCGTGTTTGGAACTGATTATAATCAGATTTCTGGACCGCTGTCCGTGAGAATAAAAATAATCGCACCAACCGCCGCGCGGGTACCGTCGATTGTTTCAACCGCGATAGACACAACGACCGCAAGAATACACTAGCCGTCATGTTTTCCGTGCCGCGAGTTATCAGCCGTGTTTTGGATAGCGCACCGCGCGTTTGCCTAGAAATGGACAAATGGTTTATTACTGTGCTTTGGCCATGTTTGGCAGATTACTGATCAAAGTTCCGCTAGGCGGCGACTAGGCGGCGACCAGGCGCGACTAGGCGCGAGTCGAAGGGTGTCCGCCTCGCCTATGGGGGTAGGCGGACCCTAGGCGACGGCGGCTCGTCGGCAGCGCCTGGCGGAGGTCGCCGGTGGGGGAGGAGGAGCTGCGTCGCCGTGGGGAAGGACGAGCTGCGTCGCCGACTCGCCGTGCGTCGCCGTGGGGGAGGAGGAGCTGCGTCGCCGACTTGCCGCTCGAGCGGTGGAGATGGAGGTGCGTCGGATGAGGAAG
Source organism: Microstegium vimineum (assembly GCA_022036555.1). Taxonomy (NCBI): domain Eukaryota; kingdom Viridiplantae; phylum Streptophyta; class Magnoliopsida; order Poales; family Poaceae; genus Microstegium; species Microstegium vimineum. The sequence continues at coordinate 17,889,110 of CM039137.1, read as the reverse complement.
AGAAGGCGGTGGTGGAGGCGCCAGGGACGAGACCGGCAGCAGCGTGCGGCTGGCGGCTGCCGGCTGCCGGCTGCGGGCGCGGGGAGGGAGGAGGCGGCGGTGGAGGAGGAAGAGACGGGCGGGGGAGGGAGGAGGCGGCCGGCGCGCGTGCGGCGTGCGGCTGGCGGCGCGGGGAGGGATGGGGTGCGGCGGATGGGGTGGAGGGGGTGAATGGATAAGGCTGTTGGGTGGATAGGTGGGCTGTTGGGTTTTTTTTATGGGCCTTTCTATAACTTTAGGTCCTTCTATAACTTTAGGTCCATATATCTCCTATTTTTTTCTTTTATTTAAGAGATATGTGTGTCAATGTACAAAAATTAAAACGCCTAGGGAAACGCCTAGGAACGCCTAGGCGCGATTAATCCCGACTAGGCTCTAGGCAGTGGGTCAACGCCTAGATCCTGCCTGGCGCCTAGCTGAACTTTGTTACTGATTAGAGTCTCTCAACAGGGTAGAATGGTGGAGGTATATGGAAAAGAAGCATCTGGGAAGACAACACTTGCGCTTCATGTTGTCAAGGAAGCTCAAAAGAATGGAGGTCTGCATTTCTTTTATGAAGGCCTTTTTTTCTCCCTCCTTTTATCCTTGAATATATTTCTGTTGAACACCAAAAAGAATATCATTTTTTTGGTGGTTTGTTACATCCCTGAAGTAATTCTTTTCCAGTTTACCTTTTTTTTTTGGTACACTTGATTGGAGTATCTAGTATTTTAGGTGATCTTTCATCATTACCATTAGTCCATTATATCCAATTGCCAGATTTTATGATATTTCTGTTGACACCATTAGTCCATTAGAACTGGTCAAATCGACTGGCACACCTTTGGATATCGAATTCGGGTATAAGCCCGAGGTGTTCGCAGATCCTGACGATTTTTGTGTCAACACCTCTTTTGGCACACCCGGTGGGACTAATTATACATCTGCTATGGGTGATAATACCGACGTCAATCCAAGCAACGTCATAGAAGTCTCTGAAGCGAATCTGAGAGATTATCAGAGGCAGGCTATGGAGCAGGCTATGGAGGATTACAAGCAGTTATATCTGAAGTCTTTCAGCCTAAGCAGGAGCGGCGAAGCTATCCAGAAGCAAGATCCGCCGTTGCCGCGGCAGGTCACTTTCGACGTCAATCCTGGTAAATTACAAGAGATGGTTAATTCTGCATTAAATCATGCATTAGTTAGCCACTCCAATGTGCTGTCCAATATTGTATACAATGTTGTCAAGCAAACTTTTAAGGAAAGACAAGCACAACATTACGTTGGTCCGACGTATCATCAACTCGGATCGGCATCTGTTACGATCCCATCAGCGGTTTCAAGGGTGTCTTCACCGCTTATGAACCGATCTGCCGGTGAGATCACGTCGCTAAGATCGAGCCCAACAAACATTACTCAATTGAATACAAATCTGGTGGCGTCAACAATGACTGGACCTGTGACCCAGAGTCAGCTAACTTTCGCCAGCTGGTGGGGATACAGTATTCCTCCAAGTCCATCTGCTGACTCCAAATTGGTCCAAGATAATAATGCAGGGTGGAAGGCTCCCGTGGCATCGGCAACGCCTGCACAGCTGATAATTCCAGTGATGCATTATACTACATCCTCTCCAACGGTGCAGTTGCCGAAAGGGAATCTTCAGATGGCGATACTCAGAGTGCCTTATGCACAACCATCGACAGGTTATTTGCCGATGCAACAAGACATGACAACTGTTAGTCAGCCCGTATCGGCAATGACTCCTCAAGCTGTGGTACCCGCAAATCAAGGCGATCATCCAAGGGTACAAGAGCAGCAAGCGCCAGCTGGTTATCAATCATCGACAAGTCATATGCCGATGACATCTAATGTAAGTTGGATCGGTCAATTGCCGATTCAGCAAGAAGTAATGCAACCCGGATACCAAGTGACAAGAGCTCTGTAGTATCATCTGCCAGCGAGTCTGCAGAGTAAGATATCGGCACCCCAGCCGATAAGTGGTGTTTCGCCGCAATACCCGCAAGTGAACGCTCAAAATGAGACATCGGCATATCAGTCGATGAATATAATGCCACGGAACATTCCAGTGGGCGTTCAAAGTTGCCCATCGGCAAATCAGCCGATGCATAATATTCAACAGTCTGGTGCCGCGAATGTGCCGATTGCTCCGGCCTATTCATCACAAAGACATGAAAAAGTATGTCAACCGGCTCAGCCAGTTAACAACGAGTCTGTGCATCGGCAAGATCAAGATGCATATTGGACCGATAAGATTGTTGGAATAATGAAAGAGCAGTTCGAAATCAAGCCTAAGATTAATACATATTCTTATCGGACTCCGTACCCTCCAGTTTATGATTTAATCCCCTTTCCAAATCGGTACAAAGTGCCAGATTTCACCAAGTTTTCTGGTCAAGTTGATATATCAACAATGGAGCACATTAACCGATTCATCATCCAATGTGGGGAAGCAACCAGTAGAGATGAGCTGAAGGTTAGATTATTCTCGTCGTCATTATCTGGGTCGGCATTTACGTGGTTTATCTCAATGCCTCCGAATTCTGTTATCACTTGGGCCGATCTAGAAAAACAATTCCACAAATACTTTTTTGCTGGTATGCATGAAAAGAAGATTACCGATTTGGTTAAGATAAAGCAACGAAATGATGAATCGGTAGAAAGCTTCGTGCAAAGACTGCGAGACGTGAAGAACAAGTGCTATAGCTTGGTACTTGATGATCGACAATTGGCGGATTTGGCTTTTCAGGGGTTGCTACCGCATATCAGGGACAAGTACGTGTCTCAAGAGTTCGAAAGCTTGAGCCATCTTGTGCAAAGGGTTGCCGATCAAGACACCAAGGTTTTCGAGCCTAGAGAAAATTGGGATGAAGAGGTGTCTTTGACTAAGAAAAAGGAAGATTTTGGGTCGGATGAAGAGCCAAGCATCGACGTTGCTGAGTGGGTTAAGAACAAGAAGCCGGTATCTTGTCTGTTCGGCCAGAAAGAAACTGAAAGGGTCACCTTTGATATCACCAAGGCCGATAGGATGCTTGACCTATTGCTTCAAGAAGGGTGGATCAAGCTGGCGCCTAACCAGGTAATTCCATCGGCCGAAGAGCTCAGAAGGATCAGGTATTGCAAGTGGCACAATGCGACTTCGCACAGTACCACTGATTGCAAAGTATTTAGGCAGCAGTTGCAGTCAGAAATCGAATCTGGGCGAATCAAGTTTGAAAATTCTAAAACCCAGAAGCCGATGAAGATCGATCAGCATCCGTTTCCAAATAACATGGTGGAAACCAGTGGAAAGACTAAGGTGTTGACATCGGAAGCTGCCAAGAAAAGCGCATCGGTAGACCCTGAACATCAGATAGCTGCACATGAAGTTTTCCGATGATAGAAAAGGCAAGAGAGTTGCCGATGATAGCAGTAGCGCCGGGAGGTCTTATGGCGCCGTGATCACGCATAGGCGGTCACGACAAGATTATCGACAATCGCAGGAGGAGCGATATTGGCGGCAGGAAGAAGAAAGGCACCAAGAGTGGCTTCGGCATAAAGATCATTGGAGGTGTCTCTTCTTTGTTCATTGCTGGGAAGAAGACATCAAGCTGCCCACTGCCGATAATTGTCCTGAATGCAATGGGTACTACCCTGCCGATCGGTCAGAAAATAAACCTTGTTTTGACGATCGGACATCAAGCTATGGCAGACCGATCAGAGAAAAAGAATCAGCACATGATCGGCTGGGGGGCAAGCTCAGCGTACACGACAGGCTTGACAAGCGTATTTGTCAAGAAGAGCTTGAGGAGATGGCTGATGCAAGAGTGCCCGATGAAGAAATATTCTCCAGAGATCCAAACATAAGGGGTGGTGCAGATACAAGCAATGGGAAACAGTACCAGCCTGTTTGGAAAACTAAGCTCCCTCAATGGTGCCCCAAGGGTCTTACGAAGACTCAAAGAAGGAGGATGCAGCGCGAGCGCCAAGAAGATTTGTGTCACGATGAAAATCCTTCCAAAGGGAAATCTTCAGACAAGCAATGGAGGCCAAAACGCAAAGATGGGGATTCATCGACAGATGTCAGTATGTTGCCGATGGCGTAACTAGAGTCGATGGCTTTGGGCATTTTGGCATGGGAGCAGTGCTTAATGAGCCCTATCGTTTTGACTATTGCACTTGGGGGGCATTGGCAAGCTGGGATTGAAAAGCTTGTGCCAGAATAGCAGTGGTGGCCGATGGAGTGGTTCTAATTTCAGTTGGCTTTGACTTAGTAGTGATTCTCTTTGGGAATGCCCTTTGATGTATGAGGGAAGCCAGCGGAGGGGCCCTATTACCAATTGCTGATGATGAGTTGCACTTAAGGAAATTTCGGTGCATAAAATATTTTATACTCCGAAATTGGGGGGCATGTGTTGACACCGTTTTTTGACACGTGTCAATATGATCTAAGGATTGTGCCGATCGGCAAAAGGCTAGTTGTCGTTCCTTATTGGCATCGGGATATTACTAGTCAAATTGACGATGAGAGTAGAGAGGATGTTGCTGATGAAGGCAGAAAGAACATTGCCGATGAGAACCGAAGCTCATTACCGATGTGATGAAGACAGCAATGTTGCTGATGGAGGCAAGACATTGCCGATGAAGGCAAGGAAGCATTGCCGATGAGAGACAAAGCCTGTTGCTGATAGAGGGAATATTGCCAATGAAGACGAAAAACTGCCAATGAATGGTAGATGCTGCCGACGGAAGCAGGATGGCGTGGCTGGCGTCAGCAGAGAGCTGCCGATGGCAATAGAAGTTTGCAGATTGGAAGAAGTGTGTCGATGGAAGATTTCATCGTAAGGGAGATGGATATGGAAACTGGTGCTTTACGTCAGTATTGTTATAGGTTATTTTGAGTCCGACTCTTGCACGACTCATTTATTTCCTTTAAAATAGGAGTTTTGTTTAGGAAAGATATAGTCGTGCACGAGTTGTTTGTTTCCTTGAAAATAGGGATTTTGTTTAGGAAAGTTAGAGTCGTGTCTGCTTACAACTCCCCTGGCCGGGGTATAAATATGTACCGAGGGGTGGTGTAAAGGATATCCAATCATATAAAAAAAACCCTATTATTTTTATCTATCTACTTTTTTCAGCAATTTACCATTTTATCGCATTAGTTCTAGTTTATCTACGAGTTCTTCAAGTCTCGACGGGCTGCATCTCCTCGATCTCCGTCAACCCTTGCAAGTTCCACGTTTGAGCAACCTGAGCCTTGACGTCCGGGCGCATCGCTGTCGTCTCGTTCAGTTCTTCTCTAGTTATCCTGATCAAGTTTGAGCCTTGACATCCGGGCGCATCGCCGTTGTCTCGTTCAGATCTTGTTCTAGTTATCGTCCTTGTCGATTAACTGGTCAAATCGACTGACACACCTTTGAATATCGAATTCGGGTATAAGCCCGAGGTGTTCGCAAATCCTGATGATTTTTGTGTCAACAATTTCTGCACAAACATTTGAGCGTACCTCTGTTGTTACTACTTAAATTGGTGAATATATTGAAATTTATAATCTTTGTTTGTGCTAAGATGATATTTTAGCTTTGTCCTAAGATGTTAATTTAATTAAATCCAGCATGAAATATGTCTTGATAGAGCATTTATTTGGTATTTTAGATGTTAAATACATTTTTCCTATTAATCTGGTCAAATTTAGAAGTTTGACTTAGGATAAAACTTAAACATTTTTTTTTGGAATGGAGGAGGTATTGTCCTTTATTTTTATTACGGAGCAGAACAATACCCTGATTGTCATTCTTACTGGCGTATTTGCAGGTTATTGTGCTTATATTGATGCAGAAAATGCCTTCAACCCTTCATTTGCTGAAGCTATTGGTGTAGACAGTGAAAGGCTCTTGATAGCCCAACCTGATTCTGCTGAAAATTCTTTAAGCATTGTAAACACTCTTGTTGGTGGATCTGTTGCTGTTGTTGTTGTGGATAGTGTATGTTACTTCCATTATCATTTTCAGTTTATCTCTCTCTGTTTTCTAAAGTTCCTTGGTTATTCTAAAGAGTATGCTCCCCCTACTAACACAAAGTTGGAACATTGAATGGAAGATTTGTTGATAAGCATCTTAAGTGCGCTGCACTTCTTATTTCTTATGCACTGACTGGGCATACATGTTCTTTCGTTTTTGACCTAGAAGTCCTATTTTTGAGATATCTGATGCTTTAATAGTTCTCGCCAAGTTCACCAACCTCTTTATTTGCGTGATACTTAGACTCTGCTACATTTGTTTACCTTGTTTTTTTTGTACCTGTGACAGGTGGCAGCACTTATTCCCAAATGTGAAATTGAAGGTGAAATATACACAAATTCTGAGGACATTCAATCCCGTTTGATGACTCGGGCCCTTAGAAAAATTCAGTACACTTTATGTCGATCTGAAACACTTATTATTTTCGTGAATCAGGTATGCCATTATTTGTGATCTTGATAGCCTATGTAGTTCTTTTTTTCAATTTCTTGAAACCTCTGTTCTCTGATCTCACTTCCTGCTCCCGCCAAAGTTTCAGTTTTTGTCGACGAAGAATGTAATCTATCTTTAGCTTGTGCTGTTTTCTACCACTTGTTGCAAAATAAATCCCTATCTTATAACTAGTCTCATGCCCATAAATATGCTATCCTATGATTTGGGAACCTGAACTCTGGAATTATGACAGCATGTCTCCATATCAGATTGAATTTCTTCTGCGAAATGCTAGTGCTAGTTTATACCATCAAATATATTTGGTTCAGAAATCCAAAATTACTTATGATTCTCATAGCACTTGATCTAAACTATTACTACCTTCAGCTCAATTGGTTGCTTATATTTGTAGGTTAGAACAAAGAGGAAACCAAATAATTTTTCTGGGGTCTACAAGGAGGTGCCTTGTGGTGGTAATGCATTAGGATTCTATGCTGCAGTCAGAATGAGGACTTCAAGAAGACAACTGCGCTATAGTGAAGAAGACGAGGTACGACGTCCAGCTCCTCATGATAGCATGTCAAACATACACTGATAGTAACGTACCCTGCTTATGCAGGCTACCGGCATAGGTATATCAGTGCAGATCATCAAGAACAAATTGGCTCCAGCGAGTCTGAAGGAAGCCGGCATCGACATCAGATTCGGGAAGGGGATCTGCCATGAATCAGAGATCCTCGAGATGGCATCTTCGGTCGGAGTTATCCTGAAAGACGGGTGTGGGTATTGGATCAACAATGAGTTCCTGGCAGGCAAGGTGGAAGCTGAGAAGTTCCTCCACGAAAACGCTGCAGTGGCAGATGAGATCTGCAATACCGTGAGAAATGAGTTCATGCAAAGGTGACATACGAAGGCCACTGTACCTCCAAGCAATCATTTTAAGTAGCTGCCGGTTTATGAATACCTTTACACTATGAAGGAAGTGAAGTTTAGCGATGGCGACCAATTAGAGAGGCTAATGCATTGTTAGTCGGTCTGTCTTGATCCCTTCATGAGGGCCAAATGTTGTACTATCATGTATTCATAGAAGATTTCTATAGGATATTGCTGTGCCTGTTGTGTCCCAACAATGAGATCTTTGATTGATTTTATCACCTTGATGTGATTGTCTAAGATTTGTAGAGATTGTTTTTTATAAAAAAAATGTAAGTATTCACCGATGTAAATGTTGACACAATGATTTTACGTGGAAAAACCTCAAGATGAGGAGTAAAAAACCACGGGACCAATATGGTCCATTTCTTATCTTAGTATAAAAAATAGGAATGAGTACAGGTCTCCTCAAAATCTCTAGAGATTACAACCAACACCTGTCCACCAATAATGGACATCTGTGACATAAAGCATCAGTAGTCACAGCATCTGTCAAGATCTAACCACTTCAGGAAAAGGAATCTGCAATTCTGCTATGGCCCTTTCTGATTTCTGCTCATAACCGGCAAACTTACATATCCAAATAACCTGGAACTTGGCAAAATGGGTTCCAAAGAATCACACTCCTGAATCAGAAAACCTCTCCACTGCCCATCCACTGTTCACTGAGCAAGAAATAAAAATCCCATTGCTGAATCAGAAAACCTCTCAACTGCCCATCCATTGTTCACTGAATAAGAAGTAAGAATCCCACTGCTGAATCAGAAAACCTCTCAACTGCCCATCCATTGTTCACTGAACAAGAAGTAAGAATCCCACTGCTGAATCAGAAAACCTCTCAACTGCCCATCAACTGTTCACTGATCAATAAGCAAAAAAAAAAAGTGCTGAGAGAAGTGGATGTTTGAAAACATTCTTTCATCTCTAATTCCTCATGTTCTTGTGTGCCCACTCTGTCCTCAAAGCTGCTGTTGAAGCAAGAGCTGGACTGTATTTCCTGCAAGAAGTCATCTCAGCTGCCCATCACAATGGGAACTGATTCAACTCTACAATTTTCTCCGTGCCGTACATTAGTGTTCTTAAACAGAATATAGAACCAAGGATATTCTTGTAGTTGGCATGGTGTTTCAGTGAAATGAATAAAGTTCTTGCAGTTGTATAAGCCTGCTACTCTCCTGCTGGCGCAAAGATTGAAGAAATCAAGTAATATTTTTGTAATGATCACTTGCATTTATCATGTAATCTGAACACATGTGCAAGAACAACAGTACCGACTTCACTAAAGCTCATACACATCCTAGTGCTACCAATCTTACTAAAGGTAATTGATATGTCCCGTTATGAGGATCTGAAGTACAACATGCTTGTAAAAAAATTCTTATGCTCAATATTTATATTGGAAAAAAAGAGCATATACGGTAGACAAATTGTTGCGGCAGCATTTTTAATCCTAGAAACAGGCAGCAAATTTCTAAGACATTTTGAGTTGTAGGAAAATAATTTAGGAAGGAGGGTATATATCCACAACCAAAATGTGGAACAAAAAGTATACAAGTATATAGTTGAGCAAAACAATAGTGCAAACACAACATCATTCAGAGGTCTCGAAAATGAAAAGAAACAGAAACAGAAACGGGCCAGTTCGTTCAAAAAAACTGTAACCAAAACAAACTGGATTATCTGCATCTTGTCGATTCAATTGCTACTAATAGGTATGCGTAGCGACGTACCAGTTTTATTTATTCCACAATGGAGGTACTGGTAGATATGTCATCATATATTCTTGGAACCTGAGAAGCATGGATGGACGAGATAATTGCGAAGTCCACAAGAAAGCACACATATCCAAGAAGAACCCTGCACACAGTTGGTTAAGAAAAGAGAGAATTATTTTGCTTCATGAGATGAGGAAATATATGAAGGGGTAACTCTTTTTTTTTTTTTGGATGAAGGGGCAATTGGTGTGTGTGGAAATTAGCTAGAGAGGGGAAGCGTTTTGTTACCTTGGTCAAGTCTAAGCTCTGACTATGGCAATATTGCCCATGGATCTCAGACGTCCTGCCAGACCAGGGAGACCACAGTGGTGGACGTACGGCATTGATGTGTTCTCTGTCTCCATCAATGTCTATGCATTCTTCTGTCTCCACATCGACGTGGACGAGGAGTGAGCACACATGCTCACGGCGGGCGTCGACAAGCTCGATCAAGACAAAACACGTCCTGCTTGCCCTCCCAAGAGCACGCAAAACAATCTAGCTAGCAAGCTAGCCTAGCAGCTAGTTGGTCATCAGCATGACACCATCACAAATCAGGTCCTTCAAGCAATATGGCTGTATGTGCCACCAAAAGTTCTAAACTTGTCCAAATGAGAATTGATCAATAACTGGCTGAAAATTCATATTAACCAACCCATGTTCAGTAATTGGTATTGTTCCTTTCAGTTTACGGCACTGCCTTCTCAGCTCCTCGTTTGACCCACTAACATCTAATAATTGCAGGGAATCAGGAAGGCCATCCTTTGGCAAGGATTGGATGCCTCGACAATTCGTGATCTCCAATTTTTGCAGTGAACTTGGGAGGGTGCCCTTGGAAAGTGATCGGATGGCTGGGCAACGGTCGATCCTTAATACTGTAAACGAACTTGGAAGGCCGTCCTTGGCTATAGACTGGATCGAATCTAAGGAGCTGATCTCAAATTTCTTGAGGTTGCGAAGCCCACTTAACCCTGCGGGCATGGATTGCAGCTTAGGACAAAGACTAATTCTAAGCTCCTGGAGCGAGGTGAGGAATTGGAGGGCCTCTTCCTGCTCCTTCGTGAAGTGCTCGGTGTTGTTGTTTCTATAAAAGAATAACTTGGTGAGCAAGGAAGAGAGGTATGCACAGATGGGCTGAGCAAGGACTCCTGCTATATCATCCGTTCTGAGCTGGCACGATCTGGAGTAATGGGAAGGTCCTGTTGGTTCAGCTGTGAGGACTCAGTGTTCATACACCTGAAAAATTTGGGGGATTTATAGACATTTAATTCTGTGAGGCATCCCCGAGAGAAGTGTTCCCAGAAGCCCTCGCCTATTAGATCAGTACAATCACGGATAGACAGGCTTTCCAAGGAGGCCGGGAAAGGGGTATAAGCAGAGGAGGATGCACTGGAGGTGGAGGTGATGAAGAACTTGGGGCAACCCCGTATAGTCAATGATGTGAGAGAGCACAGGCCTTGGAGCCCTTCTCTGGCTTCTGTGCTATCATCGAGCGTGCCTGGACAGAGCCTCAGATTTGGGCAATTCTCAATCGTCAATGTTAGCATCTCACGAGGCACAAGCAGCAGTCCTTCTTCTATTTCCTCTCCACTTTTCTGTTGTCTGTCATCTGCTCTGCAAGCTGAAGCAGACGACAGGTGTGGATTTACTACTGTCGTCTGCTTCTCTGCCACACCCAAAACTTTTATCATTTTACACCCCTGTAGTGACAAACTTCTGAGATTGGGGAAATAACACATCAGCTGTGTCAGTTCCTTCCCATCAGCATTGCAATCAGCTATGTCAAGGGATTCAACTGGAATCTGGCACTGAGCATTGATATCACTTTCAACCGGACATAAGACATTAGTAAAATCTCCTATGTATAGGGTCTTCAGTGATGCTAGCATTTGCATGTGCTGCAAAGGCATAGGTGGGCACTTATAGATATGTAACTCCTCTATTTGGCGCAGGTTATGAAAAGACAACTTATTCCAGAGCTCACTACCAAGATCAGCATTCCGCATACTTAATATGTAGAGGTATGCTTTGTTGTAACATAACTCCTTGATAACAGTACCCGCTTTCACTATGTTAGCTTCGCGCAGCTCAATAATCCAAGGAATAGGCGGCAGTGACAACAATTTCGGGCAATCTGAAATATCTATTTTTTGCAACTTGGGAAACCTTTGTTCCGCTTGAAGGCAAGTACAGTTTGAAAATGGTAGCTCCAGAAGTTCAGAGCACCATCTAACCGTGAGTTCCTCTAGACAGGAGAACAATTGAGAGTTTTCATTTCCACACCACCTTTTAAGTCTTGGTAAACTATGTAGTTGCACTATTTTCAGATTCAGAAAACTTTGGTGTGTGCCATAGCTTGTGATGCGTTCTTCACCATGCTCATTAGTCGTGCACAACTCCCCTATAGGTGGAAATTTTTCCCATGTCACACCATCTAGACAAAGAAACTCCAAGTTACTAATGGAGAGGTCTTCACCTAGCCAGCTTGGGCAAGAAGTACCTCTATGTCCTTCAATTGATATCCCTCGAAGATAACTGTGTGGTTTAAGACTTTCGATTATATATTCTTCTTGTTTCGCATCCTTAATAGACTGATTAGCTTCCCAATGTAAGCTTAGCCTGTGTAAGTGGCTCATGTGCACTAATTTTGCTTCTTCCGCTTCATTTACATCTTCTACCTTTTCAAGATTATAAATTTCCAACGACCCTTGGAGCTGTTGTAATTGCCCTAATTGTTTCAATTCAAAACCATTTGTTTCTCTCTTGAGTCTGAAACATCTTAATTCTTGTAAAGATTTTAGTTTTCCAACTTCAAAAATTGAAGAGTAAAAATGGTCACGCCAGGCAACAAAATGACGAAGTTTGACAAGGTTTCTCATCTCTCTTCCAAGAAAACTACATTCACAATTGAGATGTTCTATATCTAGGACCACCAAGTGATAACATTTTGGGATACTGCTGGGTAGACTTATTTTATTAAAGGCAAGACTATCCATAATCCTAAAATAGCAAAGATGGATAAGTTGTGAAAAGTTGTTGAAGGACCGGGAACGGCGACCAGAGGGGGGGGGGGTGAATGGGAGCCTCAAATTTCTCTCGAAATATTCGGGCCACTCCTCCCAAAAGCCAAACCCAGTAGAGGAAATGAGAGCTCACCGGCAGTGGAGGAAAACTCACCGGAAACCCCCAAGAAAGAGTTCTCAACCCCTATGAGAAAGAGGCAAAAACCCTAAGCAAAACAACCAGAAAAACAGGCGACGGACGCTGGAAGACAACGCGACGGACGCTCCAAGACAGGGCGACGGACGCTGGCGACGGACGCAGAGAGATCGTCCGTCGACCTTCCAGAGAGCACTGCAGAAGAGAAGCAGAAGGCAGGGCGTCGGACGCTGGGCGACGGACGCTTGGGTGAGCGTCCGTTGGCGTCGGACGCTGCGCGACGGACGCTTAGGTGAGCGTCTGTCGGCCTTCCAGAGAGCCTGAAAGAAACTGAGAAACGGCAGAGGCGACGGATGGTCGGCGACGGACCCTGAGGAGCGTCCGGCGCCAAACCAAAAGCTCAGACACACCGAGCGACGGACGCTGACGTCAGCACGCACCAGCGTCCGACGCAAAACCCTCGGAGCGTCCGACGCCCCCAAAAAACGCGCAGAAACCCCGAAAAGCGATTTTCCTCCGCCAAATCTTCCCAAATCTCGACCAAATGATCACCAACTGCAACCAAACTTTATAAGCATGATCCTAGTGCAGTTGGGGAGCTATCCCGAAGAAATCATCGCTCAATTTGGGTCGGATGAGCGGGAACACTCGGATTTGGGGGAGAAAATGGAAAACGAAGAACGCGGCAAAGAAATCGCCCGATCTGTGTACTCGAGAGGTTTGAGGATGGATCCTTCGGTGCAAAGATGCTCCTCTCGAATACGAACAACTTGATTCAAACGGATTTGCAAGAGCTACTCCCTACAAAGAGAAATCATCTCGGGAAAAAGAGAGAGCAAAAGCAAAACCCGAAGAACACAAGCAAAACGGGGACACGATCAAGAAATCGAAGCCGCCATGGCTTACGGAGGTTACGGCCTCCGATTCCTCGCAACAAACTCGAGTTCTTACAAAGGTTGGTGGGATCAACCTAGGAATCTCATGAACTAAAGAGAGGTTAGAGAGAGAGAGTTGGGGCAAATGATTAGGGTTCAAGAGATGGGATGAGGATACCCCTTCATCCTCTATTTATTAGAGGCTTTGGCTATTTCCCAAATACCCCCTAGATACAATGAGTGAACTACCTAGCCTAAGCATTGTAGTCCAAGCTCCGGTAAATATCTCCCTCGATTTGAATGGACGACCCCGCTTCCTGCCAGGAGTTGCCGTCGCCTCGACGCAACCTCCAGGATTCCGCCACGTGCCATCCCCGCTTCCTCGGAAGCTCCGCCCGGGTTTTGAGGCCCAAACCCGCAAAACCCGCCACCGGTAGCTTTTGGCTCAACTACCGAACCCCGAGTTTTGTGGCCCAAACTCGAAAACCGACGCGGATGGTTTTGAGGCCCAAACCATCAAACCACTCGACGCGAGCCACCTTGTCTTCGCCCGGTCGGACTCCGAGTCCCCTGAGCCTCCGCTCGACTCGCGCGTCCACCGTCTTGACTTGGTTGACTCGGTCTACCTCCATGTCTTCTCGCACTCGCCAGTGCCAAGTACTAGCCACCACAGCTAGTCCACCGGTGCCCATGGTCCCTCAGTCCGAGCCCCGCTTCCGCCCTTCACCGCTCTCGGTCCATCGGCACGGCAAGCCTCTACTCGACCTTCTCCACGCCATTGACCACTGTCACTAGGCATAGCACCTGCACACCACAAGACGATAGACAGGCACACATTTACTTTCGCAGAGAGGTTAGAAGTAAACGCTCAAACTGAAACACTCATGTGTTGGTCAATCGCTCATCATCAAAACTAAACATCATGGACACATATCAACCATGTGTTTGCAGTTGTACAACAGATCCTCGACATCATAAGTTACTCCAGATAAAAGAACAACACGAAGGGATTTTGCTTTCCTAAACAAACCACCCAAAGTTTTGGAAAAGCTTCCATGGTATTGTCCAAATAGCATCAAAGTACGTAAGTTTTCAACTTTCAGCTTTTTACCCAGTATGGTGAGGTCTGTCTTAAAGTTTTTGAAGGTCATTCTATCCTTGACATGTGTGTCATCTATAGAGATAGACAAATGACGTATAGATACGGGGACTTGTATTGACCTCACAATGGAACCATGAATACTTAGACACTCGTTTGCTGAAACACTTATAACTAACTCATGCAATAGGTCATGGAGAACATAACGAGGATGGTCGTCCCGATTTTCACTCTTTTGGAAGAATCCATGATCAATCAAGGCATCCAAATAATCCGATCCAACATCTTCCATTCTATTCTTCTTATCACAGTTATCTAGTAACCCCAAGCCTATCCAGAAGCGAACTAACTCTTCTCTAGCAAATTCATAATCTTCAGGAAATAAAGCACAATGGGAAAAACATTGCTGCAGATCAAAAGAAAGATAATCATAACTAAGCTTTAATGCCGACATGATGTCATCATCACCACTATGAAGTTCCCATTCTTTACTTTCCGAAACTCTTTTCCAATGGTCCAAAGTGAGTTTATTTCTCAGTAACCTACCGACAGTTTTTATTGCAAGAGGGAAACCCTTCAACTTCTTAACTATTTCATCCCCAAGAATATGCAATTCAGCATGTTGTTTCCATGATTGTTGGTCACCAAAAACAAATGCTTGGAAGAATGGCATGCAATCTTTATCTTCTAGACGTTCCAGTCTTATTAAACATTCTATTCTTGCTGCAACCATTTTTGCTACCTTCGGGATTCTTGTGGTTACTATAACCACATTCCCTGTTGTTCCTACTTTCTTAAATGGGGCTAGTAGCTTTTTCCACTCATCCTCATGATATGTCCACATATCATCCAAGACAAGCAGGAACTTTTTGGACTGAAACCTAATTTGGATTAACTCTTCATCACTTGCATTGTTCGTTTCATTATCGCTTTTTGGTGTCTTCTTAACAATCTCTTGTGCCAACCTGTTTGCATTGAAATTTTGTGAGACACATATCCATACCGAGACCTAGAAATGGTTGCTCACTTCTTGATATATATGTTGTGTGAACGTTGTCTTCCCAATGCCCCCGGGACCAACTATTGAAACCACAGTAAGGGTGTCGGCACAATATTTACCATGTGTGATGTCATCTACTAGATTCTTTTTCAGGTTATCCCTCCCATATAACTTGAACTCGATAATTTCAGGGGTTGTTTTGGGTCTATCGGGAGCTATGTTGTGTGCAATGGTATGGTTAAAGCCAGATATCTCTAGGTCAAGGATGGTGGCGACCTTAGCACACAGGGGCCTTAGCTGCTGTACAATGTCCTTCATCCTTTTGGATATTTCCACCCTATCAAACTTCAATTTTGGTGCAGGCACAGCGTGTTCTCTCTGTTGTGCCTTGGAACACCAATTCCTTGGGAGAGAGGGGCAAGGGACGCAGTTACCGACAGCTTGGACGGTGTTGCGAGCACTTGAAATGACCTTAGTCATGCATCCCCTCCCGGCCTCCTGCTGGTCATTATCGTCATGAGTTCTTCCTCCGCAGCATGAGCAGCCACTCCCCAAGAGGCACTCTGGTCATCGTTATCACAGTATGCATGAGTCAGCATTCATGCATGCAGCTCATACAACAATTAGTTAGCACGCTAATGGACTATATGGACACTTTATTAGCTTACTTGTGACGGCTCTTGCGGTGTACCTAGCGTTGAGGATGAGGCCACCAACGAGGCCTCGGTCTTGAGCGTCGGTGGTCTCATATGTTCCATCCAGTTCGTCCTGGATGCGAAAGTACTCCAGCTCGTCCAGCACGTCATCGGCGTTGTACGCTACATTCCGGAGCTCCATCAGAAGCTGCTCCTGTGCGCGGTTGCGCAAGTCCCGGCCGTGGGCGTTGTTCGGCATCCCCTGAGCATACAACAACTCCATTTTAAGTTCCCGAACATTAGGGCCGAGCTCGGAGCTGGCCGTCTAGAATTCCAGCAAGCCATCCGTCACGGGGCTCAGCGCCCTACCGACCACCCAGCGCGCAGCGCCAATGGTGGACTCCATGGATGATCACTTAACTTATTCAAACAAGTGTTGGACGCTGTTGTGCCTGCAAGATCAACCATAATGCAATGGAATTAGTTAGTCACAAGTACTACAAAAGTACAATTGAGACACACAGCCTGTACGTTAGACACCTGTAATGCTTGTTACTGCAAGACAATTAGTAACAGATGGAAAGGTTTAGTACATACATTCAAAGAGGCACAGAGCAGAGGGACACTGCTGTGTCGGTGGACACCAATGCAGTGAAGGCACGTTGGAAAAGCAATGCAGGCAGGAGAGTGGGTTGCGCTTGCGATCAGATGGAGGATGGTGGAGGAGGTGGCAGTGGGATGGAGGAGATGGGGATCTCCATCGCTCCTCTCAAAGACACCTGGGGACGGTACTGCTGAAAGACGAGAAGGAACAAACTGTGTGGGAGGCTGGGAGCTGGATTGCAATGAGAGAAATGGAGCAAATGGTTGATGTCTGGCTGCATTGCAGGAGCTAGTACAGGGAACTTATATACAGAGGGTGTGATCGGCCAGCTGCACTGGCATATTGTTAGAAGACGATCGAACAGGCCGATCTTTCTTTCTTTTTCCGATTACGAAGCTTCAGGAAGAGGCAAGCGATCAAATCAAACACATGATATTAGCATAATGCCTTTCACTTTGTTCTGTGCAAAAGCAGCAGGATGCGGTGGGAGTTTTGTTCCTCTGACGCGGCAACCACTATAAGCTAAGAATCTATTCCAACTCCCGGCAGGTTAAAGGATTTTTTAAGACCTTGTCCCACTCCAAAAGAAAAGCATATTTCTTTCTGGTTTTTGTTTTTTTTGTGTGCCTGTGTCAGGAACTCAGACTGACCCTGCACTTGGATTGTGCTCTCAGAGATGTTTTGAAGGTACTGCTCCTGCTGAAACTGAGGATGCACTTGCTGCAAAATCTGGAGTTGAAAGAAGTGGCACCGCTTGGTCAACTATGCTCCGCGGCTGCTAAACTCCAGTATTGTGGGTGAAACTCTCGTTGGCCCTTCTCATGGTTTTGTTGCTGTCAAACGGGCAGACGACCTTGACTGCCAGCCATATATCTCAACGTACATCTTATCAACATTTCCCACTTCCCTTGATGGTGGTGAGGGCTTCATCATGATCCATGGTGAAATAGAGTCAGATGAATCAGAACTGCAGATGACATTCTATTGGTCGACCACATCTGACTGTGTGAAGCCCGACGTTAGTGAGCACCTGTGATGAAACGACCGAATCCGGCTGCAGCATGGTCAACGCTGGGTGCACAGACGGAGGAAACCATGACCGATGTCCTCGGAACATAGGCGACGTACTGATCGCGACAAAACGTCGAACACTTGGTGTGCGTTGCCCAAATGTGGTCGGTGGTCGCGGTTGTGCTGGCGAGTGGCGATAGCGACCTCCTGACTCCTATTGCAGCGTAGAGGTCGAGGAAGCCATGCCAAGGATGACATTGCCGGCTTGCTAGATCCTGAAGCTCGCAGCAGCAGATCTGGTGATCTCACGCTTGCTTGCAGTTGCAATCCTTGGGTGTGGGAGTTGATGGAGAGAACGGTGGTTTCAGCGGGGCTGCGCCACTGAGCGTTGTTCTCCTACCAGCTTCACTAGGATCTTAGCCAACATCTTCTCCGTTTTCATGTTCACTCGGATTCCGACGCGGTGGTGGTTGCTCTTGCTCCTGGATCGCAAAAACTCTTACCAGATGTTACGAACGCAGATGCTGGTACAATACAACTGAAATTGATACACAGAGAAGTAAATTAGTTTTTTTTCTAGAATGTCCTAGAAGGTTCTGGGTATATCATATATGGATGAGACGAGGAAGGGGAAGCGGGGTAGGAAATCTAGGCGGAGGCCGGAGCTAGCTGCGCTCGAGAGCTCGCCGGTCGGCAGGGACCATGCCAGGCCAGCGCAGCTAGCTTTACTCAGCTGGGCCTGGGCCTTCTATTGGATTCCTTCGGCTCCTTCATCCTCCAGGCTCCAGGTGGGCCGTCACACACTCATGGGCTGGCCTTGCTTGTCCATGGACGTGGCCAGGAGGCACACGCACACCTTCTTTTGAACTCTTGAAACATTTTCAATTTTTCCAAGTTTTAGAGAGAGAGAAAAATATAATAATTTTCAGTGTCTAGTTTTCGCCACCATTGGACGTTGGTAAATAAATGGTAATCATTCAACCCTCACAGTTTGTATCCTTAGGATCCAACTAGTATTTCTCTTCTTGTATGGAAAGTTTTAATATGTCACGTGTATCAAAACACAACAACATATAACCAGCCCAATAACCCCTTTTTGAAATGGAAAGTTCTTCGAATTGGCACATATAAAAACTGCAGAATTATCAGCCTTAGGACGGCAAATTTCTCCTTTTGGAATGTCAGATCTTTTGAGATGGCACATACCATGTATTTTGCCAGTGTTTATAGAAACAACCACGCATGCTCTAGTTCACCGCATTAAATAAAATCAGGAATTCGCACGCCACCACCAACCCCCTAAACGAGACTATAAATTGAGGGGTCCTGGTGTGTTTATCGTACATTGCATACAAATAAATACTAGCTAACCAGGCAAAGTTCTTCTACCATTGTACGTCTTTATTATTATTGGGAGTTGAATCTAGGGCTGCAAATTACAATGGCGATTAGGGCTGCAAATTACAATGGCGATTATACAAGGCTTTGCTACTCTGGTTGTTGGGGCAATTGTTGTTGGAGTTTTTGTCTCCCTTCTTTCAGGTATGTTGTACTATAGGTCTTTTTAAAAAAGAAATCTATGGCCGAAGTAGTCATATAGAGATAGTTTCATCTCCTCTGTTCAAGATTTTTGGTGGATTGAAAAGGGAGAGGTTTTATGTACGTTTCCTTGATGAGTGGTATGGTTTGCTTGTGATTGAAAAACTAGAGCACTATACGTACACTCTGCACGTGTTCGTATTGAATTTGGAAATCGTATACGTATTTACACTTTTTTCAATGACGGAATTTTCCTAGTTGTGAACGTAAACCGAATACACAACTAGCTAGATGCATGCATGATACGCCGTATCCTTTTTTCTATACTTATATAAGATGTTGTAGTCGTAAGTATATTGACATCGTAGACTTTATTACACAAGATGCATTTTTTTATATATATATAGGATATATAGGAATACAAATGCAGGGAAATCTCAGATCTATATATATCTGCATCTGCTTGTAATGATTTTACATATATATTTATTTATTATTAAATGAGTCGTTACATTGCACACGGACACGGTTGCAATGCATGCAGGTGTGCAGTCCTATGGCGTGTGCTACGGCATGGTGGCCGACAACCTCCCGCCGCCGAGCGAAGTGGTCCAGCTCTACAAATCCAACGGCATCAGCAGCATGCGCGTCTACACCCCCGACAGCAAGGTGATGGAGGCCCTACGCGGCTCGGGCCTCGGCCTCGTCCTGGGCGTCGCCAACGAGGACATCGCCAACCTGGCCGCGTGCGCGCCGTGCGCGGCGACGTGGGTGCAAACCAACGTCCGGGCCTACCACCCGGACGTGAACGTCCTGTACATCGCCGTGGGCAACGAGGTCGACGCCGCCGCCGCCGCCCAGACCGTCGTCCCGGCCATGCAGAACGTGCAGGCGGCGCTGGCCGCGGCGGGGCTCACCGACGACATCAAGGTGTCCACGTGCATTCGTCTCGACATGGTCACCAACTCCTTCCCGCCCTCCAGCGGCTCCTTCGCGCAGCCCTACCTGGCCAACGTCGCGCGGTTCCTGGCGTCCACCGGCGCGCCGCTGCTCGCCAACGTGTACCCGTACTCCTTTGCTGGAGGCTGTCTGTCCGGACTCAGGAGAGGAAATTAAAGATGGTTTCTGACGATGGTTTCTGTCGCCGGCGTCCAATAATGGGGATAAGTCTGAGCGATCCGTACGGTACGATGCCACGATGGTGCAGCTCTGACGATCGAAAGAATGAACCGATCAAACAACATAATCCACTAGTAGTACGTACAGTAGAGATGCTACTAGTAGTATGGAATGAATGCATACAAAATAGGGGTCCAATCCGGGATTAATACGAGGTGCACGTGGCCGGATATACATACAAGATCACATCGAGAGAGAGAGAGATGGAAAAGAAATTAAAAGCACAAGATGGCTGCTGGCTATAGCTCGATCTATCGTGCGTGTCTTGAAGAGTACGTACCTCGATCAGATTCAGGGAGAGCGAGGAATGAAATTCCATGGCGCAGGGTAGAATTTGGTGGGCAAACGGCGGGGGCGGGGCACGTACTGCGGCCGGCCCAAATGTGCAGGAAGAAAGAGACACCACCAAGTAGTACACACGAGGAAAAACGAGCCGGACGGCGGGCTTCCACTAACAGCAATCCGCAGTGCCCGCCCGGACGGACTTCTTTGTTCGCGCGTCGTGATCGGAGAATACATAACGCCATCAATAATATATCTCGATCCTGTTGAAATTGGAAAATGGGAGGAGATAGATCGACCGACGACCAACGACGTGTTCCGCCGGCCGGCTGGCTGCTGCGCCGGAGACGGATCCGATCGAGAGAGTGATATATAGACGCCAGGCGCGCGATCATCCGTGCAACCTGAGATCCGCCGTACGTACTACTACCCTGGGGCCTAGGTCGTTTTATCGTTCGTGTTATGCATGCCGATCAAATTCATTCTAGTCCATATGGGTATGGGAAACCGTCGTCCATATCGATCGAGTTACCCAAAACCATGTCATCCGGTATATATATTCCGTTCTACTTCCTTCAATTGACCTCTGACTTTAGCATCAAAGGACCGAAAGGATACACAATAATTGAGCTCTATTATTATAAATGATAAATGGTAAACGGCCGGTCACTTACTGTGTGTAGCCAGCCATTATTCGGGCTAAAAGGTCACAATTGAGCACTGCCGTGTAGCGTTTAAACGATTTGTAAACGAGCTAAACAACAGCTGTTTAGGTAAAAAGTACGATTGGGATATACTTTCTCTGTCTCTCAAAGAAATCAATTCCTACAATCCTTGCCAGTTAATTTTTTCAACTTTGAGTAACTTTTATAGAAAAAAATCCAAAGTATCAAATTCTTGGACTGTCAAATCATCCAAAGTTTGATCAAATCAATATGATAAAATATTAGCATTTATAATATCAAATAAGTATCATTGTATTCTTCATTAATTATATTTACTATACTTATTTGATGTCATAATTTTTTATAGTTCTCTCCATAATTTCGATCAAACTTGACATATATAGACTCTTCAATAAGATTAAAATGACTTATAATTTCGAATGGAGAGAGTAGAAGATTTGTTATATACAAACGTCTAATGGCTTTCGAAATAAAACCAAAATATTTTGTAAAACCATTTATTTGTCTTATACTTCAAAAACACTTTTGCATCAAAACGTACAGGCCCCTAATTAAGCTAGGTTAATTTCCTCCCTACTGAACAAATGTTCGTCGGTCTATCCCGGCAAAACTGGACCATCTAGTGTGCTGCTGGTGCAATTTCCATGCATACATGACCAATGCAAGCCGACGTGAGAAGGAAGAATTCCCATGCAGGGGTAGAAAGTTGTATAGAGCTTGCTTGTGCATGCACCACCGCCCATTATATTATATTAGTGACCGATCAGGTACACGCCGGAAAAGGAGAGCCGCGTATGGTTTCTTCGTTCCACGTCCCGTGGACTGGTAGCATCGGGAGACGAGACGAGATCAGACGTCGAGATCCACCGTCGACCGCCATTATTATCTCTGTGGAAAAGGGACGTAGGACGACGACGTACGTACGACGTGTGTGTCAAGCTGCACTCTACCGGCCGGAGGGTGACACGACACGAACCCCATGCAACTTGCACTCATCCGGCCGCCTTAGCTAGCTACGGCGAGTCAACCCCGGCCGCCGGAACGAACGGTGAGCTGCGCCACATGCATGCATGAATGCACCTATGGACGCGGGAAAACGTACCGGATCGGAGACTGGCATGCAACTGGCTGACGATGGCACCTTGGACGTGCTCGTGCGTGTATATAAGGGGCCCTGGGTGCATGGCCTTCTCTGCATATATTGCATTGGTTAGCATTGTATCGAGAGGAGATCGAGCAAAAACTACTAGCACCTCGTACGTAGTCGTTTTTCATCTTCTATATATATCGCCGGTGTGTGTGAGGTCGATCGATCGAGATCGATCGATCGACAGCTAGCCATGGCGAGGAGGCAACAACAACAAGTTGCTTCATCCATCATGCTTGCAACTGCTCTGCTCGTCGCAACGTTTGCGTCCATTCCTACAGCCGTGCACTCCATCGGCGTGTGCTACGGCATGCTGGGCAACAACCTACCATCCAGCAGCGACGTGGTGCAGCTCTACAAATCCAAGGGCATAAACGGCATGCGCATCTACTCCCCGAACGCGAACGCGCTGAACGCGCTACGCAACTCCGGCATCCCGGTCATCGTCGACACGGGGAACGGCGACGAGTTCAGCCGCCTCGCGGGGAGCGCCTCCTACGCGGACTCGTGGGTGCAGAGCAACGTGAGGCCGTACTACCCGGCCGTGTCCATCAGGTACATCGCCGTCGGCAACGAGGTGCAGGGCGGCGCCACAAGCAGCATCCTCCCGGCGATGCGCAACCTCGACGGCGCCCTGGCGCGGGCCGGGCTGTCGTCGGCCATCAAGTGTTCCACGTCGGTGCGCTTCGACGTCGTCGCCAACTCCTACCCGCCCTCCAGCGGCTCCTTCGCGCAGGGATACATGGGCGACGTCGCAAGGTACCTGGCGTCCACCGGCGCGCCGCTGCTCGCCAACGTGTACCCGTACTTCGCGTACCGGGGCAACCCGCGCGACATCAGCCTCGGCTACGCCACGTTCCAGCCCGGCACGACGGTGAGGGACAACGGCAACGGGCTCAACTACAACAACCTGTTCGACGCCATGACCGACGCCATCGTGGCCGCGCTGGAGAAGGCCGGCGCCGGTGGGGTCAGGATCGTCGTGTCCGAGAGCGGATGGCCGTCCGCTGGCGGGTTTGGGGCCAGCGTGGACAACGCAAGGAACTACAACCAGGGGCTCATCGACCACGTCGGGCGCGGCACGCCCAAGAGGCCCGGGACGATCGAGACCTACATCTTCGCCATGTTCAACGAGAACCAGAAGGACGGCGACCCCACGGAGAAGAACTTCGGACTCTTCTACGGCAACAAGCAGCCCGTCTACCCAATCCGCTTCAACTAATATATACTCCTACATCTTGATCAATCAATTAGCCTAATAATATAATTCTCTCCATGCATCAATAAGCTGCTGCCTGTACGTGGATCGTCGAGCGGTACAAATAAAAGTGTAACCGGCCGTGTGCACGTACTCTTATATCTATATATATTATGATGAATAAAAGGAGGGAAAATTCTGATGCATTCATCTTACGTATGTACCCTGGTCCTTCATTATACTGTGTGGCTGCCTCAGTGCCCGCAATCAGTGTATTAGTTCCCATCGTGTTTAATACCCAGAAGAACAGTAACAATAATAAGACGATCTCAATTGCCAACGAACGCGCCTTATCGACAATCAAAGGCCCTGTCACGGCCTTGATATGAACCTGGAGGGTCTGTAGGCCGAGTGGGCCTGATTAGGAGTTTAGGCTCCATATCGTAGCATTAGTTTCAATCATGTAATCGTTCTCGTGTTGGTTGTTGGGTGTAGGTCGGGTAACCAGGGTGTTACTAGTCCTGCATTTGTGTAACAAAACTCTTTCTCCTTAATGAAATACGCGCTTAGGCGTGGTCTCAAAAAAAAAAGAGTTAGGTAGCCTTAGCCCACTAGCACACGCCAACTGTGGCACATCGGCCCAGTTCAGGATTGTGCCTGCAATTCTTTGGTGGCCCATTTAAGCATTCTAGCAAAGCAATCCTTCGGCCCATAATATGCATAGCCTCCAACCAACGGGTCCCCCAGTGTCATCCCTTTGCTTGACTTTTTGCTGACACCTCCATCTCGCCTGACCAGGCCACCATCAGCAACGGATGGCAGTGGAGTAGTGGACGAACCAGCAGTTGGTTTTGACGTCTCTCTCGCCGCCGGCGACCGGACCATAAACCGCGCGCCGAATTGCCGGTTGCTCAGCTCCGCCCCATGCATCCCCGGCGGCAAAGGCTCAGGCTCCACTCGGGTCGTCTGCTTCAGCTAGCGTCACCAGAAAACGGCCACTAATTTCTTCCTTTTCTAATTTCGCAGCAAAAACGGCCACTAATTGCGTGCGAAAGTGCAGCCGTAATCGCGCGCAGCAAGTAAAGTACTCCTGGTCCTGGGCACCTGACACCTAACCTAACTGCTCGGTTCCTCAGACTGGATCATCCTCATCCAGTGTTTGGTATGTTTTTGTATGTGCGATGATTTACTTATATGTAACTATCTATTTGGTTTTGCCTCAATTCCAAGTTTCAGCTTTACGCATGTAGGTACTCCTACCTAAGAGTGAGGGTAGAAAAGTGAGCAATCTATTTTACTAGCTAATATATATATCCACTTACTTATCACACATGATAGCGAGTAACGAAAACCGGTACCTCACGTAGTTAAAAGGTACTGTAAACGTAACAAGGAGAAAGAGAGCGAGTAAAGGAGACCCTATCATGACAATTGGGACAGATTACCAAGGAAATATCACCTTTCAGAGAATGATTATGATGAATGGATCGATCTCATTCTCATCTCATATCTGAAAGTGGGCCTAAATCAAAGCGAATTCCCGCCAGCAAGTTAGGCTTTGCTCTTAATAAACACAAATCATTCATCGGTAATACGGTTAGTAAAGCCGGGATGGAGACAGGTAGAGTAGTAGGACTACTTTAGAAGCAGCACACATGGTAAAGTTTTTTTTTTCTCTCTTCAAAACAAAATGGTGCAGGCAGAGGGACAGAGTGTCCATGGCATGCATTTGGTGCACCTAATATGTCTTCACCGGTGGTTAGCTAGGGCCTATGGGGGAATGGCAAAGGAATGCAGTACGACGTAGAGATGTTGTTCCAGATAGAGTAGATAGAGGACCATTTGCATAAACGCCAAGTTATCCTTCTTTCCGGCACCAGATTTACACATCATCCAACGCATACATGGTCGGAGGCCCCAGCTTGGAAGGTGCCAGACCAGCAGAGTGGTTTCAGAACTTAATTTGAGATGCAGAGTAGGAAACAGACAGATCAAGTTCAAAGTTAAAACCCAAATTATTTAAACCATCCATATACGTGTGTCCTCTAATTGTGATGTGAGTCGTTCCTGTCTTGCTGCAGCAGCTTCCATCATCGATCGTCCAAGATTTGTAGTATAAGAACTTCAGTTGCAACAAATTCTGGTCAAGCAAGCTGCATAAGTGGAGCAAGTACGTACGCGTGACGACCTGAATCTGTTTGAAATTTGTTTGCATTGGTGCCCGTGCAGCTTATTACACGAGAGTCGTGTTTGGTCGAAACTCGATCGAGCGTGAAGCCTTTGTCTTTGTGGGTGCCTCTGAAATTTGACTTGAGAACAACCAGCCAAGCTAGTGCGAGGCCTCCTACCGGACAGTGTGACTTGTCATGTGTTATACGTTGCCTGAAGTCAGTGAGTCGTCCTTAACCGAAGTTGGGCAGGCGCTGACCAGCAGCACAAAAACCATATGTACACCCGTTTGGAGTCTGGACTCTGGACCCAGCTGCAGCTTATATATATAAGGGTATGGAGTCCTTCAGCTTCAGGAGGTGGCGGTGGTTACTGAGCACTGCATGCAAGCAAGACGGAGCAGCAGCTAACTAGAGTTCATTCAGAACTCAGAAGTGCGCTTGGTAGCCATCGTTCTGGAACTGGAAGACAGGAATCAGGAAGAGAGAGAGAGAGAGATCAATGGCAGCGCAAGGTGCAGGAGCATCAGCTTCTACCATGTCCAGCTTCCACAGGGCGCGGCCGCTTCTACTCCTACTACTCAGTGTCTTGGCTTCCATCTCTGCAAGTAATCTCTCTCTCTCTCTCTCTCTCTCTCTCTCTCTCTCTCTTCTCTCTCTCTCTCTCTGCTTTTCTTTCTCTTGTCTTCTGCGCATTAGATGATGAGCGTCCACCAGTTACATGGTTAATCGTCCGTAGATACTAATCCAATCCCAGATGAACTTTAATTTACCTGCTGTTCGTTCTCTGAATGGGTGTTGTTGCTCAGAGAAGTACAGTAAAGCCGTAAGGGAAACTGCTGAAAACTTGGTCCGTGCAAGCGCAAGCTTTAAGCCTTCTCTTTAGTTCCCTTGGTCAGGTCAGATCAGGTCCTTGCGTGTTTTCTTGTTCAGTTAGCAGTTCAACATTCTGTTGGGACCGCAATATAATCCAGTCAATTCGGCCCCATATGTGATGGAGTATACCAGCTTCTGTGGGTACATTACTACTGACTACATACTTGATACTACATACACGACTACATATTTGCACAGTTGCACCAACCGATTATTGATGAATGCATGGCTATCTGACTGACCTGCAACTGCACCTGCACCTGCACGGCAAGGGTAGTTATCTTTATCCCAGTACGGATCAAGTAGCTTGACGACCAGTTACACTAGCCTGCATCTGCATTCATTCATGTTATGTTACCCCAGCATCTCATTCTCATCTGCACTCACTCCCTCGCTCACTCATCCATGTTGCTTGCAAGCAAGGCATGCATGCATCCAAGCTAGTGCTCCTGCTAGAAGCCAGCAGCTAGGAGCTAGCTGCTGCTTTGTGTCGACATGGACACCTTTGGTTCCCTCCTCAAGTCGCTTTGTTCCCTTTCGAATAAGACTAAGTGACTTACTAACGGTCCTGTTGCAGACGTTGCAACAGAAGCTAGCTCTCTCCAAGTCTTCATCCATTGGAGTGAATGCTGATGCTGATTACTAGTAGTAGTAACAGACTAACGGTTGGTTTAACCGTCAAAAACTACCTCCTCCAGGACCCTCCACTACACGGCATGTCATGTACTACTGGTTGACTGTTGACATAGCTAGCTACTCTGAACCAGGAATAATGTTAAGCATGGCTAATCATAAACTATAAAAAATTGAACAAACTTATATTAGCACTTAGCAGCATGTACCATCCAAGAGCACTACAGAAAGAAGACAGAGTGCGAGTTTGGAATCTGCCGGGGGGGGAAAAATCAGTTACATGTCCTTTTCTTCCTCCATCACAGTTCATTCACAAAAGAAAAGGAAAGGAAAAGGTCAGAAAAGATGTCTGAACCGCCTTAAGCCCGCCCTTTTCTCTGAACTGAACATCGTGTACACTGACTCAACAGTCCATAGCTGACTGACTCCGCAAGTGAGCAGAGCACCAGCCCAGACGTTTGATGTAGATGCATCTGGCATATTCAGTTTTTTTTTTTCATAAAGAAAAACTTCCACTAATATCAAGACAAATACAACCATATTATTATGATCAATTTCGACCTCTGGGTAACTACTGAATATCAATCGGTAGACCAGACTACCACCTGTGTGACTGCATAAACAAAAACAATTCACTGTCCACCTTCCCCAAGAAGGCAAGAATTCATCCATGTACCAAGGTACTAGCATCAAAATGCAATAATTGTGTTCTTGGCAACAAGAAAGATCAAATAAATCAAATTGACACATCCTTCCTTCCACGCATAACTTACTCAAGTACAACATCGATTGGTTAGTGTTTCAGTTACTTTCACTCATCTCTCCTTGATGGATTGGATGTACTGTGTTCCATTCCTAGCAGTTAACTCATCGATCCTTCATAAGCTGAAGAACACAGCTTTTTCGATTGGTGGGTATAAATCGGAGTAGCTACCGATCAATTCGATATACACCTTGATGCTAATATAATCGATTCCCACACATTTATTTAATCAACCATTTGCCTGTGCTCACTCGATCACTTGTTTGGTGAATATGAATCAACTATCAATGGGGTCCACCAAATCCAACGCAGGGGCAGCATCGGTGGGCGTGTGCTACGGCACGAGCGGTGACAACCTGCCACCGGCGAGCGCGGTGGTGGGAATGCTCCGCGAGAACGGCTTCACGGTTGTACGGCTCTACTGGCCGGACGGCGAGGCGCTAGCGGCGCTGGGAGGGAGCGGCATCAGGGTGGTGGTGGGCGCGCCGAACGAGGTCCTGCCGACGCTGGCGTCGAGCGCGTCGGCCGCGGCGGCGTGGGTGCGCGACAACATCCAGGCGCACCCGACGGTGGCGTTCCGCTACGTGGTGGTCGGGAACGAGGTCGCCGCCGCGGGGGTGGATGGGCAGACGCGGCACCTCGTGCCCGCCATGGAGAACGTGCACGCCGCACTAGCCGCCGCCGGGCTGGGCCACGTGGTGAAGGTGACGACGGCGATCTCGCAGGGCACCATCGCCGTGCACGTGCCGCCGTCGGCGGGGGAGTTCACGGAGGAGGCACAGTCGTTCATGGGCTACGTGGTGGCGTTCCTGGCAAGGACACGCGCGCCGCTGCTGGCGAACCTGTACCCGTATTTTGTGTACGACACGTTGGGGCTGGGCCACCTGGGCTTGGACTTCGCGCTGTTCACGGCGCCGGAGACGGTGGTGCAGGACGGGGAGTACGGGTACCAGAACCTGTTCGACGTCACGGTGGACGCGCTGTACGCCGCGGTGGCGAGGCTCGGCGTCGCTGGGAGTGAGAGGGTTAGGGTGGTGGTGTCGGAGACCGGGTGGCCCACGGCGGGCGGCAAGGCGGCGTCGGTGGAGAACGCCAGGACGTACAACCAGAACCTGGTGACGCACGTGTGGAAGGGCACGCCGCGGCGACCCTCCAGGAGGGTGGAGGCCTACGTGTTCGCCATGTTCAATGAGGACCAGAAGCAGGCCGGAGTGGAGCAGAACTGGGGGCTCTTCTACCCGAACATGCAGAGGGTTTACCCCATCACCTTCCGAGCCTAACGACGGCAGCAGCTTCGTCCATGCACGCTCCAGCCATGGACGACCATTGCATGGATTTTGAATTGAAGAGGGTGGTGTGTTGTGTGTGCATACAGCATTTGATGTACAGTAGAGGAGGAATTGTTGCGACCGCTGAGCGTTTGTGTTGCTCAGATGTGTACGCGGAGAGGGGTTTCGATACCAGAGCAGATGGGTGTATGTATGTATGTATACGCCATGTGTAACAGTATACACAAGCGTATGTACGCCCTACGTCCCTCTTGTGAGTTACAGTACTTCCTTGTGATTTTGTGAGGATGAGATTTGCAGACGTGCCACATTTCTTAGAAAAAGTTCTTCTTCATCGTGTCCAAGTCATGTAGAACCATCGACAGCCCTGGCTGGGTAATACATTTTTCCATTTTTTAATAACAAATCAATGAATCCTGACCGGAATGAAGTGCTCTGTTTCTTCGTCACACTGTGCCTCAGCCAGACTACAGTGGCCAATATAAGTGCTAGAGCTAGAGCAAAATCAAGGGGTCAGATTACAGTGGCCATTAGCTAATATCAGTGCTGAAGCTAGAGCAAAATCAAAGGAAGTGTGCTAATCCTGTAGGTGCATAGATTTTTATTATATGTGTGTATATATGGTAAAAAATTGAATATAATCACTGTTTTTTAAAAAATTTATGGGTGTGGCTGCATCCCCTAAAATAAATATAGATCTGCCCATGGCCAATATTACGGGCAAAATTTTGAATTCTAGAAGTGTAAATATTCCGGCCACTGCAACATACTACTTCATCTTAAATTAATATTTGATCTTTTTTTTGTGAAAAGGAGATGAGCTTTCAATAAGGATGAACCAAATTACAATCCTGAACTACAAGCTGCTCCATATAAAAGGGATAACGAGAATGTCAAATAGTACTACGCTGCAATCTCTGCGCCAATGCATGCGCTACCTGGTTTTGCTCTCTCCTAATATGCTTGAAGATCACCCTTGGCAGTCGGGTGGCCGTCATTTTCGCCTCCTGGATTGTGTAGATGATCCTTGCACACTGCAACGAAAGATACTTAATAGCAATGCAGTCTGATTCAAGGATAGCCGGACCACGGAGCCAGGATTTAAAAGTCGGATATTTCCAATTGCTAAGAAAAAAAAATTCCATTCAAAAAATAATATAAAATAGTTTACGACGACACCAATAACTAAAAGACATAAATTGCTCAAATCTAAGATACCTTACAACATAAGAATATTAATGAGAAATGATTTTTGCGTAGAAGATAGTTCGCTCATCTGTGATGGTGAGAAGAAATATTAAGATTTTTATCAGTTAAAGCAGCCCATGATGGGGTTCAAGGCGTAGATCGTCATGCCTACCCCTGTTGAGTCCCCACGGTACAAGCTCCAGTACTGTCGGACCACCAATTGACACTCGACATGCCTCCGGCGGACACCTGAACAGGGATCAGGGCATGCTCGGCCCTGTCCGACGGAACGTGGGGGTGCCTGGTCCTGTGCTGCCAACCTTCGCCCATGCCTTGATATGGCAACAGGGGTATCGCCGATTACAAGACGCATGGCTACAGCTACGGCAAGGACGAACAGGACCCGGGCGGCGTGCCTACAGGCGCAGTCTTTCCCGGGAAGGAAGGCGAACAGGAGCCAAAAGTGCCCCTAAGTCAGCAGGCCCATACCGGGCCCACGTTTCCTCTCACTCCCTCTACTGTACTCATCCATCTCTCCCTACGTATAAAGGGGGAGAATGGACCCCCAATCTCTCTCTGACCAATCTGAACTCTCTCGACTCATTCGCACGCACACACGCTCGCATCCGCGCGAGCTCTCACCAGAACCAAGAACCTATACGCACGAGACCTGCGAACCAGCTTCCCTCTCTCACCATTGCTTGTAGCTCCCCTCTACGAGCTCTCCATGCTCGGTAACACGACTCCGCAGTAAACTGGACGTAGGGCGTTTGTGCCTGAACCAGTATAAATCATGTGTTCTCTAAGCGTAATCATCCGATCTCCGACACGCTTAGAAATTTACTCGTTGGTTGTTTAGACCCTGCCATTTTAGACACCGACAGGTCCAAAGTACATGGCCCGGTGGCGGCCTGCTAAGAGCTGGTCGTGCTTCACGGGCCGGGACGGCACGAAAATCGGCCCATAGTGTCATGTCTGGGCCAGAGGCCAGGCCTGTGAAGCACGGCCCGACGTGCCATGTCGGCCCGGTGGCCATCGTACCGTACCGTGCCGTGCCGGCCCGGCCCGATGCCCAGGTATAGTTGACGCGGACGCGTGGGAGTTTTTTTTTTTACTCAGTATTTTATTTTGATGATAACAGGTTCGGGGGAGCGCAGCGCGAGGTGCGGACGGTGTGACCGTGTGAGGCACGGGCGGTGGCGGGTGTGCGCGGCACGAAGCACACGGCGCGGGGTGCGGACCGTGCGAGGCGGGAGGCGTAGAGGCGGGTCCGTCCCGTCCGGACGACGGACGTGCTGATAGGAGCATTACCGCTTTGTTGTGGGGCAACAGCTGCCAGGCCCAGCCGTCACGTCAAGTCTCGCTCCCACTGTCCTGTCCCGCACCTTCCCTCCTTTCTTTCTCCGAGCGCGGCGCTCCACCGAACCAACAACTCCGCTGCTCCCCGGACCACGCCGCCCGTGCCGTCGAGAAGATCCGCGATGCGCAAGTGGTGGCGCGCTGGCGTACTGCTCGCCGCCGCGCTGGCTCTCACGGTGGCCGGGCTGCGTCCGGCGACAGAGCAGGGGCGGCCGCCGCTGCGGTTCGGGCCCGGGGGAGTGTTCAAGGTGGCCCTGTTCGCGGACCTGCATTACGGCGAGAACGCGTGGACGGACTGGGGACCCGCGCAGGACGCCGCGTCCGACCGCGTCATGGCCGCCGTCCTCGACGCCGAGAACCCAGGTCACCTCCTGCCGACCGATGCTTGCTTTGCTTTCCCTTCCAGACATTTCCTCCTCCGAAAGAAACAACTGAAAACGAAACTCCTCTGCCACGCAGACTTCGTGGTGTACCTCGGCGACCTGGTGACAGCGAACAACCTCGCGATCCCGAACGCGAGCCTATACTGGGACCGGGCCATCTCGGCCTCCCGAAGCCGGGGCGTCCCATGGGCGACGGTATTCGGCAACCACGACGAAATGGCCTTCGAGTGGCCACCCGAGTGGTTCTCCCCCGCCGGCGTCCCGCCGCTACGCTGCCCACCGCCGACGAGCGCGCCGGACTCAGAGCAGTGCAGCTTCCGAGGCACTCCACGGATCGACCTCATGGCGGCGGAGACGGAGACCGGCGCCAACAGGCGCCTGTCCTACTCGTCCAGCGGGCCCAGAGAGCTGTGGCCTGGCGTCTCCAACTACGTCCTGCCCGTGCTCTCTTCGCGACGAGGACGAACTTGCCGCGGCGACGATCACGACCCGGCTCTGCTCTTGTACTTCCTCGACTCTGGTGGTGGGTCGTATACCGAGGTGGTGTCCAGCGCTCAGGTCAAGTGGTTTCAGAGACAGTCTCAGTTCCTCAATCCTAATGGAAGGTTCGTTAGAAATGGCTGTCAGCAACTGTTACTCAGGGAAAAAAAACTGTTTTTTTTTCCATCAGCATGATCCACTCCTATTTTTGTTGTTGTTGTTGTTGTTGAGTCCTGCTGCAGGATCCCTGAGCTCATATTCTGGCATATACCGAGCACGGCGTACGTCAAGGTAGCTCCAAAGGCCAAGTCTGAAATAAGAAAGCCCTGCGTTGGCTCCATCAACAAGGAGCAAGTGGCGCCACAGGCAGCTGAATGGGGCATCATGGATGCACTCACCAAGAGGCCGTCAGTTAAGGTGTGTCAATCAGTGGTTCTGGTGCTTGGATAGAATATTTGTATTGGATTGGATTGGATTGGATTAAGAGGGAATAGTAGTATCACACGCTGACGCTGTCCTTCGTCTGATTGATTGCAGGCAGTGTTCGTTGGGCACAACCACGGGCTGGACTGGTGCTGCCCGTACGAGGAGCTGTGGCTGTGCTTCGCACGCCACACGGGGCACGGGGGGTATGGTGGCTGGCCTAGAGGAGCGAGGATCATCCAGGTCACAGAGGACCCGTTCTCCACAGTGTCATGGATACGGATGGAGAACGGGAGCAGGCACAGCGATGTTACGCTAACCTCCTGAAGCCATATCTGCCTGGGTTTGTTTCTTGTACAGAGGAGATTTATTTTACCTTTTTTTTAAAAAAAAAAAGAACCAGACGACTGGTGTACTATTTGGTTCTTTTTTTACTCGTAAAAATGTTCGCACAATAAAATCATCTAATGGTAGAGTTCAGCCTTTAGTGGAGGTTCACTGAATCACTGAATTTGTCGATCAATCAAAGAAGGATAACGTCTGACTACCGTCTGGTCCTTAATCGAAATCGATCTTTAACATCTCTATTGATTTTTCTAACCTGATACATATTTACATACTGTATCAATCATAATAAATTAGCCAATTACTATATATGTGTTTCCATCCTTTGCATCACATGCACCTCTACAGGGTTTAACATTTATTTAGTTGGAACCACAGCTTTTATTCTATCATTTTTTTGACGCTGAAAATATATATATTTGTTTTTTAACTTTAATCTTTTATTAGTTGATGTGATATTTTTATCCACATGTTAAGAGCAAACTCTCGTTCTTATTGTGTCTTTCATTCAAAATTTTCCTTTATGCTTAACTAAATAAATATATTTTAGATCCTATAGACTTTGTTGTTGTTGTTATCATTGTTACGAGAACATCTAGGAATTTTCTTCCTTCTTTTCTTTGTCTCCTTAATTAGCTTATAGGGTAGCTGTCCTCTCTGCTTCTTTTTTCTACCCTTGTACCTGTACTTTGGATTTCCCTTAATTAAGTTTTGATAATTTGCCGTAGGGGTTTAATCGCCTCCTGTTACTTCTAAAAAAAAAAAAAACTGCCATGCACCCCGCACGCGACGGCGGGCAAGCGGAACAGAAGCAAAGCAACAAGTCGCACGGCAGGCGTGAGGCGACTAAAGATAGTAATTACTCACTCCGTTCCAAATTATAGCACATTTAATGAATATTAGAGAGTCAAAGTATCTTAAATTTAATCAAACTTAATTTTGATCAAATTTAAATGTTTTGACTCTCCAAAATTCTTAGAATGTCTTATAATTTAGAATGTCTTATAATTTGAATTTAAGATATGTTATAATTTGGGATTGACCGATTGAGGAGGTAAGAATTAACAAGCCGGGCCGTAAAACGGCACACATCACCTCCGCACTCTGGATGCATTGGGCTGTGCGGGCCGGGCCTCTAAATATCCTAATCCAACAGGCATTTACTTTCTCTCCGCCTTTTGAAACTTGTGATGCATTTTCTTTTCTCACAGATTTTGCCATGTATCAAGTTAAATAACGTGTAACAATAATAAGTGCACACAATATTTAGGACTGTGCATTACTGCTAAGTGATACTGTAACAGTGTAGTAGATATTGATACCTCAGGTTTCGTTACCTATGTTATGTTATTATTAGACGATGCTAGAAGATATTGATACTGATATTGATACCCCACATATGTTATTAATTAAATGCTAGAAGATATTGATAGCCCAGGTTCTCGGGTCAACAAGCATGTGACCCCCACCTGCATGGTTTGATACATTTGTTAGATCTGACGAGATCGTGTTACTCATAGTACTATTCAATCTAAAAGGATGAACTGCAAACATGCCGATCATTGAGAATAGTGAAGGAACATTACCTCTGTACCTGTATAGGTATAGCTCAAGAAATCACCTTCGAAGCAATGGTGTAGAAGCCATTATCAAGAGTTATAGGCGAACATGGTAGGAGTATTTAAATAAAAACTAAAAAAAAAAGCAGGGCGTCTTATCTCATGGCATGCAAGGCAGTGTACATGACAGATATTAGTGATACCCAGACTGGTTAGAAATTAGGAAGAGGAGACAAAAGATAACACAACCGCAACCAAAATAAGCGTTAGGCATATGGGTACAGGCAGTGTATCACTGGATCTCACATTGAATCAAATCCCTAGTCAGCACGCTACCTCGTCAGCTCATCAAAAAATTAAGTACTCCCTCATTGATACAGTGATACTCTTGCGGGTTTTTTTTTTTTGAGAGAAAAAGAAACATGAACATTCACCATGAAATATACTTGACGACCAAGCAATTTTTTTTTGGCATTAGATGTTGATATACGGTAGAGCGAACTAAAATAACTTACATTCTTAAACAAATAAGGGAGTTTTGTTAATTCAGTAATGCAGTCATCGAATAATATACAAATATGCAAAACTGCTGGGGGCAGAATATTAGCCTAGCATGTGCATACTACTGCACCAGAGTGCAGAGAAGACGACACACATCCATCCATTTGCATAAAGTGCAGGTCGTTGCGGCGTGACCTGACTGACGGGCTTGTTTTCACTGAATCGCACGAGCTCCTCTTGGCCCGAAACAAAATCCGAACACGGTTAGAGCATCAGCAGTGTATAGACACAGGGATGTGTCTTTAAATAGGTTCCACAATGATAAGACATGGGGTTGAGTCTATAAATGGGTCCCACAGTGTCTGGAATGTGAGAGAGGAGAGAGGTAGGACTCGGTTCTATGCATGAGAGTAAGTTCTATATAGACTCAGGCTCACAGTGTAAAGACTCTGGTTCTATGGTTACATTAAATACATAGACACCCTTTAAACACGTACACTGTGGACGCTCTTAAGGTTCAAAGGAAGAAAAAAAAAACGAACAGTCCGGCTTCACGACCACCCCTGAAACCGACGGGCCGGGAGAGTGAGCTGGCATGCACGCGACGCGGATGGCGGGGCGCACAGAGAGCAGAAGCAGACGCAACAAGCAACAAGTCGCAGGGGCCGGCACGGCAGGCGAAGCCCGTCAAACAGGGCAGGGGTCCGGTCAGCTCTTCCGGGAATTCCACAAGCTCGTCCAACGCGCACCTCTGTATTCTACATTTCTACGTGATACATGCAGCGTCCGGCGCCCCTGGACCGTGATCGGCGGAGGACCTCCTGTCCTCCTCGCCGTGCATGCGCCCGCCGCCGCGCCATGTGGTGTGTTAGGCCACCCAGGATCGCGACCGCCGCGTTCGGATGCGCGGCCTTCGTTCCTCGCGCATACAAACAATACGGCCGTGGCGTCGTACTAGCTGTAACCCAATCGTCCCAACTAGTACCTGCTGGTATAAACCCGCGTTTTCAATAGCCGGTTAAGACATTTAACTCCGCTTTTTATGTTATAGGCTATAGCGACAGCTACAAGTCCAATTGTACATGAAAAAAAAACTTCAGGTTTATTTGGTTGTGGGTTTTTTTTTGGTAAACACCAACTTTCGAAACAACGTTATGAATAAAGTTGTTTTTTCTTCACCTCTCACAAAGACATAAGTTGAGATTAAACTGAAAAAAAAGTAGTTTACTCTCTCTCCCATCCATGAATGAAGCTCTTTTGTCAAAAAAAAAATCTTCAAAATAACTCAGCTTCACTTAAAAAGTTGCACATAAAGTTATTTTTTTAAAAAAAAATAACATTACTAGTAAAGCTG
Organism: Microstegium vimineum; assembly: GCA_022036555.1. Taxonomy (NCBI): domain Eukaryota; kingdom Viridiplantae; phylum Streptophyta; class Magnoliopsida; order Poales; family Poaceae; genus Microstegium; species Microstegium vimineum. The sequence continues at coordinate 17,852,221 of CM039137.1, read as the reverse complement.
AGTTGTTAATCTTTTTTAAACTGTTATGACCAAAATAATAAAAGATAAAGCTGAACTGTACCAAAAAAGATCCTTAGTTAATTTTTTTTCAAATTAAAATAACAAAAGCTATAGTCAAAGATTTAAAACGTACCTTAGCAGAAATTAGAGAGATGACTACGCTACCTAGACGCCCTAGTGGTGGAAACTTGGAAAATCCAATCCATCGACCGAAGACTTGTTGAATGGCTATTATCTATCTATCGTGTGACCTGCCCAACTGGATATTGCACTGCTGGCCACCTTGGAACGGCCTCGCATTGCCCGGCCGGCGTCGGCGTGCCCAGCCTTGCTGTTGCTATAAATACGGCCCCGATGGCTCGGTGAAGTGCAGCATCAGTTACAGCAGCAGGTCCTCGTCTGGCTAGCTAGCTGCCTGTACTCTTCGTGTACCTGATCGATCCTTCCAATATTAAGATGGCGAAGCAGGGTGTCGCTTCCATGCTTGCACTCGCATTGCTCCTCGGAGCATTTGCAGCCATTCCTACAGGCAAGATCCTCCGTACATACGTATAGTGTACTTACCCATTTGTGTATATATATTTCTTACGGCATTCATGCACGCATCATCACATACTTAGTTCATTCGTAGTACTCCTGAATCCTGATGCATGGTGCGGACACGTACGTACTACTCTCAGTGCAATGCTGTTACACACTCTTAATTATACGTAATTACTAATCGGTATGCATGCATGATTAACAACACGTACTGATGTACTACTACAGGGGTCCAAGCCATCGGCGCGTGCTACGGCGTGAACGGCGACAACCTGCCGTCAGCGAGCGACGTGGTGCAGCTGTACCAGTCGAACGGACTCAACCTGATGCGCATCTACTTCCCAGACACCAACGCGCTGAACGCGCTGAGCGGGAGCAACATCGGCGTGATCATGGACGTGCCCAACTCAGACCTCTCCTCGCTGGCCTCCGACCCAAACGCGGCGGCGTCATGGGTACAGAGCAACGTGCAGGCGTTCCCGGGGGTAAACTTCCGCTACATCGCCGTGGGGAACGAGGTCTCCGGCGGCGACACCAACAGCATCCTCCCGGCCATGCAGAACGTCAACGCCGCCCTCTCCAACGCCGGTCTAAGCAACAACATCAAGGTGTCGACGGCGGTGCAGAGCGGCGTCACGCAGGGGTTCCCGCCGTCGCAGGGCAGCTTCTCGAAGGGGTACATGGGCCCCATCGCGCAGTACCTGCAGAGCACGGGTGCCCCGCTGCTCTGCAACGTGTACCCTTACTTCTCCTACACGGGCAACGAGGCTCAGATCGACCTCAGCTACGCGCTCTTCACGTCGTCGGGCACCGTCGTGCAGGACGGGAACAACGCGTACCAGAACCTCTTCGACGCGCTCCTCGACACCTTCGTCTCCGCGCTCGAGAACGCCGGCGCCGGGAACGTCGGCGTCGTCGTGTCCGAGAGCGGATGGCCGTCGGCGGGAGGAGACGCCGCTACGCCTGGGAACGCGCAGACCTATAACCAGAACCTCATCAACCATGTCGGGCAGGGCACGCCGAAGCGTCCTGGCCCCATCGAGACCTACATCTTCGCCATGTTCAACGAGGACCAGAAGCCCGGAGCCGAGACGGAGAGGCACTTCGGACTCTTCAACCCGGACAAATCGCCGGCGTACCCCATCAATTTCTCCTAAACATATCGTACACGATATTTCGTACAAGACATATATATAATTTAATAATAACGAGATACGTACTATATAGATACACATATATACCCAATACGAAAACATTGAATAAACTGCCTGTAAAATGCAAAGTGCATCCATGTAAGGCAAGTGCTTCGATTATTTCGTAAAGATGAATAACAAGACATGCATTCTTGATTTATTTCTTCTTTGCCCATGTAGTATTATGTATGCTTCCTCCTAATTTCGTATTGACATTATGCATCGGTCATTATTTGAATGGGACCAGTATCTCATTACAATCAATTAAAATTTAGTCCAAAAATAGATACTACATATCATCTTGACAGTTGGGAGAGTGTTAGTATGTTAAAAGATTTTGGACGGCTTGGGGTTCCACATTTGAGAGATTTAAAAAAGATGAGTCTCTTAGCCCCGTGGGTTAGAAGATACCCTCCGTCCACGAAAGAATCAATTCCTAGAATCTGTGTCAGTCAAACTTTTTTAACTTTGACTAATTTTATAGAAAAATGTAACAATATCTATGACTTAAAACGAGCACTATGTAAAAATATGTTCTTAGATAAATCTAATGATACTAATTTAATATCATAACTTTTAATATTTTATTCTAGAAATTTGGTCAAAATTCAAAAAATTTGACTTAGGACAAACCTAGAAATACATTCTTTCGTGGATGGAGAGAGTATATGATCTAGATGGTCATAGCACAGGTTATGGAGACTTGTTGACTATTAAAAACAAGATTCATGAACGCATTGCAACGAGTTCATGCATGGGCCCTCCTACCTATACCAAAACATACAACCGGCACTGCTGGTTGCAGGAGTGCAGTGCAGGGTACACAGATGCGAAGTACGTATTTATTTATGTTGCCTGTTAATCAGAACCAGCACTTGTATATTCTGCGCTTGCTCCATCTAGCAAAATATAGGTCCAACTGCATGTACGTTCAAAAATAAAAAACAAGTTGAAAAATACTAGACTGCAGCTTTGGCTAACTATATATAACATCCGTGCAGTGCTTTGCCGATCAGACTTTGGCATTTGCGAGCATATATATTTCCACGGCGGAGAAGACAACGTCTGATTACACTCGTCTTCTCGGCCTGTTCCTGGTTCGCGGACCAACAACGGCGGGCTCCTTCTCCACCGGTACCGGCGGCAGCTCTTCTTCCTCCCCTTCGTCGTACACAATAATGTCGCCGTCGTCGTCGTCTTCCTCGCCGTCCTCGTCGTCGGACGCCTCGTTCTCTTCCAGTATGGCACGGTTTATCTCCATCTGCGCATGCACGGGCAGCCGTTTGGCCAAGCATTATTAACACTGTAAGTCTGTGTCTTCAGTTCAGTTCAGACATGCTCTCGCGTATGCCAAGTTGACAACGACGAAATAAAGGAATAATTAACCAGATGTAGAATTTTATTCGCAGACACAACTAACTAAAATCAGACGCGCATGGTGCTTGGCTGCTTGCTAGCTACCAATTTTACTTCTAGTAGTCTAGATAGATAGACGAAAATCATCATCAGAATCTCATTTGCGAAGTGCTAATAATAATAAGGGAGAATTAGCCCTAAGACATTATGAAAGGCGAAAATTAGCTGGTGCACAAATCCACTTTCAATATTTGCTATAAAACACTGCAGTTTCGTGTAATTGACCCAATGGACACCGCATCCCGGTTCAAGCCGTTACAAAATAGATATAAAATCATATAAGTGCCTGAAAATTATACTATAAAATCTTTTATGCTCCACATGATGAGAACTATATAGTAAAAATGTTGTTTTGCACTAAAATGGTCATTTGGCTCCTATTCATAAATACACAAAGTTAACTATAGTTAATTTGTTAATAATATTTATAGAACACTAAAAATCTAGAAAAAATCGCAAAATGCGCACATCACCAAATCATGGCTATGCTAAAAATTACATTTTAAAATAATAAAGTTTAATATATCAATTAAGCTTGACATGAGATAAATCTATAACTCAGTCATTTTCAATATACCATTATAAACTTTATTATTTTAAGCTGTAATTTTTAACATAGCCATGATTTAATGATGTACGTATTCTGTGATTTTTTTTCAGATTTTTAGTGTCCTACAACCATTATTAACAAATTAACTATGGTTAACTTTGTCTATTTATGAAGAGGAGCAAAATGTTCATTTTAGTGCAAAACAACATTTTTAATATATAATTCTCATCATGTAGAGCATAAAAGGTTTTATAGTATAATTTTCAGAAAATTATATGATTTTATATCTATTTTGTAACGGCTTGAACCAGGACGCGGTGCCCGTTGGACCAATTACACGAAATCTCAATGTCTTATAACAAATATTGAAAGTGATAATTTTCGGCTTTCATGATGTCCTAGGACTAATTCTACCTAATAATAATAGTAGTAACGCAATCTGTTACTGACGCACAGTTGCTGGCAGTGGCAGTGGCAGGACGACTAATTCAAGCAAATTAACGAGGAATGAAGCTAACTAACAGCTGATTAATCAGTACAGTTGGTAGCAGCAACAGAAGCGGCGCGTGGGGTAGTGGTATCCGGCCGTACCTCCCTTAGGAATCGTTCGTCGAGGTTGTCGGCGACGCGGGCGGCGGTGACGAGCGTGCCGACGAAGAGGGAGATGGGGAGGAAGAAGGCGAGGATGAGCTGGTTGGTGCTGGGCGGCCCGCCGGCCCGCACCACCATGAGGCGTCCACGACCCCCTCGCCGCCGCGCGCCTCCTCCTGGCGGCGGTACCGGCCTGGCGAAGCTTGGTCGGACAGCAGGCCGGCCGCAGCACGGCGGCGTTGCGGCGAGACGCAGTGTCAGGGAGAGCGCCGCGACGTGGCCGCCCCGCGCCATGGGCTGCTCCGCTCCGCTGCCAGAGGCTTCCTTGCTTCCCAGCGGGCGCCTTATCCGGTGGTGCTCCTGGCACTTGGCAGGCGCGCGCCTCAGTGATGACATGTATGTACTGCACCGCAGGAGATAAGCGGATTGGGCTGAATTGGATGTCACGTAGAGGCTTTTGTAGGCCCGCGTACGGCAGACACGGCGCCAAATGGTGAGGGAGGTTTCAGCCCAAGTAAACAACTTAGCTGGTGGGCTGCCCAAGAAAATATCCATCAGCGAACGATATGGCGCCCCGCTTGGATCCAGTTAGAAGCAGAAACTTTTCTTTGTGTTCGTAATCAACCATGGACCGTTTTTATATTTATAAAAAATAAAAACGTGGGCCGAATCCATATATATATATATATATATATATATATATATATATATATATATATATATATATATATATATACTGCCCAACGAGACCGTGCTTGTAAATTCACTTCTTCTATATTCTATTTCATATATTATTATTACTAGTAAATATGTCCGTGCGTTTTAACGGGGATTAATTTTTTTAGTCTCAACTTTAATGTTGTCGTCGACCCGTATATAGTCATAATAAGATTTACATATAAAAATATCTTACTTGTTTTATATATGCTTAGTCATGGCCGTCAATGCGGTGTCCTTTTAATTTTTATTTGAAGCTCTTTTGTTTTGTTTTAGTACCGACGACGTAAGATTTCTTAATTTCTATTAATATTATCGTATTCCTATTTGGATTAGATTCTTTTTTATGTTACTTGAAAGTCTCACTTGGTTGCCGACACGTGCACAATCATGATAAGATTCACATTATGAAAATACCTTATGTTTGATTACTTATGCTTAGTCATGGCTGCTAACGTCGTGACTACTTGTTTGATTATTTGTGCTTAGTCATGATTGCCAACGTAGTATCTTTTTAATTCAATTTAGAGTTTTTATTTTTTATTAGTACCAATGATGTGGGATTGCTTAATTTCTATTCGTATTATCCTACTTCTATTTGGATTAGAATTTCCTTTTATATTATTTGGAAGTCTAACTTATTTCGTAATATGATGTAGGATTTAGAGCTCTATTTGGATTTGGATTACAATTAGAACTCCTAGTTTTTAAGATTATATTAAAAAAACTCTATATCGTGCTAGACAAGACATATTTTAACTCGTATATGAGCACGGGTTATATATATATAATTCTTGACGGAAGTTAGAGGAAGACAGACTTAAAAAGAATGGATGGACGAAGAAAAGAAGGCTGAAATTTTGCCTCTTTATTATTAGGTATAGATATAGATTTGGAAGTCTCACGTGTTTCATAATAGGATGTAGGATTTAGAGCTCTATTTGGATTACAATTAGAACTCCTAGCTTTTAAGGTTATATTAAAAAACTCTATTTGCAATCAAACTCTATATCATGCTAGATAAGACCTATTCTAACTCGTATATGAACACAGATTATATATATAATTCTGGACGGAAAGTAGAGGGAGACAGACCTAAAAAGAATAGATGAACGAAAAAAAGCTAAAATTTTACCTTTTTATTATTATTATAGATATAGAATATATACATTTGACATGGCATCACGAGAAGAATGGCTTTGTTTAGCGTCAGATGAACATATAGCGTGTTAGCTATCAGCGAGGAACGTGGGAAGGCCTACCTTGAGAATGTGCTCGGACGACAGGAGGGATGGAAAGTTCCTGCTGTCCCATCGAAGATTCGGGTCTTTCATCAGACACCGACGAAAGGATAAGTCTTCGAACGGGCTGTGCAGTAGTAGATATGATGCTGCTCCAGACTCTTGGAGGCACTCATTAGTTGAATGCAATATGGCTGGCTAAGTGGGTTTGGGCTTAGAAAGTGATGAAGTGACTGATCACTTGTACAGGAAGCCCGAGGATGTGTGTCTGCAGTCCTGGGATAATAGTAAGAGGATCTGACAAAGAAAGAGCTAGCAGTACAGTTGATAACTAATCACTTTATAATAGTATAAGAGGATCTGACTGATCACTTTATGGGCAATCTGGCATGCAACAAGTAGGAAGGCGATCCATGAATTTTTTTTTCCAAAGCCCTTTTCTCCACACACACACACACACTGCTTCGTTGATAAGTGATAACTAACAGGTAGTACTAGTAGTATGCTGTCTAAAAATTCAGCCACCTGACAGCAGCAACTCCCTTATCAATTATTATGAATAAGTTTACTATATAGGCTCTGTTTGGATCCTAGGGATAGAGTTAGTTTTGGCTAGTTTGCACTCAACTAGCCCAAAAGTATCCAAACATGAGAGCTAGATTGGACTAGTTGCAACTAACTCACCCAAAAAAAATTAGCTCCCTAAAGAAGTGATTATTTGAGCTAGTCTGAGCTAGTTGTGGTAAAAAGTGGGACCCACCTCATATGCAACTACAAAAAATATTATAAATAACAAACCAAATATCCAAATAAAATTCTGATTACACCATTGAATTCGTTACAATAAATACTTTAAAACTAGATCCCACATGGATATATTTGGATGATTTTTAAAAATAATTTATTATCCAACTAACCTAAACTATCCTTGGATCCAAACACCTCCTTGGCTAGAGCTAGTTTGAGCTAGTTTACAAACTAACTTTAACCTTCAGCTCTAGCTGAGCTAGAGTGATTCAAACGGGCCATAGTACTACAGCAAGCGAGAATTGGAGTCATAGTAGTAAATAAATAAATAAAATAAAAGAAAGTTGGCATCACGCAGCAACACGTGACATGTGAACAAAGTGTGCTCATTCCATCCACTACGTCCTGCCGGCCCGTCGCCCGGTCGCCATCGTTTGTAGATTCGGGCGGTGCCGATCGATTGATTCTATTCTATTCTATCGCGCGCGTGGAATAAGAAGAAAGAAAGGAGCTAGGGAAACGGGGCCACCGCCGCTGCTGCTCGCAATTTGCACGAGGGGAAAACGGAACCTGTCCACGATGTCACCGTCAGTCTCAGACTCTCATTCATCAGTAAACGTACTCTTACTAGTAGTACGAAAGGGCGTCCTAGTATTAGCTAGATAGTTACATGATGTAGAGATGAGAGACAATAAAAGAGACTAATATATATAACTTAACCCATATACTTCTCTCACATTGTCTTGGGCTATGTGAAATAGATAGGTTATTTATTTGTCACTAGTGACTACTCTCCCTTCTATTTTTTTTATATCATATCATATCTAGATAGCCAAATAGTTAACCATTGCAACCTCTCTTAGCCGCCCTGCCGCCATAAACGTCCCTGGTTCGGTGATCCGCCGACAGCGACGTCGAGATCGAGATCAGATCCCGGCCTTTCGCTTTCCCGGTCTCTCGCCATCCAGTTGCCCGGTTGCCCTCTCGCCGCCGTCACGTCACTCACCTAGCTCCTCGTCACGTACGTACGTCACCGGTCGCGCCACGCTTGATATCATGCACGCATGGTTCGTGCGTTTGTAGCCGCTGGCGTCACCGCGTCGCACTCCCTGACGTCAGGTATTTGTATATGTGCCGGCCGGGTTGGTTCCTTTGCCGTGGAAAGAAAATTCCATAACACAGTAAGTACGTACGTACCGAGTAGTCGATCATGGCACAGCTGCACATGCATGCGGTCACTTGTGTGGTTTAGAATAGAGACGTACTGATGAGATAAAAAACGATGCCGGCATAATAATCGAACAAAAAAAAACTATATGTGCCGTGCATGTTTAGGGCATGTTTGGATTTAGGGGCAAAAGTTTTACCCACGTCACATCGAATCTCCCGTCCCTAGTTTCCTCTATTTAAAATGTACTAAGTAAAAAAGTAATTTGTCAGCCGAAGGCAAATTCGCGAGACGAATCTTTTGAGCTTATTTAGTTCATGTTTTGACAATGTTGTGCTACAGTAAACATTTGTAATTATAGATTAACTTACCTGAATAGAATCGTCTTGTTAAGTCTCGCAGGGGCATGCAATTAGTTTTATAAGTAGTCTATTTTTAATACACTAAACTAGTGCCGAAAGATCCGATGTGACGCGGCAAAACATTTGCCGCTCCATCCAAACAGGCCCTTACAGGGACGACGAGAGTCGGAGCGAAATTTAGAGTAATGTAAAAAATGGAGATTAAAAGACGTCGGACTTTGCCAAAGGGTGTTTAGTCTTGGCTAAGTCACTTGAGCGATATCCCACAGGTCTTGAGTTCGATTTCCCGTGATAGCGAATTTTAGACTGTTTTCTGGTTTAATTGATTCTCATCTACATCTTCTTTGGCTGCTCTTATACATAGATGAGTAAATGGGCTGCCCGGCCCAGTTTGACAACAGGCCCATACCAGACACGACAGAGGCAGGCCCACCGTGCCGTCCCAGTCCTTCGTGCCTAGCCGGTGGTTAGGCTGTCCGACCCAGTTTGACAACGGGCCCATGCCAGACACGACACAAGAAGGCTCACCGTGCCGTCCCAGTCCTTCGTGCCTAGCCGGTGGGTCAATCACGGTCCTCCGAGCTATTTTTTTTGTGTTGTGCTAGCCTGAAAAACACAAGACCAATAGTCGAGCGGGTTTATGCGATCCATAGGCAGAGAGAGTGGGGAAGGGGAGACATGGATGGCAGGGGCGTGGAGGACTCCTGTCGACGAAATATGCGTCGCAGTCTACCTAGGGGGTACCCTACGGTAGTAGATTGTAGGCGGAGATGTAGCGACGGCGATCAAGCGTAACACAGAAGAGCGTAGACACGGCGATTTATACAGGATCGGGCCGCCAAATCGCCGTAATACCCTATGTCCTGTGTTCTGGTGGCTCGATTGATCTTGCGTATTAGGTTACAAGATCTGTAGATGATCTGAGAGAGGTTTTTCGAGAGAGGGGTTCCTGCTCGCCTTATATAGCCGGGGAGCAGGGTTACAATTCCCATATCCTAACAGATTACGATCGGTTCCCTATGGAAAGGGATTCGAGTCTATCTACTAGGATCTTCCTTGACGAGCTGGTCGCGTGCCGCAAGGCCTCGCGGGCTGGGTCGTCTTCTGGTCGGCAGGCCCATAAGTTCCCAGGGGATATGCCGAGGTAATATCCCCAACAAGTCTCTGGGCACGTTGCATTCTTCTGGCGAGCCCGTAACGTCATCCTCGGGGGTGTTCAGCTGGTCGCCATCACGCGGAGTGGTCGTCATAGAGTCCCGACCAGGGTGGCTGGTCGAGGTGCTGCTCGGAGAAGCCTCCCGACCAGGTCGGGCTGGTCGGGAACGTCGTAGCTTGATGCGCGAGCTGGTCGCCTTGCCGGATGTTGCAGCTGCTTGTTTGAAGAATGTGACGTGCTGAAGAAGAAAAAACTTTTGGAAAGTCCTTCCCTGGTGAAGGGTACCCACTTAGGCTCTGCAAAAACAACACAGAAAACAGCAGAGCTTTGCCGAAAAGAAAATTAGTACATTCACCGCAAGGTGAAGTGAACCCACTTAGTCCCCGAGCATGGTAGCAGGTGAAGTATGCACGTGGTGCCATGCTTTATAAAATAGTGCATAAGGTATGAAGATTGAAGCATAAGTTTGCAAAAAATGACTGCAAGTACTCGTAGTCCCCGAGCCTGATGTAAGAAATTGGGAGCTTCTTGTATCAGGATCATATATTGAAAATTAGAGAACTGAAATATAAGTTTAGTAAGAAACGACTGCGAATACACGTAGTCCCCGAGCCTGATGGAAGGAGCTTGAAGAAGTTCTTGCATCGGGGTCATTTGCTTTTTATTCGCAGTCCCCGGGCGTCAGTCCCCGGGTGTTGTCTTTCGGCGCCTTGGCCGCAGTCCCCGAGCCTTGCTCGGTGCGTAGTTGGACGAAGCCCCGAGCCTAGTCGGGAATGCGATCAGTGCTCGGGTGGTAGTTACTGTCGTCGAAGTCCCCGAGCTTGTTTGTGACGTCCACTCTGTGAAACTTGTCGGCCAGACTCCTGTAGTCGTCTGATGTTGCTGTATAAGAGTAACAAGTCTGTTCGTCCAGTCCCCGGGACTGTAGCGTTGGTGATATTGCAAAGAAAAAATTATTAGTCGTAAATCATGTAATTGACAATAAGTGAATGTATAAGGAAGAGAAAGTAAATGGTCCGTATTCTATATGCGTGATTATCGGCTTGTTTTTGGTGCGCAACAGGCAGGTGGTGTGGCGGTTCCATATTTGATCGTTGCGGTTTCCCAAAAACCCTTGAAGTCGAAGCGCCGCGCCGCTTTGTATTTAAGGCTATCCCGATGGTTGACGGAACGGGAAGGGTCACGTTTCTTTGACTTAGAGCGATTAGGATTCGAATAGCCGGCGATTCGGTGCCATATATACTTGGTGATCTGAGAGGATTTCCGTCCGTCTTGTTAGTAATCTCCACGCGCGTCGCCAGCAAGGTTTAGGCGAAGAGTAGGAGAGTCCGTCGGTGCTAGGGTTTGGTCGGCGAAGATGGAGAGGGACGGTGCATGCCTTGCGGTTGGTTTCTCCGCCCTGCTGGCATTGTCGGAGGACTTGGTCTTTCGGATTCTTCTTCATGTGATCGACGGCAGCGACAATGTTCGTGAGTATGCGAGGATTCACCCAATCTGCCGCCTCTTCTGCCGATTTTGCGACGACGCTTCGATGATTCGGCTCGTGTCTCTTCGGCGTCTTCAGGACTTTTGCCGACCTTACTACCCTTTCCTGGAGCCTGCCTTCGTGCAGCGTTTTCTTGATGTCGACCACCGTGAGGCCTTGTTCTCCCGTGGTTTGGAGCGATTGATGTTGTGGGGGAAGGATCCTGTTGGGCAGGAGCTTATTGGTAGGGCGGTGGCTGCTGGAGATGACGTTGCAATGTACTTTTGGGCTATGATGTTGTACTACGTTGATTCGGCGAATCCGAAGACGCTTGCTATCCTTGGTTGCCTCGGCGCAGGTGCCCTTCCAGATGGTCGGTTTTGTGATCGAAGCCTGCGTCGTCTTCGGGAGCGTTCCGTGATGATATGCACAGGATCTGGCGACGGTTGTGGATTCGTGCCTCGGAGGATGTGCCCAATCTGGTCGTTGTGGTCGGCCGTCGTCTGTGCGTCTGGAACGAGTGTCGTCGTTTTGGTACCAACACGCCTAGGATCATTATGTACTGTAGCCTGCAATGTCAGCTTCGGCATGAATTTGATCTCTGGACTAGGAACATTAGTGAAGTACTCGCTTATCGTATCAGTAGGATGAGGTTGTAATCGTCAGTATGACTTGTTTTTAGGTGTGGTCACTTCTGCTTCGTAGTCTCGACTTTATCTTTATGTTCTATTTTACTGCGGGACAACGATAATTTGTATCTCGGATACAAGTATTCGGACGTATAAGTGAAAACTACAAAGCTGTAATGTATCCGGGGCGGTGAGCTTTTGTTTCACTTGTATGTCCTGTCGTGCCCGCTAAGTCGTGAGTCGTAGCGACGAATCGTTCGGCCTTGGGTCTCAAATGGTCCAGGTCGTAGGGCTAGCGCCACTTCACGCGTAGGATACATAAGGACTCCCAAGGAGGTACACAGCTGGCAATCCGCGGCGCAGAGGGCGAACAACTCATGCACGCTTTGGATGATACCAGAGACAGGTCCTTTTTCCGAGAGGCTCGATCATGGCGTGACTAGGGCCTGTGGAGACCGTTCCTGCAGACGCTGGACGAACAGTCATACTGCTTGTAGAGTCGTCCACCGTACCGTGGTCGTGTATAGATTCTAGGCGCATAGCCTTATGGCTCCCGACCCAAGTGATACCGCCCGGTTGTTGGGGAAATACCATTTGGGAGGTTAGTCAATGTTGTCGTAACGATTTGGGTAGCTACTTCTATTCGCTATGACTCGTTGATAGACCAGCTTTGTGAGCTTTCTGGTTATGGCCAGGCTGTTTGGAGAAACGTCGTGGTGCGTTTTGGCGAGGTCGTCGAACACTATGGGGGTGTTTTGGAGAGGTCGTCGATCGTTAGTAGTCGCACTGTCGTGGTCGTCGAACGTTATTGATGTTTTTATGATGATGGTGATGTAGCGTGGGTGTTTTTTGGAGCGGTCGCTCTGCTGTGAGCGTGTTGCGAAGATTGTCATACGCCGAGAGCGTTTTGCGGAGATCGTCGTATGCCGAGAGCGTTTTGTTCATATAGCAGGTTTGTTTAGATGAGACAAGGAAAACAAAGCACCTTTATTCATTGCTTGGAGAAGAAAGAGTACAATCTTTATTGAACTATGCTTATATTGGGACACCCTCTTGCATCACTCGGAGCTGGCGGCCTCTATGTTTGTGTGCTGGCGGGATTGGGAGTGGTCGCTGGCTGCTCTGCTTCCTTCTGTTTTTTCGCGGTCGGGCTGTCACCGTCTTCGGAGTTGCACGTGTCCGGGGGACAGGGTTTCTCGACGGCGTTTATCGTCTGCTGTTCGTATTCGTATGCGATCTTGAGGTTGGTTGCTACGTCGGGATCTTGAGCACCATGTAGGTGTAGTGCGGAACTGCCATAAGCTTCGCGAGTGCTGGTCGGTCCAGTATCGCGTGGTAGGCCGTTTCGAAGTCGGCGACAATGAAGGCGATGTGATCCACCCTGAAGTGGTCTTGATTTCTGAACTGTACAGGGAGGGTGATCCGGCCTACTGGTGTTGACGCCTTATTTGGGATGATGCCCCAGAAGGAGAAGTTCGCGGGCATGAGGTCCTTCTTGGAGTATTCGAGTTGGCGGAAGGCGTCGGTGAATATAATGTTGAGGGCACTACCACCGTCGACCAGCACCTTTCTGAAGCGACATGTGGCGATGGTTGGATCAACGATGAGCGGGAAACGACCAGGGTATCTGTAATCTGTCCACTCGTCTTCCCCGGAGAAGCTGATGGGTTGCTCTGACCAGTCTAAATGGCGGGTGTTGTTCGAATCTTCACCTGTTGGTGCTACCGAGTAGACATCCTTGCGTACCCGACGGCGTCTCCTTTCTGCTTCAACAACCACGACTCCTCCAAAAATGGAGTAGGTCATTGATGGTGGGCGAAACTCCGGTGCTGGTGGTTCTTGGTCTCTTCCCTTGTCGGGGTCGTCCTTTCTTGCTCTCTTGTCGCTTCTTCCCTTTACCACCGATTCAAGAAGGCCGCAGTCACGCATGGAATGCTTGGAGTTCTTGTGTATGGGGCAGGGGCCGTCGAGGATCTTCTCGTAGCTGGCGTCGTAGTTCTTTGGTCTGGCGTTCGTGTTGGCGATGTAGCGGTTGTCTCGCCTGTGATCGTACCTCTACGGGTAACGCTCGCATTTGTCCGACCGGTAGTCTCGGTAGTCACCGGCCCTTCCATCGTTACGGTAGTCTGATCGGCGGTCCCTGTCCCTTTCGTGCTCCGGGGAGCGGGAGTAGCATCGCCTGTTCTCCCTGCTTCGTGCTGCGTCATCTTGGTTGGCGTAAGGATTCACAATCGTCATGAGTTCCTCTATGGTTGTCACGTTCTTCCGTACCAACTTGTTTTTGAGTTCGTCGACCCGCAGACCGTTGGTGAAAATGGCGATGGCCTCCGGGTCAGAGATCTCTGTGATTCTTAAGTGTTTATCGGAGAAGCGTCTGATGTACTTGCGGAGACTCTCGTTACTCCTCTGGCGGACGCTTTCCAAGTCGTAGCGTGTCCCCGGCTGGACACACATGGCTTTGTACGTCTTGATGAAGATTTTCTTGAGCTGTTCCCAACTATCGATTGTGCCTTCGGGGGTCTTCTGGAGCCAACTGTTGGTTGATGTCGACAACATCACCGGAAGGTAGTTGGACATGACGTCTTGATTTCCTCCCGAAGCGGATACGATGATTTTGTAGGTGGACGCCCATTGCTCTGGGTTTACCTTGCCGTCGTACTTGTCCACGGACGTTACTCTGAAGTTCTGGGGCCACCGAACAGCACGCAGGCGAGGGGAGAGAGGGCGCAAGTTCCCAACAGGTGGTGGCGTCAGATCGTGTCGCTGATTATCGTCATACTGCGGAGATCTGCGTCGGTACTCCCTCGGAGGGGTTCGTCGCGCCGGCTCCGGTGTTCGCTCGCGCCGAAGTTGTCGCGGGCGTTGCCGTCGCGTGATGTGGATCTTCATCTATACTCCAGAGGAGGGCTTCGGCGTGCCTGCTCCGGTGTTCGCTCGCGCCGAAGGTTGTCGCGGGCGTCGCCGTCGCGTGGTGGAGATCTTCGTTTGTGCTCCCGAGGAGGGCTTCTGGAGTGGTTTCTGCTGTGGGATTGGTCGAAAAATTCGGTTGGGCGAGCTGCTTTATATACCTGGACTACTGCTGCCATGAGATGGGCTTCTATCTTCTCGACCTCTGGAGTGGGTGGAAGTTTGGACAGTTCGCTGGTTGCTGCGGCCAAGTTGGCGCTTGGTGTTGGGTATACCGGAATGTTGTCTATCTGGTCAAACTCGTGCTGGAGATTGCGTCTTGGCACGCGACCTCCGTTTCTCTGGTCCCGCTCGCGCTGCTCACGTGCAAGCCGTTCGCGTTCGTGGCGCTGCTCGTCTCGCTTCTCTTGCTCGATGTGCTCCCGTTCGCGCCGTTGTGCGTGCTCAGTGTTGCGCTGTTCTCTTGCGATACGATCGGTCTCCGTATCGTTGTCGCGGGGGGTGCGAGCGGCGACCGTGGTGGCCGGGCGGTCGGCGTCGCGCCGCCTAGACGAGGTCGATGCAGTCGATGATGTCGGCGTTGCTTCGATCGATGGCATCGACTAGATCGTCGATGCTGATGTCCTTACGCGTGTTGTACTTTGGCATGGTGAAACGACGTGGAGGTGGCGCGGTGAGACGACGTGGAGATGGCGGCGCGTTTGCCACGCATGGCGCGGATCCGACGGTCCAAGATTCATATCCGATTTGGAGCACGGTGCCGGCGCCGCAAGGACCATCGAATCCGGGAAGGTGACCGCTTGACGAGCCATGAAGTCGATGCACAGACCCCCTACCTGGCGCGCCAACTGTCGACGAAATATGTGTCGCAGTCTACCTAGGCGGGTACCCTACGGTAGTAGATTGTAGGCGGAGGTGTGGCGACGGTGATCAAGCGTAACACAGAGAGCGTAGACGCGACGATTTATATATGTTCGGGCCGGCAAATCGCCGTAATACCCTATGTCCTGTGTTTTGGTGGCTGGATTGATCTTGCGTATTAGGTTATTTATTGAAGAGAGATGATGAAAAAATAAGACTTGAAGTCCAGAATATTCGAGGAATCAAGATAATAAATATGTTTAAACTCTATGATAGAGTCTACATTGTGATTGTCCTAATGGGATCGGGCTTCTGCAGGACCTCCTATAAATTCTAAGCCGTACGGGATGGACCCGTTGTGCTTATTAAGCAGCGACCCAACCATGACCCTATGTATCGACTCGTGTCATGTCATGTTCTGCTTGGGCGGGTGAAAAAAAACGAATTTTTAACTACTGTGCGGCTGTGCGCTGTTTGGTTTGGTACCACTGAGCCCGCTGTCAATCTTCGCTTGGACGACGAAGACGACGACCAGCGCAGCGAACAGCTAGTGACAGACAGGTGCTGGCGGCAGAGCACCAGCTAGCACGGCTGTAGCTGTAGCTCCGCTCGGTGACTCCAAGACTCGGCCAAGGGCCAATATCTTTTTGTCCTCCTCCTGGCCCGGAACCCCGGCCCCGTTGAATGATCAAACTTGCAAGCAGGCACGTACGTGTACTACGTACGCGCACGTACCACAAGTTGGCCCGAGTTCGTTGGGACGTACGGACGGCAGGATCATTGAGCTGGAGTTGCAGCCGGTGGAAAAATCAATAAGATTCTACCAGTACTCATTTTTATTTTTCATATACCCCTGTTATTTCCTCTTCATAGGAATATAGCAGTCAAACTTGTCCCTCACTGATTGTTCGACTTACCCCTCCATCTCAAAAAGAAAGTCGTTATGTGATACGTGCCGGTCAAACTTTCTTAACTTTGACTAAGTTTGTAGAAAATACGTGCAACATTTATATCTCCAAATAAATTTGTTAAAAACATAGACTTAAAAATCTTTCTGATGATACAAATTACTTAACATAATTATTTAGATATTTTAATATATAATTACCGACATTTTGAAAATATTGACTTCTCGAGAAGCGAAAATGACATCTATTTAGAGACGGATGGAGTACCAAACTATAAAGGATAAAATAAGAATTTCTCACTTTATCCAACTTTAATCTCTCATCATAATCCATGAAGCCAAACACTCTGATTATATATATTATACAATCTATAAATACTGGTTGTAACAATCAAATACACAATCCAACTTATGATAAATAATTGAGCCGTGATCCAAATATATACCCTAAATACCCATATCCTCGTTCAACTGGGCTCTGAGCCTTCTTGGCCGGTCCGCTTCAAATATTGAATGGCATATATACACCACACATACATACACACATGTACGGTATAGATACAATCATGATGGTACTCTACCACCACACAAAAGATTGCGAGTACGTCCGCCCTATGATATCTACACGATCCACCGACGACGCATGCATCTGTCAACTGTGGCCTGCTGTGTGTGTTGTCTGATTGTCTCCATACGTATATATATGTCACTACTATGTATTGTGTACACATACGTACGTACAGTATATACGTACATGCAGAAAGAGAAGCAAGTCACAGGTCGGTTAGCTAGGATGAGATCAGACGAGCGTTTTGCACGGACGTGGCCGAGGCGTCCACGTGACCACGTCGGCCGTCGCCGTCGTCGCCCGTCGGTCGGGATGGGCCGGCCGGGCGGGGCGGAGACAGGAGACCCAAGCGGGATGGTGCCGTGCACGCAACACGCCAAAGTCACCAACAAGCAGCCTGTTCGTTTGGCTTTTCAGCCGACTTAAATCTAGTTGAAACAATGTTTTTCTCTCAAAAAAATCAGACAGCAGTGAATAATACTATCAGAATAGTACATAATTTTACCAAACAAACAGGATGAAGATCAGAAACTAACTAGTGGTGGTGGTGTGCGGTCGTTCCAGGCCCTGTAACGTGGCCCACCCACGTCCGGGCCCATTGCTACATGCCTACGTGCAGCAAGAGGGGAGGGAAGGAAAAAAGCTAGTAGCACAGACCAAAAACGGCGCTCCTATTTGTAGCTACGTACTTGTACCTACTCCTATCCTAGATGGCGCTAGCTAGCTAAATAATGTAACTTCAGGAATCGTGTGTGTTCGGTAAGATTGCTCATGTTTGACCAACTTTATATTAAATATTATTAACATTTATGTCTTCGAATAATTTTATTATAAAAATATATTCTATAACTAATCTAATGATACTTATTTTATACCATGAATGTTAGTACTTTTTTATATAAAATTTATCAAAGTTTAAACTGTTTGATTTTTCAAAAAATAATAATTATATTTTTTTGGGACGGAGGTAGTAGCTAGCTAGGCCGGCTAGCCATCCTCGACCGATCGATTTCATCGATGTGTGCCCATGCTTCGTTCCGAGCACGCACGACCGACATATCTAGAAAGTGACGGTACACTAGCTGCTGCTGCGGCCCATTGACACACTACCTTTTGCTTGTTCCCAGCTCTCTTGCCTTTTGCATGCAGGCATTGCATGCATGAGCTTGGGCGCCGGCAGATAGGAACAGATCCAACATCAGGACACACAGGAGTTGGATGAGTCATTCGATCTTGATGTACTACTCCTACTCTACAAAGTGGTTGAATGGTGAGTGCATGATCGAGCTTTCTTTCCACTGTTGTGTGGTCGTCTGTTCATATACGCACAATACATTCCAAGATGTTGGGGGACTATATACTGCATATGCTAGCCCCAGATGAGCCATATTATATATACTCTTACATTATACACAACGTGTCAATGTTCGACCTTTGTTCGTATGGTGGATACGTTCTGAACTCTGCTGGCAACTGGCATATATAATAATCATGCATGGTGTAGTCCACACATATGATCTTTCACTGGAATCACGCCTAGCTAGTAGTGTCTACTTGCATTGAAACTTAGTTGTGGTAGATTCTATCATTTAACCGAAATTGAACTGAACTAACCGAAACCGAATTTTTTCGGTTTCAGATTTTACAAAGAGCCGATCAGTTTCTGTTTTTTGAGAACCAAATTTGTGTCAATAACCGAGGAATCGGGTTAACCAAAAGCCTAGACATGCCTGACCTAGACAGTGACAGTGACTTATCTGGCCGGCCGGCCCCAGCTCAAGCAACGCAAGAAGATAGAAGAAGTTGGTGGCAGACACTGAAATAGCAAGTAGCCCTGCCAGGACATGCCTGCCGCCGCGCGCTACTGATCGCGATCTGCATGCATGCCTCTTTACCCAGCGCCATATGCATGCAGCATGCATGCATGGATGCATATGGTCCTGATAAGCATCGGCCCAGCCCCGGCCGGGCCGGCCGATCCATGCACGCACGCACGCATCAATGTCCTGCGCAACGCCGGTAGCTAGGTAGGGCCAGCCGGCCGCCGGCCAGGGTCCGCACAGCGCGCGGTCGCAGAATTGATCGGCCGGACCGTGCACCGGCAGACATCCGGCCTGAATAATTGCCAAAGCGCTAGCTACGAAAACCGAGGTCCGTCCTCGATCTCCGTCTCCATGCATGCATGTTCCATCGATCAGAAGCTAGCTACAAGCGTTCTGTACGTACGTACGTGACATTAATAATTCTCCATTCATTTAGAGGATGTTTGGTTGTGGGATTTTTTTTATTCCCTTATCATATCGGATGTTTGATACTAATTAAATGAATTAAATATAATTTATATTATAAAACTAATTACAACGCTAAGTAGTATTTCACGAGACAAATCTATTAAGTCTAATTAATTTATCATTAACATATATTTACTGTAGCACTATATTGTCAAATCATAGACTATTTTATATCAATAGATTTGTTTCGTAAAATAGTCTTTGGCTGACAAATTAGTTTTATAAATAGTCTATATTTAATACTCCTAATTAGTGTCTAGACATCCGATGTGACAGGGACTTTTTAAGTCCCTGTCACTAACCAAACATCCCCTTAGATGCATGGACATGTATGTGTAGGTATATAGTAGTCCTTATATATAGTACGTGCTGGATCGAGATCGCATGGCGCGCCAGAGATCAACGAACACGCCATGCACTGCATGCATGTAGTCGGCCCATATCCTTCATGAACGGCGTGCCACGGTTCCGTCTGAAATTTACGGATTACAATCTCCGTCATACATGTGCATGTGTGTGAAGGTTGATTTAATCTCACTTAAACGATCATGATAAGGTGTTGCACGGATCAACATCTTCACTGCTACCTAAAATTTTTTACCGGGCCGGCCGGGTGACGAGCTGCTAGCGCCTACTCCCTCTGTCCCAAATTATCTGTTGTTTTGGGTTTCGTGTCACAACTTTGACTAGATTTATATAAAATATATGAAACATTTGTGTCTCCAAATAAATTTATTAAAAAACTAGATCAAAAGATATATCTAATGATATTAATTATGTATCATAACTATTAATAATTTTTTATATAAAATTAATCTAAATTTTTTCTCGAGAAGTGAGAAAGACAGATATTTTGGAATAGCGAGCGGACCATAGGATCCCAGTGCTGACGTCTACCGCCACCTTTACTCCTTGCTCTCTCCGACCGAGGTCCGATCGAGCAGGCACAAGAACGTCAACGGCCCATATCGGGCATCGTATATCACACCACAGGTCACAGTACTGTACTAATTTAGCTATTGTGAACAGTGGATTAATAAGGCCGGCCGGTGGTGCTCATGTGATTACGGTAACTAAGATTCTAATTACATAACCGTAAGTATTAAGCCTAGCTAGCATTGACATGTGAGGAATCATCATTACGCATCCAACGACCACACGGACTCAATCATATCTAATCCTCGTTTAAGTCATGCAAAGCCGATGATAGGTGCTTGAGCCTGGCCCGTCCGTGGTCCGTGTCGCTAAATTCATTGAGTCCATCGGTACGTTGCCGTTGCCGTAGCGGCGAGGTCGATCCGTCCATATATTCCCCTCGGATTCGATGGGGGTGCACGGTATGTAGGAGCTGAGTACTATTATTATTATTGATATATGTCAGGTCAGCTGGTGCACGCCAGCTCGAACGATCGAATCGAACAACCACATCATTTCGATCGGCCGGTACCTGCCGTGCCGACTGCCGAGACGATGCTCGATCGTATATAATATACTGCTGCTGCTGTTTAGTAGAGCTAGCAGGGCGTACAGATCGAGTAGTAGTAGCTGTGTGGCCTAGTACTATACACGCTGTCAGAGGTAATTCCTTGTTCGTCGTCGCGTCGTGCCATTGTATATGTACGTACGTACGTACGTACGTACTCGATCGACACTACTGGATCGATCGTGGATGTATATATGTTAGACTTATAGATATACTATCATATATAGCAGGGGTACGTCTACGACTCTAGCTAAAGTACGTGCGTGCGTGCGGGCGTCCATCGACAACCCTCTACTAACGCGAGCGAGCCTATTCGTTGTACGTACGTGCGTGTTATATGGTACGTACACTGTGATGCGAATGCGAGTACTTCCACACACGGGTGGTCCAGCCCGTCCCACTCGATGCGATGCATGTGATTATTCGATCGTTCCTTTCACATATACTTACTGCTGTGTGTATATAATCCACCGGCGGTACGGTACTACGTCGTCGTGGATGTGGATGGTATAACGACTAGCTAGCTAATTAATAACGTGTCCATGCGTGGCAGGCAGCCGCCGTGCGGTATGTGTATGTACGATCGTTGCCCAACCCGGCCTAGCTCTTACGTACGATTGTCGGTTGTCCGGCCGATTCATCAACACTTGCATGCTCCTCATGTTGCATGCATGATGCATGGCCTTACGACGTGACGTGACGTGCCAGCCAGCAGTACGTGTACGTACTATACAGTCGGTAGCAGCGCAACAACCGATTCGATACGATACGATGTGCTTTTGATAAGTCGTCTCTGTTACGTGTACCGTGTATGTACGTGGTGTCGCCGATCCGGCCGGCGCGATGGCGATGCGGTGCGCAGCGGATGACCGACGAATGTGAGCGCGCGTCGCGTCTGTCTCTTGCAGCTGCTGGCGGTGACCATGCATGCGGATCCGGCCGTAGCCCGTAGTAAATGGACGGGCAGGAAGCAGCTTGCTCGTCCTTGCCGGCCGGCCGGCCGGGGAGATTTGGTTGCATGACGACCGACCATATTATAAAATCCACCGACAGAAGCAACGGCCAACGGCTCGCCTGACTGTTTCATTATTAGGATACCCCGCGCTCGGTTTGTTGCTTGCGTTGCGTACAGGCGGGAGTACCATTACCAGCAGGAAGCGGATCCGGAGGTGTCATCAGGTTAGTAATAATCTACACCAACAGCTAGCATCCGCGTATATATAGCTAGGGTTTTAATTTTATCATCACATGCACGCCGTAAATAGAAAGCTACATATAGAAAAAGTGTACGTAGATCTTGTACGTTTGAGCCGGTAGATCGGGTAAGTACCACAGGTGGACGTACTCTGTTTGGCTAAGCCACAGACACGCAGATCGCTCATTCGCTCCCAAGTCCGAACGATTTCGGGTAGGCACGGCGGGGTGTGGGCTGGGCCTGGGCGTGACGATGTGTGCCTGCGGCGATGGATCGGGCGTGCCTGTGCCTGTGCCTGGCTGCCTGCTGCAAGCAATGCAATGCAATGCAACGGGGGTTGTGGTGCCTGCGGCCTGCCCGTGTCTGGGCGAGGCGATGGCTGTAAAGCCGACAAAGCCTCGCATTGGCCAGAGGACAAAGAGCTGGCCTGTACCCGTACTGTACTTGCTGCCCCGCCAGCCCAGAAACCACGCCCCACCCATCTCCATTCCTATTTCCCCGTCGTTTTTAACCCCCCACGGCCCCACCCGCTGCCACCTCTGCCAGTGGCAGCTAGCAGGTCCAGCTGCCAGCAGCCCCAGTAGCCAGCTCACCACGCACCTTCTTCCTTGCCGGCGCTTTTCACCACTCGGCACTCGCTGCTGCCACTTGTGCTAGGACTCTCTTCTCTTTACCACTTTACCCCTTGCAGTACAGAGTCGAATAGGAGTGAGAGAACGCAACTGTTTATTACTAGTACTAGAGGTGTGAGGACGGACGGAGAACTGGAGATGGCGTGCAGTGCAGTGCAGGTGTCGTCGTGTGGTCCTACAGTAGTGGCACGTGCCAATGCCAGCAGCCAGCTGGCAGCTCTTGAGTTGTGTGTTTTCCAGCTAGGATTCGGCAGGCAGAGGGAGGGCAGGGCCGGCCGGCTGGCACAGGCGACCAGAGCGACGGGGGTTTCCTTTGTCCTCCCTTCCCGGCTTGGGAATGCGCGTAGGGAAGGGAGGGATGGGAAGAGGATCCCAGTTCGAGGCGTTCCAGTACGTACGTAGGAGTACACTGCCAAATACTACTACTGTATGTACAGTTTACGTACACAGTATCACATGCATGGGACGCGAGTACGTACGTACGTACACTCTGTAGCACGCGCGTGTTGCCACGTCGAGCGGTCGTGAGGCACAGCTGGATCCCTGGCCGTCTTTACCGGGCACTTGTGCGTGTCAGCAGCCAGGGAGGCACACGGACGAAGACGAAGACGAAGCAACAAAAACAGGGTGGTCCGGTTGTTTCTCTTACTGCTGCGATCCCGATCCTTCACGGCAACGACAACTACGACTTGGGATCGATCCATCCATCCATCATCATATATATATATGCATCCATCCATCCATCTCAAAACTCACTCATTTCATTCTGAAATCCTGCCTGCCTGCCTGGCTCTGCGTGTTTGTTGGAGGGGTAGTAAACGCGGGCTGTACGGTCGACCTGCCGCCCCAACCACAACCATCGTGGCGGTACGTACGGCACGTACCAATTCGCGCACGCGGTGATCAGTACCACCCTACTCCTACGCGGCTACGCCTAGACCATCCATTCGCGGCGTGCCACTTCGCTGCGCGCTCCAGGCAGGCTCTCCAGCCGCATGCAACGGCGGCAGCCCGGGACCGAGGGTTTCAGCCAGCCGGACCGAGAAAGGAGGGGCCCAGCCCAGGAAGGAGAAACGCATGCAGATCCAACCCCGGCAGAGCCGAGCAGGGCAGAGGGCAGAATAGTACACGATCGAGCTCGCTAGGCTGGCTGCGTGGCCCCAGCGGCACCAGAAGAGGAAACCACACGCCCCCGCAGGCCCACCCGTACTCCAGTCCCGTGTCCGCCGGCCGTAGCATTAACTTGGCGGGGCCGACGCACAGTGGCGCACGCCGTGCGGGGCCGACGCACAGTGCCTGCCGTGCCGCTGCTCCTCCACCATCCCTTCCACGTGCGCCAGCTCAAACCGCGCACGCCTGCCGTCGGATCGCCACCGAGCGGCGGCCACCAGGGAAGCAAAGCGAAGCGACAGCGTGGGGGCGGTCGTGCGAGACCCGGGCCCACCCATGCCTCCGGAGCGTGGGCCGTACGTGGGCTGCAGCTGCCTTCTTCCTTCACTCACGAGTCACGAGCGGGGTTCGTTCGCTGCGCTTGCGGCCAGGCACTACCGCACCGGGGTCCCTCCGTTCCGTTCCGTCCACCCATAACTGTCCCACGGCCACGGGAGAGTGAAATGCCTGCGCTGCACTGCACAGGTCCCTCCCTTTTCCCCTTGCTATGCTACCGCCTGTTCCCAGGTTTATTAGTTTCTTTACTTGCCATATTTTCTGGTTCGTTACTCTTCACCTCACTTTTACCATGCAAAAACGGCTCCATTCCAGAAAAAAAACTCAAAACATTCCCTATACGCCGACAATAGAAAGAACCAAATCAACAACCTGAGCTCCATCTATTGGCAGCTCCCTGATGGGCACGACGACCTACCTATAACTAACCGATTTCCTAGACAACGAATGAAGCATACAATACACAAACCTGCAGCTGCAGGCAGTCTGGACTGTTCCGTTCGTCCATACAGTATCATTACGCGCGGCGGCAATCATCCGCGTGTGTGCAACGCAGACGCAGAAATGAACAAGCAAAAGCAAAGCAAAGCCAAGCCAAGCCAAGACAGTGCGACGACGCTGCACCTACCGGAGTACTCGTACGTACCTGACCGGCTGCTGCTGCAAAATTTGGGGGTGGAGGGAGGAATATGTAGGTAGCGGGTGTGGGGTGCGCGCATGATTTTGGTTGGGTGGTTGATTGATGGTGCTGGTGCCAAGTGGGCCGCGAAGCTGACGTGGCGTCGGGGTGGCAGCGCCGGAAGCGGCATCTCGAGGACCGCAGCAGCAGGAGCGTGGGTGGGCAGCGGAGCAGAGCGAAAGTGTAGCTGAGCTGGGAGTGAGCGGGAGACAGCTGGAACTTTGGTACGGCCGGGACGCTTCCGAGACGCAGCTCCCGTCGCCGCCTCGCGCTCCCGGCCCGCCGCTCCCCGCCTGCCACTGCCCCCCCTCCCTGCGCCCGGTCCATGGACTACAAAGTCCACCCGTCTTCCTGGGTCTTTTTCTTTCTTTCTTTCTTCACCCCGACCCTACTACTAGCTCAGTTTTTTTTATAAAAAAACTCAGTCCTAAAAGAATTCAATTATAAAATTTATTATAGTTTTGTATATCAAATTTGACAGAGAAAAAAAAATATATTTGTAATACCAAATAAACATTATTATATTAATTATAAAAATATATTTTTACAATAAATTGATTTGGAATCATAGATGTAAATAGTATTTGTTGAAAATCTAAATACTATTTATTATAAATATAATTAAATATGAACTATTTTAATTGATACGTGCATCATAGATTCATAGTTGATAGTTGAGTTATTTTCAGGTTTAGTTGAGCAATGGTTCCATTATTTGTGGAGCGGTGCTAGTGACGGGTGACGTGACCAGTGGTTTTCACTGTGCCAAGTGACTTAGTGCTTTGCCTTGGTGACCCTTGGCACTCGTGTTCCATCCGGATGACTGTAACCTTTTCCCCCGAAAACGACGCTTCTACCTACAACGTGTTGGTTGCTGCCGACGGTTGGTCTGTTCGTGGAACACAACACGGCGTGTACGACTCGGAGCAGGCACTGCGCCGCGCCAGCCCGCCGCTGCTCAAACCCACAGTTACACACTTACGCCGCGCTAACAAAATCACGATTAGCAGCAGTATAACATACTTCCTCCATTCTAAATTATAATTCCAAATTATAAGTCATTCTATAAATCTTGGAGAGTCAAAACATTTTAAGTTTGACCAAAGATCATAGAGAGAAACATAAAGATTTATGACATCAAATAATCGATATAGTATAAAAATATAACTAATAAAGAATCTAATAATACTTAGTTGGTATAAATATATTATTATCATATGATATAAATTTAGTCAAATTTTATAAATTTTAATTCTTATTCTTGGAATGACTTACAATTTGGGATGGACGGAGTAAATACGATAACTTGTTGATTACAACGCACCGTTATACAAGCACGCACGGCTACTATACCAACACGCTCCGTGCTTCAATAGGATACTTAGATTTCAAATTCAACCATGTTAAGCATATGTTTAGGACTGATTCGTAAACTTTGAGTATAATAGCTCTAAAAAAACTAAAATTTATGGAGCACCCTTTTAAAGCACACAAAACTTTGGGCATGTTTGGATTACGGGAAAAAATATTGTTTACCTGTGTTTTTCTTGTTAAATTAAACTGAACTGCTTTGTGAAATTTCTGCGTTCCAAACATACTCTTTTTAGTTTTTCCGCAAAAAAAGTATGTACCTTAACCTATTTGACTAAAAAAACATAGAGTAGGAATAAAACACTAGAGTGAAGGAGTCATAAACATCTTGTTATGTCCTCCAACATATATTCCCAATGTCCCAAAATTAGTATCACTACATCAGCATAAACATGGCTTCTTGCATTGCGGATTTTACGTCATTTCATCAAGGCACGTGGGTGTTATTCTGATGTTCCAAGGCACGGTGCGGTGTCAACAATTTGCAAGGGAAATGTCTACTGTTACCTGGCCTATGGACTGCGTCCACGCATGGGGCCTGCCACGCCTTTTGTTTCTTGTCCAGAACTGTAGCCGCGCTGTTTCCCCTCCCTCCCATGACAGTCCCACACACTTCACTATACGCCGGGCCCACTTTCTCATTCTATATTTCGCTCCCCGTCGCCACTCCAGATCTCCGTTCCCGGTTTTACCCTTGTGTGACCCGTCTAAATAGCCGGCTTGCCACTAGCTCCGACCAGCCCTAGGCCCTAGCCCATCAGGAAAATGAGTTGGGACGGGCCGACTGGTCCCCCCAAATCTTGGGGATGGAATCGAGTTGGGATCTCCTGGGAAACATACAGGCAAAGCGTAACATATGCAGTGAGACTGAAGTGTGTGTGCCTGTGCGGCTTTCTTGACTGCGAAAGGTCACTACTCACTAACGAAATCTCGTTGATTAGTCAAAGTATTCTACTAAATTCCTTTGCAACAAATTAAACTATTCACGCAAACACACATGCTCCTTCATAACCCAAGTTTCTCTGTGCAGTTATACTAAACACAGCACACGATAGCCAGCTGGTCAAGGGAGAAGGGGCAGAATAATTCATAGATGGCACCACATGACCTCCAAACAAGACTTGTAAGAAACAAATGTGATCAGAATGACTATTTAGTTTTAATATGTAATTTTGTTTAATCTTTTAATTGGAGGACCTCCGTTAGGTCCCACGCGTGTTGTTCCTTTCAAAACCATATATAAATATCCACAGTCAGTTTGTTAGGTACTACTCTATCTATTTCAAATTATAAAATGTTTTGGCTTATAATTTTATCATGTGCTTAATTTGAAATTGACAGAATAGTAATATTTTGTTTATTACGACATATATTGTTATGTCATTTCATTTCTACATAATTCATTTTCAAAACGTTTTACCCCTAGCACGAACAAAACCATTGTTTATATTTATCACCGTACTACCGTTGATGAAAAAGGAGTGATTTATCCACACAAGTTGGTCTCACAAACCGAAAATGGAAGTCCATCATCTTCTCCGATTTGTATTGTCACCGTGTGGCCGTGATAACGCTCCAATTCCATCGCTACATACGGGTCATGATAATCATGGTGCAACATTGTTAAATTAACAATATTTTCAAGTTAGATAAATACAAACTATATGAGCTCGCTTTCATTTGAAATCATTTATGATTACCAATTTTTTGTTTAAAATTATCAATTTTAAATAACCGAGCTTTTTCTACGCTTGCTTGAACCATGGCCGGGTCATAAAATGCTTAGATCTACCTGTAAGTTGGAAGTTTGTAGTTAAAACCTTTTAAAACTTTAATTCATTTAGAGGCTTAAATATTTATTACAATAAGAATTGCATCCTATTGCAACTAGCATGAAAATGTGAACTTTTTTTTTGTTTCAAATAGCATTGGATGAAAAAATTATAAGAAGCAAAGTTGTATATGAGAGTGCCATGTGTTTGGTTTTGGGTAATTGATGAAACCTACCTAAGTACTAACCTTGATCTCTAAGTGTGAATCATGAGATAGGTTGGTACATGCCATGTGATGGAGCTAATGAATCAAAGGTGATGATGGCAAGGCTCTAGCATGGTGGTGCAAAGGAAGGTGGAAAAGGATTCAAGGCAAAGGTGAAATAGGAATTCATTTTCGGTTTGATGATCAAGACACCATAGAGGGTGTGATCACATTTAGGATAGACACCGTACTATCAAGGAGAGAGCTCACGTGTTTGATTACGGTTATCATGTGCCACTAGGTTCATTGCATTGCATTAAAATCAATTGAACTAGTGAAACAACTAACTAATTCCAAGATAATTGTGAACTAAAAGCTAACACACGTGCAGAAGTGTTGAGATCACTTAGTGTTAGCCCTTGGAAGCTTGGAAGAAAGTTGGAGGAAGTTTGATGCTGTTTGGGCAGAGAAAAGCAGTCCGGACGCTAGGGCATGTGCTGTCCGGACCTTGGCGCATGCGTCCGGAAGCAAACTCTAGTCAGCTCGGCTGTGAAGGAGAGTCCGGACGCTAGTTCTTGTCCGGACCGGAGGATCCGGACAGCGTCCGGATGGTTTTGAGGTTCTCGGGAGCTCTCTGCTGAGGTCCGGACTCTGCGGGGTGATGGTCCGGTTGCGGACTATTCCTTGCGTACGGAGGTGCTGGTTGCTCTCGGTTGCTCTCGGGTTGTCTGGAAAATATTTCTGGACGCTCGGTGCTTTGAGTCCGGACGCAGGCTACAGTAGTGACCGGAGGCACGTGGCAGGCTGAGGGCAACGCGCGAAGTGGCCGTTTGAATCGGCAGGGCGACCGGACGCTGTTGCGTTGGTCCGGAGGGCGCGTCCGGAGGTTGAAACAGAGAAGCTGTGTGTGCTGTGGAGGGGAGTCCGGAAGCGGCTTTTGGTCCGGACCTCCACTGTTGCCAGTGTCCGGAGGACGCGCAGGAAGTGTTTTGAGGGGGCTAAAATGGCTAGTTGTGTGTGTGGGCTATATAAGGTGATATGGCCGGCCCTTGGGGGTCTCTCTTGCACAATTTCATCACTCACACCCTAGTGCTCATTTGTGAGAGCCTCCACCACTCATCTCATTGATACATGTGCTAATTTCATGAGAGATTGAGTGAATCCAAGTGCATTGCTCATTGATTGCATACTAGTGGCACTTGGTGATCGTCGTCATCGCGGGAGTTCTTGTTATTCTTGGAGGTTGCCACCTCATAGACGGCTTGGAGCGACGAGGATCGTTGAGCGGAGGAAGGTGATTGTCTCCGGCTCCGATCGGTGGATTGTGAGGGGTTCTTAAACCTTCCCCATTATTCCACTCCTACACCTGAGAAAAAGGGTTCCAAGTGTCTCTCTCTCCCCCTATGCTCCTTTGCTTCAATCCATGGTGGATTTGTGAGAGAGAAGTGAGATTTGAGTGTGGAGAGGATCGATCTACGACTTGAGCATTCGATTTCCTCTTCTTGCCTGTTTGCTTTGTATTTGTTACTCTTGGATTCTTGGAATCCTAGCCGGCTAGTTGTTCTTCGTGGTTGCCCGTGTTGATTCATTTGTGAGCACCCCGAATCGTTTGTATTACCCCTTCAATTCTTAGTGGAAATCCTTAGTGGAAACCTCAGGCTAACCTTTGTGGTTGCTTGAGGGAGGCAAGGAGGTGGAAGAGACTCCGACCTCTGTGGTCACCTCAACAATGAGGAGTAGGAACTCCTTTGTGGGGGCCGAACCTCGGTATAAATCTTGAGTCTCGCGTGTTTGATGTTGTGGAGATAGCTTCGATTATCCTTTGTTCTTGTGTTCTTCGTGTTCTTCCTCCCTCCCTCAAAGTTCATAGGTTGGGAAGGCCCGATCTACAAATTGGAGAGGAACCAATCCAAGCAAAGCTCAACATCATCACCCTTTACCTCAAGGAGTGTGGGGAAAAGCTCGGATCCGGATTCAAAGCTCATCTTCCTTGGATCTCGGAGCTACAGCGTGCCACCGGTAGTACCGGTCTGACTTCACCGGTAGTACAAATCAGTGGTTTGCACTCTCTATTCACTAGCTTATACTTATTATTTCATACTTGTGCTAGTGTTTAGTGGTTGCTTTAGTAACTAGTATAGCTTGTGTATCTTGCTAGTTACCTTCTTGCTTGTGTAGCATAGAAGTAGCTCTTGAGTGACTAATTGGCTTGTGTAGCCTTGTTAGTCACATTTCTTAGCTTGTGTAGCTAAGCTTTTGAGCTCTCTAGTTTGGCTTGTGTAGCCTTGCTATTGAGCATTACTAGTGAGCTTAGGCTTTGTGCGCTTTGCCTT
This sequence comes from Microstegium vimineum, assembly GCA_022036555.1. Taxonomy (NCBI): domain Eukaryota; kingdom Viridiplantae; phylum Streptophyta; class Magnoliopsida; order Poales; family Poaceae; genus Microstegium; species Microstegium vimineum. The sequence continues at coordinate 17,821,796 of CM039137.1, read as the reverse complement.
CACTAGCATGTGTAGGAGCTCCCGATTTGCTTAGAGTACTAATTGCTTAGGTTTGTGTGACCTTGCAACCTAGACTTGTTAGGTGAGCTTTCTAGCCCGACACCTTAGTAAGCTTTCTTTTCATAATTTGCTAGGTGCTAGTGTTTTAAGTAGAGGGGTGTTGCTTTGGCTAGACCGATAGTTTTAATTCCGCATTTATTTCGGTTAGCCTTTGCGATTAGTTTTTAGATACGCCTATTCACCCCCCCTTTAGGCCAATTAGGTCCTTTCAAAAAGTCTGTTTGGTAGACCTGCTGTGGCTTTTGGTAAAACTTCGAACACTTGCAAGTGGACCCCACATGTCATGCACACGATTCTTCTTCTTCCTCGTGCACCACTGCCAAGGTCTCCTGTGCCGGCCGGGGAGGGGAGGAGAGGACCGAAGCAGGGGAGGGGAGGAGAGGACCGGAGCCGAGGCAGGACGCGCTCGCCGGAGCAGGCCCGCGCGGCGGAGCTCTCTGCCCTCGTCCCACGGGGCTCGACGGGAGCAGGGCAGCGGAGAGGACCAGGGCCAGGGTAGGGCGCGCTTGTCGGAGCAGGCCACGCGGCGGAGCTTCCCGCTCCTGCCCTCGCCCCGGGAGGGGAGGCGTCGGGGAAGGGTCGTGCCGCGCCGCGCCGGGTAGGGGCCATGCCGCACCGCGGCGAGGAGTGGCGGAGCCGCGCCGGGGAGGGGTGGCGCCGCGAAGGGTGTGGAGGGGCCGCGTCGAGGTGGCCCTCGCCGGAGAATTTTTTGGGCCGACGGGAGGACTCGCGTACTCACGTAAGGAGGAAGAAGCACGCGAAAAAGCAAAAGAACGAACCGGTACGTGTGTAACCAATGGCAAGGTGGGTAATTTTTGGGAGCAAAATCAGGTGAAAGCAAAGGAGAGCTGCTGTGAAATTTGTACTAGGTAAAAGCTACTTTTGACTGTGGTTTTGATGGAAGCCAACCCCTTTGGTTGGCTTTTGGCTTTTGGCTTTAACCAAAAGCCCAACCAAAGACACCCTAAGTGGTTATGTGGTTGGATTTCTAGATGATACACGAGAAAATGTAAAAAAAAAGGTTAACCGCGTCATATGTTTTACCTCTTATATTAAAGATTTAAAGAGGTCGCTGAATTTCTAGGGAACTTTGTATCTGAGCGGAGAAGCGAAAAAGGAAGAGCACGCAGCACGCAGGGTGGTGCGCAGGTGGTAGGCAGGGTGGTGCGCACGGTTCGGTTCTGTGTCATCGGAAATGAAAAGGCGGCCGCGTGGGCGTGGTGGTGGGATTCATCCCTTCCTGCGGCGCCAAAGTCCGTTGATCCTCCTCGTGGCCGGCCGTGGAGCTTTTAACAACGGTCTCGACCAGAGATTCTTCTTCTTCTTCTCCCGCCCTTTTGACCGAACCGCCCGCGTGCACGCAACACTTGACCGGTCTTGGGGTGTGTCTTTGCATGCATGCAGGTCAGTATCAGCAAGCAGATGCAGCTTCAGCAACACACAGACAGGCCCCTCCCCTAGCTTGCTGCCTTGCTTGTTAAAGGAAAAAAAAAACAACACACGCAGGGCATGCATGTAGCTACGCAGGGCAGCATCATGCCTTCCATTTTCCATTCCCAGCACCGTACTACTGTATTGCAGTGACAGGTCGTCAGCATGATTCCCCTCTTGGTGCTTCGTTCCCGTGCATGTGTGCCTCCGCTGGAAACGGCAAGGACAATCAGGTGCAGGTCAGAATTTAAATTGGCGATACACTAGCTAGTTTTTGTTATCCGCTAACCACGCTCGTCTCAGCGCAATGAGCAGCTGCTACGCTACTACGCAGCGTGGTCGTGCGTGCGTGCTTGCGACCTGCTCATGTAGGACAGTAGGAGTAGTTTTGAAGTGAGAAGCAGCTGGGAGTGAGGAGACGGCGGCGTGATCTCAGCAATTATGTCACTCATGTGATGGCAGCAGAGCAGCGGCCACAAACACAGCCACGGGGCACAACGTGTAGAGCAGCAGTAGAGGGGAAACGAAACCCCGGACAAAATCATTGGGTTTATTTCCGCCGTGGTACTTGTGGCCGGCGGCCAGCGAGCGATCGCGAAGCGGTCCCTCGACCTGGACCTGGACCTGGACCTGGAGGGCAAGGCGCGAGCAAGCTAGCTAGGAAACAAAAGGAGACACGAGACAAGAGCATCATCGCCTTCTTCCTTGGCTTCGTTGGGGGGTTTTCTCTGCTGCGGTCGAACTCAACGCGGACCCACCTGTCAGGATTTATTCTTCTTCCTCTCTTGTTCTAGAGCTGGCTGGAGGTGACAGACAGTTTGCAGCGAGAGCCCTCGGCTCCCACGGTTTTCGCAGCGGCGCGTGCACGGCCCGTTGCGGGCGTCCATTTTGAAGCGCAAGCAACTATAATAAGCTTTAATTAATCCCCTACTACTACGTACCGTGTGTACGAGTACGTTCCGGGCAAGGGCAGGGGCAGGGGCAGGCCATGTGTGTGCGACTCTGGACGGACAGCGCCTGCGTACTGCCTAGGTAGACTGCAAACGAAGCAAAGGCAGGTGCAGCGCGTGCTCGCACTGCAGCTAATAACTGTAAATGAGGAGGGCCGGCCGGCCAGCCGGCAACGGCATGCCACTGGCTCGCTCACCGCCTCAAGTTGGCAACGGCACACACAGGGCGGGCAATGGCATGCACGGCCATGAGCGGCTGCTTGCCGGCCGCCCGGCCGTCCGTCCGCGCGCGCGGGTGCTCGTCACGCGACAGTGCCGGGCGCAATTAATAGCCCGCGAACGCAACGTGCCCCATGGAAGCGGCGGCGAGGCTGGTGATCACGTGCCGCGCGGGCGGCTGCGGTTCTCGGGCGGGATCGTTCCGCAGCGGTTTCCGTGGATCCGGTCCGCGTCCGCGTTCGTCTTTGCGGAGACGGGAGCCGACGAACCGAGGATTTGTTTCCGATACTGCAATACTCCTACAAACGCTGCAGTACAGCACGAGTAGTCGAGTACTCCTACAGTAGCAGGCAGAGTTGGGTGCCTACTGCCATGGTACGACTAGTAGTAGGCCTAATGGTGGTGATGGCGAAAGTTTAACAGGAGTTTGAAAGCATTCGGCACGAATTCGCGCAGAGAGTACGGCGGTCACGGCACCCATGTGTGTAGTAGTACAGTACGTATTTTCACGCGGATGCAGGCGACGGCAGGCCCCCCGGCAGAGCAGAGACGTCCCCGCCCGGCCGATTCATTTCTGCCTGCCGCCTGCTGCGCTAGCCTGGTGTGGTCCCTCCCGGTCAAAGCTACCGCCGCTGACCGCCCAGCCAAGCCACAAGCCACAAGCCAGGAACCAGAACCCACCCCATGGGATGGGCGCTGCCGGCCCGGCCTGCCGCGCGCCAACGGAACCGCCCAGACCCGAGCGATTCTGGGCGGACTGGAGTGGGCGAGTCGCTATCGGCGGATCGGCGTTTGGCCCCGAGCCCCCGACCGAGGTCAAACACACAAAGGCGCCGCCCCACCCTACTTGACGCCACGGCCGCGTCGTCGCGTGCACCAACGCCGCTCGCAACGGCCGAAAGCCCCCCGCGCCGCCCCCTCTCCTTTCTCGCGTAAAATAAGAGCAAAGCGGCCGGAGCGCGTGGAACCATGGGATTACTCTACTAGGCTACTTGCTACTCTACTTGCTAGGCTAGGCTAGTCCAGTCCTCCTCCTTTTGGCCTTTTGACGGCCTCGTCTGCAATTTCCCGTCGCCAATGGCGCGCCCGCCGCCTTTTGCTCATTGACTGCGCCGCCGCCGCCCGCCGATTTGGTTAAGTTGACCCGGCGACTCCACCCTCCGCTCCGCTGCCAGGTCGCCATTGCTTGCTGACACACACTCGCATCACTTGGCCTGCTGACCCACACTCGCCATCGCCATTCACGACATACTAGTACGTTGTAGTTGTAGTATATTTTGAGTGCCCAACCACATTTGACATTTCTTCGTGAGGCCTGACGAGAACACGTGAACGTTAAGCTAGCGGGGGAAAGAAAAAAGCACGTGAACTGGGAGGAGGAGGAGGCGGCGGCGGCGGGAGAGAACCAGAACAAAAGGAAGAGGCCGCGGCGTATTTATTTGGTTTGATTTGATTTGAATCCGTCCCAGCGGCATCCATGTCCAGCTTAGCGTGAATTCAACACGGTGTTGGACTGCTGCTGCTGCTGCTGCTGCTGTTCACTTCACTGGTGATCCTTCGTGAAGCATATCCAAGATACATCTGCAACACTCGCGAGCTCAAATACAGTAGATTACGCCACCAGTTTTTGAATAGAATAAAACCGTGGCATTTGTTGCCAACGCCACGTATACAGGAGCAAATCCTCAAGGATGGAGGGATGGGCGTCGAGCGTGACAAATCCAAACGCAGAATTCAACCGTAGTATACTACAGTACTGTATGCGTATAATACAACAACAGCACGGGTTTCCAGTGCGCGTGGCTCTGTTGTTTTTTTTTTCAACAAAACAAAACAAGCAAAGGAAAGCAGAGGGACGAACGAACGGACGGACGCAAGTACTCGTACACTCGAGCAGGTCAAAGCCGGGGAGAAAAAGAACATTTCACATACGAAATGCAGACGCAGAGAATAGAGGGTGAAATCACAAAATACCGGGGCATAATAAAAAGAGCAAGGCCAGCCCTCCCCCACCCCTATTTCTATTTGTCCCCCTCGCACTCCTCTCGCTTCTCCTCCCCCCTTCTCTCTCTCTCCTTTCCCCACTACTAGCCGCCCCTCCCTCCCCGCCCTCTCGGAGCCGCGCCGCGCCGCGCCGCTCTGTTCCATCCAGCCCGGCGCCGGCCCCGGCACCATTCGCCAGCCATTCCGCCGCCGCGCGCCGCGCGCCGACGGCAGCGCGACGCGTCCCGGGCACACGCTCGTGCGCGTGCGTGGGCGCGAGCGGGGGCGGCAGGGGAGAGAGATAGCGCGCGCGCGCGCCCTGGGATGCCGTGATCGCCGCCGCGCGCCTGGAGGCCGGGGCCCGGTGGGATGGGGCGGGTCGGGCTCGGCGTGGCGGCGGGCTGCGCGGCCGCCACGTGCGCGATCGCCGCCGTGCTGGTGGCGCGCAGGGCGTCGGCGCGGGCGCGCTGGCGCCGCGCCGTCGCTCTGCTCAGGGAGTTCGAGGATGGCTGTGCCACCCCGACGCCGCGCCTGCGCCAGGTCGTTGACGCCATGGTCGTCGAGATGCACGCCGGCCTCGCCTCCGACGGCGGCAGCAAGCTCAAGATGCTGCTCACCTTCGTCGACGCGCTCCCCGCCGGGTACGTACGGCCGCACCCGCTCCCTCTGTCCCTCCCCATCCTCACTGCCTGCCACTCTCAGGCCCGTTGCCTTCCGCCATGCGCGGCCTCGCGATTCCCTGATTTGAAGCGCCCTTTTCTTTCGCTCCCCGTCCTTTTTTTCTCTGATTCTTGATTAGAACGCACACAAAATAAAGCTGTCTTTTTTCCCCCTTGTAACTGACTGACATGCTGGTAGTTGGATCATACCCTTGCATCTCGCCGTCTTGCTCGTGTTCGATGTTTACTCCACTGTGCTGTGCGTACGCAAATGTGATTCCTTTCCCTAGGATCCTCCTGCTGCTTCCTCTGTCTTCCCGGCTGGTGTGGAGCGACGCGCATTTCTCGCCTTCCCTTGGGTGTCCGTACCAAATGCGACGTGTACGGATTCGTTTTTTTTTCGCCACTTATCAATAGGTTTTCTGATTGGTTTGTTTTGGTTTAAAGCGGCGGCGCGGTAGGACGAGCATTTCCAACTTGTCTAGCGCCCAATTCGGCGTGCATTGAGCGACTAGTCGTGTCGATGCTAAGTTGAGGATCCTTGCACACTCATCTCCCCTGCTCTTGTCGGGCGTGGGGACGCTGTGCAATGCAATGCAATGGTGAACAAATTTGGGTCCCTGCTTTTCTGATGTGTTCGTCCTACATACAGTGCGCGAATTTGGGCCGTTACTTTTTTTGCTGATATATTATGTTCCTATATAAAGTCGCCATCTTTATTCGTTTCCGAATAATGCCGCGCGCACACCTCGGTAGATTTTCCTCGTGGAATTCCAATTCCCGCAAACGCGACGTCATAAAAGTTTGCCATCCATCTTTGTTGGAATTGGACAGAATGATGTTCTTCTCCGCCGGCCGGCCGGAGTTTGTGGCCTCGCTGCGTCTAGTCTAATCGGCCACTCTCTTCTCCGTTGGGTTTGAACAGTCCAGATGCGTGATTCCGCCTGCACTGCAGTGCCACACCTTTGTGCCGGTGCCGGTGCAGCTCCGGGGCTCAGAACATTAATCTCGGTGGATGGCAGGAATTTCTCATGTGGCCCTTGTGCCACCTGGGGCAAGCCCTGTTGGGTTGACGCTTGCATTCATGGAGGGGTTTGGTGTCCGGAACCCCTCATAAAGGAGGTGCGGAGCTCGGCATCTTGGGACATGAATCTGCCTATACGCTTTTATGCGCCCGGCATTGGGGTTCACAGGCGCCAGGTTGTATTCCACAATGGCATTGTGGCCTGGGGCGTTCTCTGTCAGACGGGAATCATTGCTCGGGGAGACACCACCTTTTGGTGTGCAAGAATATCTGGTGACAGATGATGGCGATCCGTAATGCAGAAACGTTTGTGTTCTACTGGATGGGGATTGCTCTACTGTTGCTTGTTCAAGGTTGGATGCTTGTGCTGTTCACAGTCAATCTGGTTTGGTTCCCACGCAGTCTGATACCAAGCTAAACAATCTGGATTTGATGTGAAGGCCAAATGAAACATCATAGCCGCGTGGTTTGGTTCCCACGCAGTCTGTTTTGTTTCTACTCTACTGATCTGCGGCAGCTGTCTACGTTCATTGTTTTGTTTTGGGTAGCCGCTCTTGCAACAGCTTAGCATGACAGTAGAACAATCTGCGTGACAGATGGGATACACATTGATTTGGTTGGCCTTTTGTTCTTTTGCTTCTGTCACATGTTTGGATTTTAGTACCACTGTGTTTCTTGTGCGTGTTCTTGTGAAAATTGTCTGTTTTCGTGATGGGAATGGAACAGTTTCTTCTTGGTTTGCATAGCCTTGATGCCTTGTGCTTTGTCAAGTATGATTGAACTTGATATGTTTGATTTATCCTGAACGATTACATGTTTGCTCAGGAATATTATACCCTGATGAGCAAATGCATGAAAGCATCCAAGGCCATAGATATATTCAATTTCTTGGGTCTGGCAACCCCAAGTTTACCATCATAACTTATTCACATTAACATTTTGCATTTTATTGTGTAGTGTTTGGGTAGGAGGTATAACCATTTTCTATGTTTAGATATTTAATTGTGCAACATTGCAATTCATTAGCTTACCATATGAGCTGAGCTGTCCAACTTTACCATGTAACTCAGTGACCCTTGTACAATATTAGTGTGCATGTGTCATTTGTGTCTCTGTGAGATTGTGCTCGAACTGTTAGGCAGTAGTTTAGCCATCCTTGATGCAATGGCTGCTGGCGTGTTAGATGAAAATAGCTAAATTATGCAGGCATTGTGAATGTGTGTGGGGAGGTACGTGCTGTTAGAGCATTCACAAAATTAGTTGCGCTAGCTGTTAGAGCGCCCGTGGAAGCCAATATTGCCGACACAAGGAGCGAGGTGCATTCATGGAGTTGGCTTTGAGCTGGCTTGGTGGTGTCGTCTGGCACTCTGGCTAGCTGTTAGAGCACTAAAAAAAATGAGATGCGCAAGCCGTTAGAGCACACAAGAGAGACACGCCTCTGGAGTTTGTGTGGGGAGGTACGGGCTGTTAGAGCATTCACAAAATTAGTTGCGCTAGCTGTTAGATCGCCCGTGGAAGCCAATATTGCTGACACAAGGAGCGAGGTGCATTCATGGAGTTGGCTTTGAGCTGGCTTGGAGGTGTCGTCTGGCACTCTGGCTAGCTGTTAGAGCACTAAAAAAAATGAGATGCGCAAGCCGTTAGAGCACACAAGAGAGACACGCCTCTGGAGTTTGATTTGACCTGGCTTGGTGGTGTCGTCTAGCTAGCCGTTAGAGCACTAACAACTGAGATGCGGTAGTCATTAAAGCACACAAGAGAGACACGTCCATGGAGTTGGATTTCAGCTGGCATGGTTGTGTCGTTTGGCTAGCCGTTGGAGCATTCACAAATGAGATGCGCTAGCCGTTAGAGCACACAAAAGAAAGACGCGTCTATGGAGTTGGCTTTCAGCTGGCATGGAGTGTCATCTGGCTAGTCGTTGGAGCATTCACAAATGAGATGCGCTAGCCGTTAGATTACAACGCGTCCATGGAGTTGGATTTCAGCTGGCATGGTGTTGTGTCGTCTGGCTAGCTGTTGGAGCATTCACAAATGAGATGCGCTAGCCGTTAGAGCACACAAAAGAAAGACGCGTTCATGGAGTTGGATTTCAGCTGGCATGGTGGTGTCGTCTGGCTAGCTGTTGGAGCATTTACATTGAGATGCGCTAGCCGTTAGAGCGCACAAAAGAAAGACGTGTCTATGGAGTTGGCTTTGAGCTGGCATTGTGTTGATGTGTGGTTAGTCGTGTTTTGGCATGCCCGTTGGCTAGAAGCAACTGCTCACGTCCGTTGTTGTCATTTCATGTATGCATGGCTACTGTCGCCTTGCACGATTTGGTTGTATTGTGTGGTGGAAGCATTAATTTTCTGCGTCACTACTGTGAATTGTTTTCTTGTGGGTAAGTTGGTTCATTGTTATCAGGAGAATATGTTCTAAGCTATTTCAACAAAACTGATTGGAAGAATTGCAGTGTTTCTTAGGGCTTAGGCATTGGATTGAGGAGAGGAAACCCTCGTAGTCATAGAGTTAAAGAGGGAATTGAACCATTCTCCCCGAATGAGTTATCCTTTCCAACCCATATAATGCTGCCGTGCATTAAGTGTTCTCTGATTATGTCAGAACGATTTATGTTGCTTTACTTTTCTCATCAGTATGACCACACTAAGTTATATTGTGTACCTTTAACAGAAATGAAGAAGGCATATATTATTCCATCGATCTCGGAGGAACAAACTTTAGAGTGTTGAGAGTTGAAGTTGGTGCTGGGTCTGTGGTCACCAGTCGGAAGGTTGAACTTCCCATCCCTGAGGAATTGATCAAGGGTACAATTGAGGTGCTTGTTATTTTATATAATTTCCATTTTCAATATGTATATATGCTTTTAGTAGGAGTCCCTGATTTCTTGTTTAACAACAGGAGCTATTCAACTTTGTTGCCATGACCCTAAAGGAATTTGTAGAAACAGAAGATGGGAAAGAAGAACAAAGGGCGCTTGGTTTCACATTTTCTTTCCCAGTTAGACAAACTTCAGTGTCTTCAGGGTCATTAATTAGGTGGACTAAAGGGTTTTTGATTGAAGATGCGGTAAGTAACACTTATCACTAGACTAGATGAGAAGTTCAGAACGCGCCATTTAATTAGTTAATCACAAATCATTGTGCTGATAAATAACTGACACTATTTTTGTATTATTTAATTAGGTGGACTAAAGGGTTTTCCGATATGCATTATTTTTGTAGCTAAACTATCATTTATGGAGAATGCAACTTGCGATGCACATGAAAATTGATACGGGCATGTAACTTTGCAATTTGTTTTGTACTAAGAAGTCAATGTGTACATAATAGGAAACACACAGAGCCTTGTTTTGGTGTATATCGCTTTTTGTGACAAGTCTATGCTTCTAATTTTATATGCTTTCTGATATCAACTATGGAATTTCAGGTTGGGAAAGATGTGGCTCAATGCTTAAACGAAGCTCTTGCTAGGAGTGGACTAAATGTGCGAGTTACTGCACTGGTAGGTTGTTGCCTACTGTTGGTTCTGTGCTTAAATGTTTGCTTGTTTTGTTTTCATTCCATTTGGCAGGCATCTTTTACACATTGGTTTATATATGGAGCATATTTAGTGTTCTGTGCACTATAATAAAACTTAAGTCAGTGCCAATCAATGGACGAGAAGCATGATTGTTGCTCCAATTGCCATGCCTAGTTAATTTTGAGAAGGCAACACAGTGATCATCTCCTAGCTGGACAGCTTCTTTGTTTCATTAGAGTTAGTTGATAGCTGTGTCATTGCTTGTAAAATCTGTTATTTGTGCACTTTTTAACCTTTTCCTGATGCCAGCCTTTCCAATAGGATCAAAGTTCCTTCAGATTGTTTATTTTGGTCTCACAAATTTGCTCCACCAAGCAATTTCTATAAGCTAGCAAGAGAATATACTCAACTAGCATATTCTTCTAGGGATTGCTTTTTTATTTTGGTCATGGTGTAGCATTAACACCTATTAAATACTTACCTTAGTCCTATTTTTCTACTTAGGTGAACGACACCGTGGGGACATTAGCTCTAGGGCATTATCACGATGAGGATACAGTGGCTGCTGTGATCATCGGTGCTGGCACCAATGCTTGCTATATTGAACGCACTGATGCAATTATTAAATGTCAGGGTCTTCTTACAAACTCCGGTGGCATGGTATATTCTCTTGCTGCTTTGTTCTGTACTCAAATTATCAATATCTTCGATTTTTCCTGTGGACCAAAGATGTAATTATTGAATGTTCAATTCATCAGGTAGTAAACATGGAATGGGGCAATTTCTGGTCATCGCATTTGCCAAGAACTCCTTATGACATCTCCCTTGATGACGAGACACAAAATCGCAATGATCAGGTAACACTTTGTGTGAAATATGTTATGGAATATTTTTACCTTTTGTTAGTATTGCTGAACAAATTTGACATTGATGCAGGGGTTTGAGAAAATGATCTCTGGGATTTATCTTGGGGAAATTGCAAGGCTGGTGCTGCATCGCATGGCTCTAGAATCAGATGTTTTTGGCGATGCTGCTGATAATCTATCTACCCCTTCACATTGAGGTACCTTAAGCTTGCTATATGCTTTGTTCCTTCCGATTTTTGTGTTGTGGTAAAGGGGAAGTAGAATCTTTCGAAGGAAACCTAGTATTATCTGGTTACACTCAGTATAGCTCTGATCTGCTATTTTCTACCATGCAGTACTCTATGTTGTGGTCTGCATCTTTAGATGTTCCCTATGTTAAGTACCTGGTCTTCATCTTCTTAATGAGTACATGGAAACCTTCCTGATGCTCAGATATGCATATTAGATTATTAGTATCACTGTACAATGTCTCATGCTTATACGTCATTGAGCTTTTTAAAAGGAAAAATCACGTGGCTTATTACCTAAACTAAAGCTTGTGGGCAAAAACTATTGCTAATTCTATAGTATATGCTTTTGTTTGTGTTCCAGCACACCACTTCTGGCTGCAATTCGCAAGGACGATTCACAAGATCTGAGCGAAGTCAGAAGGATACTGCAAGAACATCTGAAGGTCAGCTTTCCTGATCTCCACAAAGTCAAAACATATGTGTTTCTTCAACCTGTACTGAAGGTTTTGACGATTTTGCTGCAGATAGCGGACACTCCTCTGAAAACTCGAAGGCTAGTCGTCAAAGTCTGCGACATCGTCACCCGAAGAGCTGCCCGCCTAGCCGCCGCTGGTATTGTCGGGATACTGAAAAAGCTCGGTCGGGATGGGAGCGGCGTGGCTTCGAGCGGGAGAACGCGGGGGCAGCTGAGGCGGACGGTGGTTGCCATTGAGGGTGGTCTGTATGAGGGCTACCCGGTGTTCAGGGAGTACCTAGATGAAGCCTTGGTGGAGATCTTGGGGGAGGAGGTGGCGCAGACAGTGGTGTTAAGGGTGACAGAGGATGGGTCTGGGGCTGGCGCTGCCCTCCTCGCCGCCGTACATTCGTCGAATAGACAACAAGGTTCCATATAGGGGAGAAGGGAGATGGTGATACAGGAGCTAGCCCCTCTGTGCAAATGTAAAAAGGGACATTATTTGATATCTATATTCATATATATAAAATCTGGTCTTTGTGCAGAGAAATACCTGTTCTCCTATCTCTGCTCTTATGCTGCTGCTTCTGGCCTTTGCCTTGTGGATGTAGGCGTTGCTGTGTACTAGGTTTTACTTTTTTCAGTTTTATTAAAGGAAATTATATCTCTTTGTAAATCTGAGCTGCTGATGAAGTGACCTTTTAGGTCTTTCAGGTCAAAAAGTCATGACAAGCTGATATAGACCAGATTACACGACCACAGTAATGATTCTTGTTTTTTTTTCTGTTGGATGTAGCAATGGACATCACATTTGGTTGATCGTTCAAGTCGGAAGGGTCTTGGAACGAGAGATCAGAGATCAAACAATCAGATCGGATTAGACATTTCAGTTTGGTGACCACAATAATGCTGACATTTCTCTTCTGCTTGCTATCTCTTCCTTGATGGCAATGGTTTGTACTCAATGGGTATTGCTCAATCATACCCGTGTCTATTAAGATAAATCGTACCCATTAAGAAACCCATGCCCATTCATGGGTAAAACTGTGCCTATACCCATTACCATCTTTAGGCGTCACAAAAAGAGAGTACCAAGCTATATGAGCTTTTTTTTTAGTGGAACCAAGCTGTATGAGCTGAGAGGACTGGATCCTTGAGTAGTTAATATGAAGCCCAATAAGAGAAAGGGCCCATACTATCACGTCAGTTACCTTCGTGGGCCACATTCCACAAAGGGCAATAGCCGGAGCCCAATTTCCCTGGAACCCGGCGCGTACGCGTTTCGAAAAGGCGCGACGGCTTCTTCCAGAAGCATCCGGGGCTCCAAGCCACACGTCGGCTCCTCCCTGCTCCTGCGCCTCCCCGCGCACCCGCGCCGTCTCTCTCTCGTGCGCGCCGCTGTTCCGCCGGCGCCGGACACTATGTGAGCTCTCTCTCCTTCGCCCGCCTCCTTGATCTCATCCTCCCGGATTCTCGCATCCCCTTCACCGTTCTCATCCATGTGCTCTATTCGATAGGGCTATCCAATTCGACTAATTGGCTCTGTTCCTGCCGGATGGAGTTTCGCTGGTACAATTACGACAAGGATCGCACGGATTTTGCCGAGAATGGTGCAGGCCTGCAGGGGCAGAGGATATTAGGGTACGATCGCAAGGTGAAGTGCCTTTTACATTTAGCAGTTTCGCACTCTCAACTGTTGTTTGTTGCGTTTTGATCCCCAAAGTTGCTAAAATATAGCAGATTGACACCCTTTTGCTATTATTAGTTTAGCAGAGCAGGAATTTGTGTGTTCACGTTTGGAATTTCTGCTGCATTGTTGATGTGTGTAGCGCCGAATCCTTCTGATGTTTGCAGTTTGATATGGCGACTTGATTTATCTTGGAAGGATAAGGTGGATTAGACTCTTGACGGTAACAATGCGGTCAATTAGATGTAACTTCAGATGAATGGCTTTATAATAGTCTCAAATCAACTTATCTTTGACATGGATTGGACTGACATTTCACCAACAATAGAGCCTGGAATACTGTAGTAGTTACATCTGCAACAATTAATCTGGAAGCACATTAATTCAGATGAGACGTTACAAAGTCTGGTATTTTTTTTCTCTTCAAATAAAAAAAAGTCTGGTATTATGGAAGTTTGCGTAAAGTGGTGGTGATAACAGAGGGACATGAAAGAGCTTTACTAACACAGATGTTTTCTCTCAATCATCTGCATTTCCTTTTGTCTTTTTTTGAAGTAAGGTAACATCAAGTGGTGGACGTAATGTCGTTGAAATGTTCAGAAGCACACGAACTCCATAGATATTGGTACACGTATGGTCTGAAGAAAATAAATGGAAAGCTCCGTATGATGGCAGATATCAAATGGTGGTTCAGACACTTACTTTGGAGTTGATGGTTGAAATGTTAAATATATGTACAGCTCAACTGTGCACTGTAAATAGGAAAATAATTCCTTGGATTTTTCAAATTGGTATATTCGTCTGGCTGCATGCCTAACAAGTGCTACCTGTATCCTCTTCATTCTTTGTACTAGAAACGAGATGGCTTTGTGAGAGAATGAACTTGAAATCGTCTTCTTGAATATTGCAACATGGCTGTTCAGAGAGTAGAGTTTGTGATCATGTGCATCAGGTTGGCAGCTGGTAAGATTGTTCACATAGCTACAGCAGAAGATTTTTTATAAGGCCATTTCATTAAAATCCATAGTTTGTACCCGTGGTGGATCAACTGTTGAAGCTTCTTGTAGCCCCAAGCCCAACGTTGATGTTCATCTTGTTACATCTACATCTGATGTACTATGAACATTGACAAATGACTATTCTAATGATACGTGTGAAAGCAGAACACTGAAAGTTGTGTTTGATTCAGTCAAGGCTGATAGTGTGATAATGTAGATTTAAGTCAGATATATGTGAACAGTTGACCAGGCTTTGTTGTAGTTTCCATTAACACTCCTACATTTTTTTGTGCATTAATTTGGTAGCTGATCCTTATTTCAAGGACCTAGCAACAAGTCTCTCTGTTTGGAACATGCAGTCTACTCCCTCCATAACATAATAGAAGTCGTTATGGGATGCGTGCCGGTTAAACTTTCTCAACTTTGACTAGATTTATAGAAAATACGTGCGACATTTATATCTCCAAATAAAAATTTATTATGAAATATATATTTAACGATCTATCTAATGATACTAATTATGTATTATAAATATTAATATCTTTTTTATATATAATTGGTCAAAGTTAAACAATGTTGACTTCTCGAGAAGCGAGAATGACTTGTATTTTGGGATGGATGGAGTACTTCATAGTATGCTTACCTTAGATTTCATTTGTAGCTGAACTGTCGGCTTATCTTAAAGTGGAATAATATTGATATCTGACAAGAGGAATTGACTAGTTTTTCATCTCTGCTAATCTGGACAACTCACCTGCTTCTAATATCATGCTTCCCCTTTCTCTGTTCCAAAATAACATGTTTATGTTTATGCATGACTTGTTTTGTATTGCACTTTGTAGCTAGTTTCCACTGTTGTTGAATTATGGTTCACTTCAATGTATGGCCTCAAATCATTCTTAGTATTTTACCTTCTATAGCCTGACTACTAAACATCACTTACCTTCTAAATAGTACTCCACAAGCATCTTCCAAACCAAAACAAATGCTAGATCACAACCCTATTTTGGCGCTAGGAAGATTTGCACCTGGCCTTTTACAGACATGAATTCGTTTGGATAATATTGGTTTTGAGTCAGACTGTTGGTAGAATGATCTCACAATCGCGAAGAACTGCATGCCCGTATTTGTACCAAGCAAATATCTTTGAATATTGTGCTGTTACTGGATTTGAATACTTGCCTGTATTGAGATCATCTGTTAGTGCTATCATGAGAAGAAGCTGTATCACACATGCGGTTCTAGACACCATATACAGAAACAAAGGTTGTATTCGCTTCATTTTTAGTCTAAATTCTATATCTTGGCTTTATTTGCTTTCTTCTGATAATAATTAGGAAATGAAAGTACATTTGCTTGATACAAAAACTGAGATATCAGTTATCGAGTTACCCTGTACATTTGCTTGATGCAAAAACTGAGATATCAGTCTAAATTCTGCTTGATTGGATTTGACAAATCTATCGTTTCACATTTTTATTCAGTTTTAATTACGGTGCTCTTGATTTCTTATTTGATATTCAAATTCACACTACAGGTTGCTAATATTTAATGCACAAGTCGAGAGAATTCCAAAATCTTTTCTGTTTCTGAACACCATGATTGATAAGTGACTTCACTGTTTTTGCACAAGCATATAATATCCTGACTCATGGAAACTAATAATGTAACCTGCTAAATTTACGCAGGCACACCTGGGATGGGATGCTAATTACAAGTGAAATAACAGGCAGTGTTATTTGCTAATTAAGGCTCTTACCATCATGCAACTTTCTGAACTGTTGTTAACAGAAAATGCATACAGCCCAACATGAGTTGCTCGGGATACTGGTTAGTGATCAGTTGATCAGCACACCTCATCTCAATGCTCTGGTGATGATCCCTTGGACCGTTACAATCCTCCAGTGATTGCCTCCAAAGTTGCACTCACCACGTTAGAGTTTAGGTGACGTTGCTCCACTTTGAAGTACTGCTTTGAGGTATGTTCGGCCACTAAAAAAGTCGCTATGCTGTGTTCTTCAGGCTAGCTACCTGAAGTCTTTACAGGGGATACTTTTACCTACACTTTTGTACAAACGTATGCTCTACAGAAGCCTTTAAATAGCAGGAACTGTCACAAAGACAACGGCAGTGAGGCCTTTGGGAATATTCTCTGTCCTGGTGCTAGCATGGCTAGGGGATCATATCTGTGTTTCCTCCGTTCAAATGTCTCCCACCTTGCTCCAAAGTGGGCTTTCCACTGCTGCTGTGTGGTGTAGGGTGCCAGATACTGTTTCATCCCAACATCAGCCTCTTCACAGAACTCTACTATTTGGTTGTTCAGGTTCATTGCATGTGCAATGCTGTCGTGACCTGAGAGAGACGGTGCTGAAGAAAGGAACCCCACTAGGTAGAAAATTTCCTCATCTGGTATGACTACTGACGTTCTGTTGTCCCACCTGCATCAAAATGAATAGACCAATTGAGCTACCTTAACCGTAACTAGATTAACTTATTTGTGAGAGTAAATTTTGCAAGTGAAGCTAGTTACTTTGATTTGTTCACTGGATAAAGCAGTATGGGACCATTGTTGCTGTCTTTTAGGATCTTGCCAAAGACTTCCTTAGCAAATCTGCGGATTGAGCTCCTCGGTATTAGAAGATTCAACCAAGGGTGTGGAACTTCCCAGAGGCCTTGTGCCCTCAGCTTCAACTCAGAGGTGTGCACCCTGTCCAAGAACTCCAGGTACGTGACATCGGTGTGGAATAGAGTAGACTGTATGAATCTAAGTCGAGATAGCAGCACAGTAACCTCCTGTAAACACAAATTTACAGTTTTATTATTATAATTGGAGTCTAATGTCGACGTCTTGGTGCAAAGTGAAATGACAGGCTCACCTGTTCCATGATATCAGCGTCGTCACTATTGAAGTTCTTGGTTAGCTCGAGGCAGTATAGTACTCTTCCATCCGACTGAAAATGGCTTGCTTGGACTGGGTCTTGTGGCTTGAAGGACGCCCTCCAGTTGTTGAGGATGCCTGTCCTGTTTATGATGACAAAACCTTCAATGTAGTCAAAGGAGTTCTCTGCCATGATCAACATCTCCTGGTCCTCGGTGAAGCTTTCAAAATCCGAGTAAAGAACTCTTATCCACCTCACCTGTCATTGTGTATATATACATCCATTTAGTAAATGAGATAAATGAAATATTCATTTAACTGAATCGCTTGTCTGATGACTTATTACCATCTTTGGAGCAGGCTCAAGTGCAATCCTTGCTCTTGTGATGATCCCGAACTGACCAAGACCGCCAAGAGCACCATAGAAGAGATCAGAGTTATCCTCGGGTGAGCAGGTAACGACATCTCCTCTTCCTGCATTTGGTTGTTTACGATTACGATCAGCAACTGTTTTTTTATGTTTGGTTATATATGTGCGCCTAGCAGCTAGTTCAATGCTTTGTGAGTTGGTTTGAGACCTGTCACAATCTCCAGTTGATTGACATTGCTGACCTGCGGTCCGTGGCGGAACGCCTGCCCGCTGACCCCCGCATTAGACAAGGTGCCACCGACCGTGAGATGGAGATAGTCCGTCCACGACTTGGGTGCCAGGCCGTGCTTGAGCGTCTCACGCAGCACGTTGATCCAGAGCTCTCCGCCGGGAGCATCGACAAACGGCGGTGACACGGCATCGCCACCGTGGACCTGGAGCCTGCTGCTACCACCCTGGAGCGAGAGCGACTCCATCCTGACCACGATCCCCTGGGCCGCCTGGGACTGACCCATGAGGGAGTGCCCATGCCCGCGTGCCGCGACGGTGAGTGGCGATCCCTCGCCCAGGGAGAAGACGTGCCCCACGGTGGTGGCGATATCGGAGACCGAGCCGGGGTGGAGCACGGCGGCCGGCAGGAAGCTGCACTGGTTGCCGAAGTCCCGCGCCATGGCGGAGACGTCGTGGAAGCTGAAATGGCCGTCGAGGCGTAGCGCGCCGAGGGACGAGAGCACGTCCACGTCGGGGACGTGCATGGTCAGCCTCGCGAGCGCCAGAAGGACCAGCAACTTGAAGCAGTGCACCAGTGATGGCAGCTTCATGGTGACTGGCCGGCCGGCTAGTAGCTCCTCAATTTATAATTCGACAGGCCAGCAAAAAGGATGGGAATTAGGCAGGTTGGCGCTGGGCAGTTGGGAAGCTTGGAATCAGAAGGCAGAGACAGAAGAGGGGGAGTTCCTGGTGGCGCACGAGTTTCTTCTTTCTTTCTTGAGGTGCAGTGCAGTGCAACGAGGAGGTAAGAGGAGGAAGACGGAGAGAGAGAGGAGGGGGGTTAGCTTGAAGAAGGCGGTGGCTGTCCATGCAGGGGAGGGAGGGGGGCCTCTCTATATAGGAGCAAAGGACCGTGTGGTGCGGCGGTCAGCTAGTCAGTCAGTGCAGGGCGGGGCGCTAGCAGTTTGGTAAAAACCGTATGGCGACTGTCTGCCTGCCGGGCTTGCTTGCGGGGTTGCAAATTCAGGCGCAGACATGTGCTAGTGGTGGCATTGCGGAAGTTTCTTTTTAGAGCATGCTGTTCTCGCTTTGTAGCTGCAACGGGGGAACATGTGTTGGCTAGTTAACAGCCTTGCCTTTGCCTAATGCAGACGAGAGAGGTGAGAGACCCATCTCTTCTCTTCTCATTGAAAAAGAAGGGGGGCCGGATCAGATCCTCTGTTCCAGTATCAGTGGACTCAGCCTATGATATTGCTATGCCTATCACCGGCTCTCTCTAGTCTCTCCCTCTCCCAGACAGTCACATGGCTTGCATGCGTCTGTCCCTGGCCAAGCCCACAAGACATCCGTATGTTTTGGTCGCTGGTCATATGCTGTTGGATTGGAGCTGGAGCGTAATCTGCTTCTGCTTCTGTGAAGGAGACTTCCTTGCCTCACTGCCCGGCCCTCTTCCCCTTCTTCCTCCTCCTCCTCTTCTTCGTCTTCGTCTTCGTCTTAATAAAACATCACATGCATAAACAAAGATGGGTCTGGTCTTTTGGTTAGCCTAATCGTATGGACATGGATTACTTGGGATATTTTTTTCTTTGCCCTCTCATACTAAACAGTCGATTGATAATTGAAGATGACCAGGAGCTTTCAGATGATAAATATTTGGGACTCACTTGCCCCACTTGACATCGGACGTTTCGTTTCACTCGACTCCATTCCTCCCCGTGTTCCATGCGAGCCCGAGACCGGTCTCCTCCATTTCCCATGCCTGATTTCCATGCCTGGACTGTAGACGATCCGTTCCATTCCATGGTGACCCGGCCCCGCCCGCCGGCCATCGTTGTTGAGCTTGTCCGTCTGGGGAATGGAATGGGAATTGACGGGTTGGAGAGCAGCTAGCAGGGTCCTCACAAGTTAGTTTCTGGAAATCTACTAGCATCCGGGTGATGGCAACATGGGCACACATGCGCAACCACTTCTGTTCTGTTCTGTGGTAGTGCACGACTACGACTTGGACCGTCATCGCGTTTGCTGCCGTCTGCGGCTCCGCGTAGTATGTTTTGTATGTGGAAGACGATCGAGGAGGCCGGCTACGTACACATGCGTACGCGGCACAGCAAGCTCGTGTCGATTCTGTGTGGACGCCTTGGAGTCCAGCTCGTGCTGCTAGCTTAGCTAGCTGGTCACTTATCAGAGCACTTGTGACTTGTAGCCTTGTAGGAGCCGAGCCGACGATGTCGCTCGCTGTACGTTGGTGTCAGAAATATATGCGCTAGTGCTGAGGTGAAACCGACACGATGGACACCGGCGGACGGTAACGCATCGGGATGCGACCAAGTGGACCGGTCCGGAGCACTAGGCTGGAGCACGAAGCAAGCAAGCAAAGGCCAAAGGCGAAGGGGACGGACCGACGGAGGGGAGGCCACTTTGACCGTCCATCCTTTGAATTGCCTGGTAGGCAGACTCCACAACGGAGATTCTTCCCCTCTCTCCCTCTCCCTAAATCTTCCGTGCCAAACTAACAACTCAAAGTGCCTTGTAACATCTATATTGTACTATTATTAACAATCAGAAACATACCTTCTAGGTAGGATATGTTTCAAATAACTTTGTTTTGCGTTAGACCGTAATAATAAACAAAAGGAAAAGCGATGGGTATATATATTAAACCCTCTGACTTGGAAAGGCAAATAACACACACATGTTTAGTGCTCGCCACAGGCCGGCTACCTTCCAGAAAACGGCCTGGCCTTCAATCTGGGGCCAACCACTACACCAACAATGGTGGATCGTGGATGGATGGCGCCACCATCGATTCATTGTGTGTTGGCAAATGACAACCTTTAAGCACCCGCCCATTGCAATGCAATGCACCGTTGTGTCAATGCGGTCCACACAATTCATCGTCAACAGTCACACGTATGTATGCTAGCTGGAAAGCCAAATGCATACTGTGTTTTGAGCCTACGTGGAATTGATAGACAGATATATGCATGGATTTGGCTACTGTTCCCTTTTTTTTCGGCTTTTCTTTTGTCTTGGTCTACTTTTCCGACATTTATTCGGTCAGATGGAATATAAGTTGACATAATTTGATTGATTTGACTGTGTCCATCCCTCCATGGATTCTATTTTCTCCATTTTAATTTTCAGGGGAAAAGATGCAATGTACTTTAGTTGACGGTCAATTAATTTCTGATCAGCTAAAGAAAACGATGTTAATAATAAGGTGCTTGCCAACTGCCAAATACTCTTCACACTGTATAATGCAGTAGTAGAACAAGGAATTGAACCTCCGTTTGCCGCCCAACACAGCAGTTATGGACTAGTCAACCGATTGAGATGGTACCAATGATAGACGCCATTGTGCACAGGTGTTGTTGTTGTGTTCTTGCACTGACTGTGGCCAAGCTGATGTGGTCATGCATGGCATGGGAGACCGGACCTGAGGAAGCAGGGAGGCGGCCGGAGAGCGATCGCCGGTGCGGCCCGGCCTTGAGATCGCGCGGAAGTGGACTTCGGGGACCCATGCCCCACGTGGCCTTCTTGACATTTTCGCCGGTGGCTTTCGGCCCGCGGGACCCAGCGCGGACGTGTCAGGCCCTGACATGGTGCACAAAACTCACAGCCTATGGGCGCATGGCCCACCCCTGCTGTTTGCTTCTGGGATCTTGTGCTTTTCTCATCTTCTCTCGGTCTCATCTGCACGAGGAAGATGTCAGTTGGCAGGTAGACAACCTCATGAGTTGATATAGTGGTAACGTAGTACTACATTTGTACTACGTTCGCTCTAGCTTGCCCTTGGAATCCATGTCTTGAGTTTGGTAGATCCTTATCTGAACTACTCTAGTAAACCAAATCTAGCAAAAAGAACTCAGCAAGGATTTGTCGTCACAGGATTCTACAATAGTGTAGTAGGTCTCATCCAATTGCTGATGTGTTTTCAAAAAAAAATGTTTCAGAACTGTTGCTATGATTTTCGAAACCTTTGAACAAGATTAAAACTGCGTGCTATTTTTGCAGGTATTGTGTGCCATGTTCGCCTGATCGTTTTGGTAGTTAATAAGTCGGCTGATGTTATTTTTGGCTGTTTTGTTGTGAGAGAAAAATACTCAGTGGCTGATATACCAAGCGAACGGGGCTCAAGCTCGGGAAACCATTCCCAAGTTCTTAGAAATGCTAAGAGGGTGGATGTTCATCAGATACAACCTCGACCATCCGACGATAGCAATTCTGCAGTGACATGGCTTCACCTTCACCACAGTTGGGCTTTAGGGAAAAAACAGTATATATGATTACAACTAGTGAACTTGACTTGTATAGATATTTAACTATTGATAGTATGCTGACCTATGTTGGCATTTTTCAGAGATGCGTGCTGTGTCTGGTCTGGAAAATAGCTTCGCATCACAAGATGGTCCAAAGCACCACGTACGTACGTGCTTTCTTTCTTTCTCTATCATCTCAATTGTGTGCCAACGTGAACATATGTACATGAGCCATCGTGTCGAGCTACCCATGGGCGGCAGCCTCCTTTATTTTCCAACTCCTTTTGACCGGTTTTCATCGGATCAATAGTGCCAGATGCATGCGTAAGAGATGGAGTATTGTGATGGCAGAGAGCGACTGAATTGAACGTTCACTGAACCAACGTATGAGAATAACCAATCGATCTAGCTAGTTAGTGCGTTGGTCGTCTATATGATCAAACTATATATGAAAACAGTGACAAGTATGAAAACTATATTGTCTTTTGTATGTGGATGCATTCCATGTCGATATATGCATGCTCAAATAATAGTACAGTGGACTGTAGTATATATATCTGCTTATAAGGGCGCACCATGCATGACTGTGAGTACTATATATAATCTGGATGGTTAATTTAGGATTGGAGACCATGCAGCGCAGTGTGCCAATATACTACAACACTATATATCTTCTTGTGTGCAATTGCAATGCAGTGCAGTTGTCAAAAGCTAGACTAGATGCCACGAGAACCAACCCTAAAAGGTGGCTAAGACAGCAACTAGCGCTGCACTTGACATGATTTTTGTTTACTACTTTAGCCAGCAGCCAAACCACCTGATAATTGTCCAATGTTTAGGTAGACAGGCAGTTAACCCCCACTGTTCACTTTGTTCTGTCATCATATTGCCGGCATCTTTGAACATTGTATTGCTAACTTTTTACGTCAACTGCAAAGTAAACCACTGAGATAAAAGACAGTATAGCAAATAAAATTAATATTGGAACTATCGATCAAATCAACTAAAAATGTCGCCATTTTCCACAAGACATACTTATGCTGTAACCAGACAAACAAGGATATGTACTTATTCCACACTATATATCGAATATCGAATGAGGGCTTACAAGAAAGATTGGGGGGGGGGGGGGGGGGGGGGGGTTATTTTTAAAGGTTTAATACGGCCATATGAAGGATATTTATTAAGCTTACCCCCAAAATGAAAATAAAAATTGTTTAGAGTTGTTGGAGATGCTCATAATAATCTACGCATATGTGAAATGAAAACTCCAAAGATAACTTAGTAATTTAACTTACGGTTGGTACGTAGCCCTAATCTATGCATGGTTCCTTTTGTTGTTTCATAAATAAACTAGGGAGTATGCTATCAGAACTGGTGCCTTGGATTTCATCTTGATGGAATATCTTTTTATTTCGCTTAATTGTGGAAGCTCGTTATTTCTTTGCCAACATGGTATCCTATTTTTTTTAAGTAAAATGCAACCCCATTGGACCAATCTAATTTAATGTAGGCATCATTAATTATTTTGATCCTACCAGATAAAGTAATACACCTACATTCATTGTAAAAAATAATACACCTACATTCTTCAACGAATAATTAGTTTAATCATACAAAAAATTTATAATAGAAAATTTTGTTTTTTTATATATGTATATATATATTAGATTTTTATTCATATATACTTTGTAGTGATCATTTTTCTTGCCATAATTTATATGTTATGTAAGCAAAAAATAGTTGTTCATGTGTGATCTTGAAAACTACATAAATCGTGTACCTTATCATATGTAGGGATGCAAGCGGGGTGGCCCACAAGTGCGTATATAAGTTTAATTTTTGCGGGTTGCAATGAAACCTGCAAAAATCAAGCCTATATGTCAAGTCTATATGCGGGCTCGCGGACCACCTCACTTGCATCCCTAATATGTGACGAAGGAGTGACGAATAGACTAGCGCGCAAACCGAGTAATCTAATTTTAGCCTTCTTAAGTTCGATTGGACCAAAAAAAAATGAGCTTGTGACCAAATCTTGTGTGGGCCCTATCAATCTATGCGGGTCCCTATCTTAGAAATGTCCTTTTTATTTGGTTCTCCCTGATTTATCTAGTATATAGTAACCTAAAGAGACATGCACGTACGCCCTGTTTTGTTAGCAACGGGAAGACTAGCTAGCCAGTGCTAGACAACAATTTCATTGTGCATGGGAGCGAGAAGTTGTTGCTTTTACGCTACTGATGAATCTACCAAAATTGCCTAACTTGGCCTAAAGATGATATATAATAGTGTGTAATAACTCTAGACGTAGCAGTTGTGTGCAAGCATAGTGCACATCCGAAGAGTCATGACCCTATTGGTTTCGGTGATTAATGACAAGTAAGGGATTATTATGACTAATGTGTGTTTTGCAGAGGCTATGCGTAGCTTAGCCATAGTGATCAACATGAATGGGCATCAATGGTTATCACTTAGCCCCCAAGATGGATATCGTTTCGGATTTCAAAGACGACATGATGAAGACCCTAGAGTGATAGACTAAGTGCCATAAAGTGATGAAGGACACTTAGAATTAGATAGAGTTTTATTTGATCTTTGACCGTACTATCAAGGGGGGTCTAGACTAGTAGCTTGACTTAGGAGAGCTTCATGACTTGGGTGTGGTGCACACTTGACATCCTTAGCTCTAAGCAATCCTATGGTGACCATAAGATAGTCTAGAACAACTTACATATTCATCGCGACGAAAACCGAAGTTGAGAGAGCCAGTTTCTGGGCGTCGGACGCTAAGGCCAGAGGCGCCGGACGTTGTCTGGCGCGCCAGACGCTGGCGTCGGACGCTGGCGTCAGCATGATGCAGCGTCCGTCGAGCCAGCAGAGAGCTCTAGAGACGGCCAGTTTGCGACGGACGCGTCTGTCACATGGGCATCGGACGCTCGCGAGCGTCCGGGAATATTTTCCCAGAAACCCGAGAGCAGCCAGTTGGCGCCGGACGCTGAGGGTCAGCGTCCGTCGCCAAGCGACGGAGCGTCCGTCGCCTGCTGACGTGAACAAGATCTAGCCGTTGGGGCTAGCGACGGAGCGTCCGTCGCCAACTTAAAATGCCTGTTTTTCTCAGCCCGAGAGCTGAGTGTGTGGGGGCTATAAATAGCTTACCCCTTTCTCTCCCACTATGTCTTTGCTCATTTGAGTTGCTGAGTCCTTTGAGAAAGTTAGGAAGAGAGCAAGAGCCTTAGAGAGAGAGAGTGATTTGCGAATCCATCCATCTTTCTCTCCTCTAGTTCATCTAAGAGTTCAAGTGTGCATCCACTCTAGTTGTGAAGCTTGAGTGAGTCAAGTGAAAATCAAGGCTTGTTACTCTTGGTGATCGACATCACCTAGACGGTCCCGGTGGTGCTTGGGAGGAAGGTGATCACCGAAGGATTGTCGGCGGTCCTTCTCCATCGATTTGTGATCGGTTGTGGGTGGTTCACCGAGCCGGAGTGGCGAAGAACCAACCCGTAGAGAGCACTTATCCGTTGCGCCGGATTGAGGGGGAGCAATACCTTGCGAGGTGCTCCAACGAGGACTAGGGGGAGTGTCAACTCCTCGATACCTCGGCAAAACGTCGCCGTGTCAAGAATCTCTTTCCCTAACTCTTTTATACCGCATTACATTCTGCACTTGTTCTTCAATTCATACTAGAATTGTGTAGGGTGTTTTCACTTTCCTTGACTTGCTACCGCTTTTATAGTCTAAGGCACACGAATCGTTAGGCACGGGGTGATTGGCAGTTAATAGGATTTCATATTTGCTTTAGAAATTTAAAATAAACCCAATCCACCTCCCTCTTGGGCATCTTGATACTTTCAATTGGTATCAGAGCCTTGTTGCTCTAAATTAGGCTTCACCGCCTAGAGCAAGATGTCCCATGGGGATGGACCGCCACCCATGTTTGATGGGGATGATTTTCCTTATTGAAAAGTGCGGATGGAGGCCTACCTTGAGGCCGTGGATGTTGGCGTTCACAAAGCCGCCACCATAGGCGGATCGGTGTTCGCCGAGTATCCCTTCTTTGAGAAAAGCAATGCTAAGGCAAAGAACATTCTTTTCCGTGGCATTTACAAGGATGTGTTCAATCGTGTGCGGAATTGCAAAACCGTGCATGATGTTTGGACAAACGTTTGTGCACTACACGAGGGGACCAAGTGTGAGCGTGAGGAGCGCTACCACTTGGTCATGGCTAAGTTGAATTCCTTTACCATGCTCTCAAATGAAAATGCTAATAAGATGTATTCATGTCTTAACATTCTTGTAGAGAAATTGAATGGCCTTGGACTCACCCAAATGTCTCCGTCGGATGTGGTGCGCAAGATTCTTTGTGTCTTGCCAATCGACACGTATAGCCACATCGTCACCGTGCTTCACCAAGGAGATCTCTCAACATCTACACCGATACAAGTGTTGGGCAAGATCAATGCTCATGAGATGTACATGAAGATCGGTGATGACGGTTCTTCATCCTCCTCTAAGAAGAAAGACAAAGAGAAAGAGGAGAAGAAAGACTTGGCCCTCAAAGCTTCCACCAAAGAGAAGTGCAAGATCCAATTGGTGGTTGAGGACTCAAGTGATGAAGATGATGAAGACAACATCGCTCTCATGGTGAAGAAGACTACCAAGATGTTGAAGAGGATAAACAAGAATGGAGTCAAGTTTGACTCAAAGAAGAAGAAATTCTTCACAAGCTCTTCAAGGAAGCCAATCTCCCAAATGAAGTGCTACAATTGTGGCATTCTTGGTCATCTAGCTCATACATGCACCGAAGAGAAGAAATACAAGTTCAAGAACAAGAAGTTCAAGAACTACAAGAACAAGAAGGGTGCACAAGATGATTCAAGTGAAGATGACAAGAAGGAAGATAATCCTTACAAGAAGAAGAATAACTTCAACTTCCACAAGAAGAAGGAAGGCAAGGCTTATATTGTTGATGATTGGCTCACCGACATTGAGGACTCAAGTGACTCCTCCGATGATGAGAGTGAAGAAGAGAAGATGGCCACATTGGTGATTGGTTCTTCTACTCCACCGCCACCTCCTCTTTCGTCACCGGTCTCATCCTCTACACACCTATGCCTCATGGCTAAAGGTGACAAGAAGATGAACTACAAGACCGGTGGTAGCCATTGGATAATTGATAGTGGTTGCACTCAACATATGACCGACGACCCCCGGATGTTCACCACACTTGATGAGGATTATGCAAATCAAGACAAGATTATATTTGGGGATAATTCAAAGGGAAAAGTTCAAGGGCTTGACAAAGTGGCAATCTCCAATGATCAATCAATCTCAAATGTCTTGTTAGTGCAATATTTGAGCTTCAACTTGCTATCGGTTGGTCAACTTTGTGATCTCGGATTCCAATGTCTCTTCACTCCAAATGAGGTAGTTGTGACCAAGATTGAAGATTCATCATTGATGTTCAAGGGGTTTCGGCACAACAGTCTCTATCTAGTGGACTTCACCTCAAATGAAGCTAACTTGCAAACATGTCTATTCTCCAAGAGTTCTTTGGGTTATCTATGGCATAGAAGATTAGCACATGTGGGCATGTCAACCTTGAAAAAGCTTGTCAAGAAGGAATTGGTTAGAGGGATTAAGGATGTGGTGTTTGAGAAGGACAAACTTTGTACTGCATGTCAAGCTGGCAAGCAAGTGGCAAACACTCATCCAACCAAAGCTTTCATGTCAACCTCAAGAGTTCTAGAGCTACTCCACATGGATCTATTTTGACCTACCACTTATGCTAGCCTTGGAGGCAATCTCTTTTGCTTGGTGGTAGTTGATGACTACTCTAGGTACACTTGGGTATTCTTTCTTCAAGACAAGGGAGAGACAACCGAAGTTTTCAAGAAGTTTGCAACTAGAGCACAAAATGAATTTGATGTGAAGATCAAGAAGATTATAAGTGACAATGGGACCGAGTTTGTGAACACCAAGATTGAAGACTATTGTGATGAAGTTGGTATCAAGCATGAAGTGTCCGCCACATATACTCCACAACAAAATGGTGTAGTCGAGAGGAAGAACCGGACTCTAATCATTCTTGCTAGATCCATGCTTGATGAGTACAACACCCCCGAGAAGTTTTGGGCCGAAGCAATCAACACCGCATGCTATGCGGCTAACCAGCTATTTGTCCAAAGGCTTCTCAAGAAGATACCCTATGAGCTTGTGAATGGGAAGAAACCGGATATTTCATTCTTCTGGGTGTTTGGATGTAAAGTCTACATCTACAAGAAGCGCCAACACTTGGGGAAGTTTCAAAGGCGTTGTGACATTGGTTTCCTTGTTGGTTATTCTCGCTTAAATCCAAGGCATACCGTGTATTTAACAAAGCTACCGGCTTAGTTGAAGAAACGTATGACTTAGAGTTTGATGAAAATAATGGCTCCTAAGGAGCGCTTGAGAATCTTGATGATGTAGGTGATGAACCCTTGAGGGAGGCTATGAAGAATATGCCCGTTGGTGCTATCAACCCACAAGAGGTGGAAGAAGGAGAAGATGGTGCAAATCAAGAGCCTTCTCCACCTCACACGCCTCAAGTTGAGGAAGATCAAGTGAGGGAAGCACATGAAGATATATTCATCCCTCAAGATCAAGGCGAGGTGGAAACTCAAAATGTTGAAGCACCACATCCCCTCCTCAAGAGACTACAAGAAGATCTATACCTATTCTTCAAGCTCATCCACAAGAACTCATAATAGAGAGTCCATCAAGGGGGGTAACAACTCGATCTAGACTTGCTTCTTATGTTGAGCATCACTCTTTTGTTTCCTTTGTTGAGCCTACTAGTGTGGAGGAAGCACTTGTGGATCCGGATTGGGTGAATGCCATGTATGAAGAGTTGAACAACTTCACCCAGAACGAAGTGTGGACACTAGTGGAGAAGCCCAAAGGAGCAAGAATCATTGGCACCAAGTGCGTGTTTCGGAACAAGCAAGATGATCAAGGCATGGTTGTGAGGAACAAGGCAAGATTGGTGGCAAAGGGGTTCTCCCAAGTTGAAGGCTTGGATTTTGGGAAGACCTTTGCACTGGTTGCAAGATTAGAAGCCATCCATATTCTTTTGGCGTATGCTTCACATCACAAGATGAAACTCTTTCAAATGGATGTGAAGAGCGCCTTCTTAAATGGTTTCATTAATGAACTTGTCTTTGTCTCACAACCTCCCAAGTTTGAAGACCCAAATTGTCCTAATCATGTGTATAGGTTGTCCAAGGCGCTCTATGGATTAAAGCAAGCTCCAAGAGCTTGGTATGAGAGGCTAAGGGACTTCCTACTCAAGAAGGGCTTCAAGATCGGGAAAGTGGATACCATACTATTCACCAAGGTGCTAGATGGAGAGATCTTTGTTTGCCAAGTATATGTCGATGACATTATATTTGGGTCAACAAACCAAGATCATTGCAAGGAATTTGGTGCATTGATGTCCAAGGAGTTCGAGATGTCGATGATTGGCGAGCTAACCTTCTTCCTTGGCTTCCAAGTGAAGCAACTGAGGGAGGGCACCTTCATATCTCAAGAGAAGTACACTCATGATGTGCTCAAGAAATTCAAGATGGAGGATTGCAAGCCAATCAAGACCCTAATGCCTACTAATGGACATCTCGATCTCGATGAGGGAGGTAAACCGATTGACCAAACTCTCTATCATTCTATGATCGGTAGTTTACTTTACCTCACCGCATCTAGACCGGATATCATGTTTAGTGTGTGTATGTGTGCTAGGTTTCAAGCAAACCCTAAGGAGTCGCATCTATGTGCGGTCAAAAAAATCTTTAGGTACATAAGGCACACCCCTAGCATTGACCTTTGGTATCCCAAAGGAGCTCCCTTCCATCTTGTGGGCTATTCCGATTCGGATTATGTCGGGTGTAAAGTTGATAGGAAGAGTACCTCCGGAGGGTGCCATATGCTAGGAAGATCACTTGTTTCTTGGTCCTCTAAGAAGCAAAATAGTGTGGCATTATCTACCGCCGAGGCAGAATACAATGCCGCGGGAGCATGTTGTGCACAAATCTTATACATGACCCAAACACTCCTTGATTACGACGTTAACCTTAAAAATGTTCCACTCTTGTGTGATAATGAAAGCGTCGTAAAGCTTGTAAACCACCCAGTTCAACACTCTCGCACCAAGCACATAGATATTCGCCATCACTTTCTTAGAGATCATGTTGCCAAGAAGGATATCACACTAGTTGGAGTTAGAAGCAAAGAGCAATTGGCGGATATCTTCACAAAACCACTCGATGAAACAACCTTTTGTAGGTTGCGAAGTGAGTTAAATGTGCTTGATCACTCTAACTTCACTAAAAGATGATCTTGTGTGAACCAACCTTGCATTCATGTGTAATATAACATGTTTAATTTAGTAATGCACATAGGCTTGGCTAACGCGGTTGAGATAACCGCCCTCAAAGCGTGTGACAAAGCTTAACCGCGGTTTAAACTTGCAAGCAACCTAGATTCAAATTCCACAATGCATTGCATGTGCATGTGTGTTGTTTGCAGTTTCTTTTCGGTTAAGTTTGAGCATCCGCTGTGTTCGTCCACTTAGGGGGAGCATTCCAAGCTCAAGTCACTTCTATACCCCTCTAGTGGCCATATGATGTCTCCTTGCAAGTTTCCATTCGAATATTTTGAGCTAAAACTAAATCTAAGCCTATGGCAAACTACTTGCAAATGAGAGTTTGAGAGATGGTTCTCATACCAAGTCCAATCAGGTGTTATTTGGCTCTCTTTGGGATTGGAAATTGGTTGGGAGAAAGACGCAAAAATCTGATTTAAAAAATTCTATTTCAAAAGGCGTCGGACGCTGCCAACGGACGCTCGACCCTCCATGCCTCAGCGTCCGTCGTGATCGTCCGGAGATTAAAAGCCGTTCAGCAAAGAGGCGTCGGACGCTTGCTAGCGTCCGTCGCGGAGGCGTCAGACGCGTCTGGCGCTCCATGGAGCTCTCTGGTCCTATCTGTTCGTGCGTCGGATGCTCTTCAGCGTCCGTCGCCTTGGCGTCAGACGCGTCTGTTGCTAGAGGGAGCCCTATGTTCCTTTATTTTAGCGCGCCAGACGTTGTGACCTAGCGTCCGTCGCTCCCGACGGAGCGTCCGTCGCGAACTAACCGAGCGCATATGATTTCGAAAACGCTCTTCTCTCTCAGTCAGTTCCTCACTCCTATCCATACGTCGTGCCATCGCTTTCAGCAACCGCCGCCGCTCTTTCTGCCGCCGCTCGCCCTCCTTCCACCTCACCGCGCCCAGCGCCGCTCCTCGCCGGTGGATCTCCCATCCAGAGCAGCCTCTGAGCCCTTCGTCTCCTCCCTGCTCGTGCGTTTCAGCCGATCAGTGAGGATCAATGCCTGTGCCGTAATCTTCTCCGGCAGTTCCTCGCCGTAGCAGAGCTCCCCCTCTCATGCTGAATCTTGCCCAAGGGTTGCGGATTGTATTAGAGATTGACTGAGGCCTCTTCCCATTTCTTTTTGTGTCACCGCGGTCAGAGTTTGGGGGCAGTGACAGAAAACTCGGGGCAA
Source organism: Microstegium vimineum (assembly GCA_022036555.1). Lineage (NCBI taxonomy): Eukaryota > Viridiplantae > Streptophyta > Magnoliopsida > Poales > Poaceae > Microstegium > Microstegium vimineum. The sequence continues at coordinate 17,790,425 of CM039137.1, read as the reverse complement.
AGCCCGTGAGTACAGAACGAGGCAAAGCCTCGAGAGGACAGTCCAGGGCCGTCGTGCCACTCTTTTTGTTGGGCAGAGGATTGTCAGTTTCAGGGACAGTTTGGGGTTCGCTTGGCAGTTGATTCTCAGTGTCAGTGATTCTTCTGGTGCCCCGCAATGGCACGCACGAAGAATGCCGGTCCCGTTCCCGGTGGTGGTAGTGACCCCCACCTCCACGTCGTCCACCCACCGACCGGGACAGGGGAAAGAAGAAGCTCATTGTGAAGAAGAGGAAGAGGAAGATGATGGATCCGGATTCAGTGGCAGCCCTCGCAGCGGCAGAGAGGCAGCAGAGATAGCCGAGCAGGGTGGACGTCGCGTCGGCTTGAGGATTGGTTCACCACCTCGTCGTGGAGCGCGTCGTGAGTCCACTGCTCGTGCTGAGGAGGAGACAGTGCCAGAGACAGAGCCCTCAGAGGTTACAGAGACAGAGGAGACAGAGCAGGCAGACCCTTCAGGGCATTCATCAGTTCAGGAGTTGATGTCTCGATGTGTTACATGCGCTCGTGGTTCGTAGCCTCCTCCTAGGCCAGATGGTCCACGGCGCAACGATAGACCTCCTCCTCGCTCCAGTCTGCCAGATCCAGTGAGGCACCAGGTTACAGCTCTTTCGGCAAAGCAAATCCAACAGATGAGGTTTGCAGACTTTCAGACCTGGTTTCCAGCAGCTAGAGACCCCCATGCCAGTCCAGATTTCTACACCACAGTGCACGAGGACTTTTACAGAGGGTATGTTCAGACCCGTGCACCGCTTCGTGCTCACCGCGTGTGCCCTCTTCAGTCGATCATTGAGGTCAGTGGACCTGAGATAGCCCAGCATCACGAGTATCTTCAGGGGCTGACAGGATTAGTTGGCAGGATTGGGACATATCAGGAGGATTGGGTTAGACAGTTTTATGCATCTCTATGGGTCTCTCCGGATCACAAGTTCATCCATTTTGCCTTCAAGGGCAAGGATGTGAGGATTTTTAACACTCGGTTCAGAGAGATCTTCCACCTCGAGCAGTCTGACACGAGGATCCACAACTTGTGTTACGTGGATCAGGAGGCCCCTCGACGTCCTCACAAGGGGAATGTGCTCTCAGTTGACTTTGTCTGACCTTACTTCAGAGAGGCGTTCTGAGAGGGTTTGAAAGGTCCTAGATGGCTAGAGGGGGGGGTGAATAGCCTAATAAAAATTCTACAAATCACTAGAGCAAAGGTTAGATAACACTAAAGCAAAGCTTTTTACTCTAGCTCTAATAGGGATGCAAAGCCACCTAATCGAGCAATTCTAGTTAACTAAGTGCCTACACACAATAGCAAGAACCTAAGGCACTTAGCTCAAGCAAGCTAAAAATAACTAACAAAGAAACTAACTAGCAAGCTAAACTAGCTAAGCAAGATATGAATGTAAATGCTAGGAAGAGGGTGATTGTTATATCGATGGCTTGTGAAGAGAATATACCAATGTGAAAACCAATAACAAATAAGATCACCAAGAGTAGCCGGGAGACAAGATGAACACAATGATTTTTCTCTCAAGATTCACTTGGTTGCCACCAAGCTAGTCCCCATTGTGTCGACTACTCAAGTGGTTATTCGGTGGCTAATAGGCAATCATAAGCCTAGCCCACTACCCGGGCGCCACAAGAATCCACCCAAATGAGAGTAACTCATGACACGAGCAATCCACTAGAGTTACCCTTTGGCGCTCCGTCGAGGTGGGTACAAGCCCTCTCACAATCGATGAAGCCGGCCACGAACAATCACCAACACGTGCCGAAGCTTCTCCACAATCGCCAAGCCATCTAGGTGTTGGCAAACACCAAGAATAACAAGAAATCCCGTGGCGATGACGATGACCAAGTGCCACTAAGATGCAATGCAAAAATCAAAGCACTTGGTTCACTCAAACTCTCATGAAATAGCAAGCAAAGCAAAGAGAGATGAGTTGTGGGCTATCTCAAGCAAGAACAAAGAGTGAGAATGAATGGGAGGTGCAAGAGAGGTCCCAAGGAGCCAGCCAAAACACTTTTACAGCCATCCAAACCGAGCTAGCCGTTTTCTCCTCTTTCCTTTGCTTTCTGGGTGACTCCGAACGCACTTTGCATGGGGGTCCGGACTAAAGGTGGTGTCGGAGCGTTCATACGCTGAGCAGCCAAGCCTCTGTTCTCAAGTCCGGACGCACCATCAGGACGCACGAAGATTGGGGTCCGTACCATCGCGTCTGCGTCCGATCCCTCTGCCATTTGAAATTCGCCGTTCGCGCCTTCACACGGAGCCGCCACGTCACCTTCGGACGCTGCGCACAGTGCGTGTCCGGACTTTCAACGCCTGCGTTCGAACCTCAGCAGAGAGCTCCTAGAGAGCCATTTTGATCCGGACGGTCGACCGGAGTCCTGCGTCCGGACACACATCAGTGTCCGAACCTTCTGTCTTGTTTCAGCCGAGGCTAGGGTAATCCTTCGGTCGCATGTCCAATGGTCAGGGCGGCATCTTGCCAGCGTCCAGACCCTACGCCGGAGCCCTTCTGAGTGTAAAACGAGCTGCCTCTTCTTCTCCAAGTCTTCAAGTGCTAACACCATGTGATCCATCACTTGGTTTCCTGTGTTAGCCTTTTCTTTGAATTATCTTGGATTTAATTCTATGTTCATGTCACTTAGGTTCATTTTATATGAATGCAAATGCAAACCTAGTGGCACATGATAACCGCAATCGAAACGAGTTTTCCCTTCTTGATAGTACGGCTATCTATCCTAAATGTGATCACACTCTCTATAGTGTCTTGATCACTAAACCAAAAATGGCCCTATGATATACCTTTTCCTTGAGCCCATTTTTGTTTTTCTCTTTCTTCTTTTCCTTAGTCATGGAGCACTTGATCTATCATGATCCTTCATCTAGCTCCACTTGTCAATTTAGTTCACCCTATCTTGATCATTCACTTAACAATAGGGTTAGTCCATAGGTGTCATCAATTAACCAAAACCAAACTTGGGCTTTCAAGGTTCCAGTCGCAGCGTCCGTGACCTCACGCCGACTACCCGAATCTTGAACAAGGTTATCATGCGGACTATCCTTCCCAGAGTGGGAGCCCATGAGACCATCACTCGTCTTCAGTTGTGGCTTCTAGCTCATCTAGTCAGGATGGAGAAGTTTGACTTGTGGGATTTGATCATCAGTGAGATGGAGGATATCATAGCTTCAGGGTTCAGAGGACACTGGCAGCTGCAGTATGCGCACTGAATTTCTTTTCTGCTTGTGTCTCGTGGTGGCTACAGCGTTTCCAGAGTATAACATGAGTCAACTGGTGAGTCACAGTGCCAGAGGTCGTCTGAGGCGTCAGGGTCCTTATGCTCGCCAGACAGGAGTACCGTCACAGTCAGAGGAGCAGCAGGACGCTACTGTTCAGGGCCTAGTAGAGGCCGAGCTTGCAGAGTTGGATGCTTAGATTGATGCTGCTGCAGATGATACTTATTAGGATGTCTTACCTTCCAGCAGCTCTGATGATGACTATAGACCTATTTCAGAGTACGCACCCCGGTCTCACGACCATGAGGCCGATGGGTCTGGTTCAGCTCCAGCTCCAGCCTCAGGTTCTTCAGAGGCCACCATACTTACCATCCTTACGAGGATGCAGGAGGAGCAATCTCGTCAGGTAGAGGAGCAGAGGAGGCAGGTTGAGGAGGTCAGGAGGCTTACAGCTCAGCAGCTAGCAGCTTAGGCTTAGGTACAGGCTCAGCAGGACGAGTTTCAGTTACAGTTCCTGGCCTTCCAGAGGCAGCAAGCCTAGGTGCAGTGATAGCAGACAAAGCTACTCAGTCGGCTCCTCGGGTCCAGCTCCGGTCCATCTTTGACATCACAGGTAGTTTTACCAGAGACCTCCCAGCAACAGCAGTTCACCTCGCAGCCCCAGCAGACTTCAGTGGTTGTGGTGCCTACTCCAGCGTTACCGTCCGGAGGACTTCAGAGTCTGGCACCAGCTTCACCTGCTTACCAGACGCCGATGACCCAGGTGTCATCCTGGTTGGCTTCCCCCGGTGAGTTTTAGACCGGATTCACACCTACCCAGGGGGCCACACTTGCTGAGGCAACTCGAGACCTCACTTCTTCATAAAGAGAGATCACCGGCGAGGATTCTCCAGTTCCAGCAGCTCAGCCTAGCACTCCAGTAGCAGAGGCTCAGGGTGATCTTCCGGCGATAGGCACTCACCTCTCCTCAGTCGCCTCGTCGAAGATCGCACCAGATCAGTCAGCTCAGACAGTCACCACTCCTCCTGCTGCGGTTCAGACCGATGCCACCTCAGTAGCAGCAGAGGCAGTTGAGTCTGCGACACCAGCCTAGTCAGAGGGTCTGCCAGCTGAGTTAGTGGCAGCAATTTCTCTTGTCGAGTTAGCTGTGACTCCGTCCCCTCAGCCTCGCGTTTACGCTCGACGGGTCACAGTGCCCGCATCTATTGAGGCAGGACCGTTAGAGGCATCAGCTGAGCCTCAGGGGGAGCCTTGTAGAGTCAGCAGTTGCTCCAGAGTCAGCAGAGCGTGTCACCAAGTCAGCGTCAGTTGAGCCTACCCAGACCGCTACACAGACAGCGCCAGCTTCAGAGGGTCAGGCAGCAGATGGTGACAATGATTCGAGCCCCGACTACTCCCAGTTCGACCTCCACGCTCGCCAGCCAGGTGCTTCAGCTCCAGATGCTCCAGGTGCTTAGAGCTTTTTGGTGCTTGGCGCCAAAGGGGGAGAGAGGGTAGTCGAGTATCAGAGATAGGGGGAGGGATTTGGAGTTACTTGTGTGTTTTTTCTTCCCCGTTCTCATGCATCATATCTACTTTTATGCACTTATGTCTATGTGTGATGGCTGATATGGTTGATGGTTGTGTGTGACAAACTCTTATGCTTTCACTAATATATCTTGTGAGTTGTCACCTGTTTGTCCCTTGGTGATGATGGTCCAGCCTGACCAGTCTGGTCTTCCTTCCAAAGCTTTCACCTTAACCTGAACATGGACCAGAGAATCCTGACCATACTGCTGCTTCTACCAAGATTACTTGGGCTCCCTGCCCTCGGAATACCCAATGACGTGCACAACCCGTCAAAGGATAGTCGGCAGCCCGAAGTACGTCAAGAACTTTCCTTTGGTCATCTTCCTGGCCAACGGGTAGCGAGGAACTCCTGCTCCTCCGGTTGCCTTCCTGGCGGTTAAACGGTGTGCGAGGCATCTGTAGAAAAAGGGGTTTCGAACTCTTGTGAGACAGATATTAAGTTGATCATTTTTATCAAAAGGGGACAATTACAATTTAAGGGGAGGTATGAGACATGGTACGAGAATATAAACATGATGCATGATCGTAAATACGTTCTCACTCAACTAGAATGACTCGCAAGTCCTAACATTCTAGTCGGTGACAAGACGATCTCTCATTACGTAGTTATTCGTTCTACACGGATGCGTAGTTAGTGTACCTGCAGAAGATTCATTTCAGCCCAAAAGAACAAAACTCAATGCAGAAAAATCACCGGGCACTTCCTGATACGCACTAAGTACATATCAGTTAGATACCAAAACCTTATGTACCAAGCTCGGAAAACCCACCCAGCATTTCATACTTCTCAGACATGTTTGCGTAAAAGCTCGCATATCCTTAAGTAACCATATCACTTCCCTAGACCAACGGTTGGAAGGTCTACTCTCACATCTCACAAATAATTTTCAATGCAATTTTTCGAAACTTGTATCATTCTTCCAAAGAATAATACCCCGACACCTTTTAAAGATCCAGCATAAACAAAACCCTGAACCCAGTTAGTAATACTAAGCCACCTGATTCCTAGTATAGGGCTAAAGACTAGACTCTGGCACCCTAAGTTTTCAAACTTAGTTTTTAAAATAGTTTTGAAATACCCGTTTTGTTGAAAAGTGGTTCAAACGAATGAGGATACCTGAACTCGAGCTCTGATACCAACTATGGCAGAACCGACCAAATTATAAGAGATCAAGTACCAAAGTAGCCGATTTAACTGCCACTTAAAGCACTTGAGCCCGTATAATCCCGGTAGTCCGGAAATCTCGAAGGATTTCTAACAATCGTATATCCAACCCAGATCGTGCAAACTTAGGTATGCACATTCGAACAAACCAACATTTAAACGAAAATACTTGAAGTACGAAATAAAGTTATTACAACACTTTATTCCAATTAAAAGTAGTACTTACGCCACAACACACGTGGCCAAATAAAACATTGTTTTGAAACTCGAACTCAAAGTCTTACTCCACACTAATACCATTAATAGATAGGGGTGCCAACGAGATCATGTCCGACAACAGCAAAAGGTGAGCTCGTAGAAGACCTTGCCCAAAGTCTACTCCTCTTCTCCTTCGACAGGATAGAGACAGTGCTTACACTAGCCAAAGTATACTTGGCCATCTGCAACAAACGGAATAAACTCTGAGTACGGGAGTGTACTCAGCTAGACTTACCCGTCTAACTGAAAAATAAAGACTCCAAGGATATGCATGGCTATTTATGTGGATCTGGATAAACTTTGCTTTTGCAGAAATGCGAAAATATAAAACTTAAAGATTAGAGAGCAGCCATTTTCCTTCCTATTATTATTCCTAAGTTTGCACCTGTACTAGAGCACACACTTGATCTAAGCAATCAATATACTAATATAGATCCAATTCCTTCATCAATATTTTAGTAGAACCATTATAATGTCACATGGAGTTGTACCGTGGTGAAGCTCAGCATAATCCCCCACTATCCGGTGGGAGGCGGCGACTCGAATCGATATACAACCAGCTGGTAAGATTACCTTTAACACACGCCCACACTTTCCCCATCGGGTCCATGCATTGGGTTACCGCTCGACAAAGTCTAGGTAGTGCCGCCGCGATCTCAGAGTAGTCCACCCAATTGGAGAAATCAGTTGGCCACCACGGGGCAGGTCGTATCTCCAAACTAGAGGGTGCTAACAGTAGGCTAAGAGTCGACCCGGTTAGTGTTTACTCGGCTTCGGGGTCGATACTCGCAACGGCCCCTATGTGAAAGGACGCATTCAAATATGTAAGAGGGTCACCATCGTATACAAACCTATACGATCCAACGGACGGACTGCCCCCAAGTCTAAACCACTTGGTGCCCTTGCCTTCCAGTTGACCGTATTTCATTACTACCATTGGTTCTTTCCCACGATAGCAAAAATATAGCCAACTGTGATTGGTACTATCCCCATGGGATAATACTATAAGTATAAATGTAACCATTTATTCTAAGCAGGCTAAGCGGTTGCTTTTACTTTTATTTAACAGGTTAACAAGGTAGGTAAAACAATAATCAAGGAAGGTAATGCAGCAATTGGGATTCAATCAACTCCTGTCACCTAATGCATCATAGTATAAAATACTCAAGTAAATTAATTTTAAAAACGGGGAGGCTTAAAGATGCTCCGGGGCTTGCCTTGAGTGAAGGTGGAGGGATGGTGGTCAGGGCACTCGGGCAAGTTAGGTTCTGGCTCTGGGAACTCCTCGTTCAGCTCCTGCGCCTCCTGGACTTCTGCTTCTTGAGGTGGCACCTGAAGCTCCTCCACTGATCCTAAATGTTTGAAATGCATATAAGTATACTTGATGGTGCAGGGATGATGCTTGAACAAGAATTAAAACACTAAAAGTGGCCTTAAGCATGTAACCAATTAATTACCCTAATGGGCACTTTACACAGCAAGCCTATTCTAAACTGCTCATAAAAATCTACAAAAATTAGAGGGGACAGAGCATGCTTAAAGGATACTACTGCATAAAAATCACCCATACCAAAACTACCAACTAGCAGATACAAAAAGATGAATTTAAATACAGAAAAAGCACTTTGAACTAGACCTACTGGCTAATAGGGTGAAACATGCTATATTTTATTTTTAATAGGTTCTTTACTCAGAAACATATTTATCAAGAAAATTCCATAATCAGCACAAACATATTATATTCTATATGATTTTCCAAAGAAAACCCTAGAAAAGAACACTTGAACTACAAGTATCTTTTCTACCATACAACATATCACATATTATATTTTTCCTAGATAGATCATGGTACACAGAGGCTACACAAAAAGTTTCATGATTTATACATGCACAAATTTACCACAGGAATTAATCTAATAAAATAGCAGAAACATATTTTAATAGATAACCATTAAAACTTACATAGGAATATGAAAACTCATATTTTTCCTAGCTTCTACACAGAATGAAAAAGCTAGCATAAAAACATCACATTTTTATTTGATAATTTCATGCAGGAATATATTTAACTTTGATAAATGCAGAAAATGATTATTTAAACATTAGTACTGAAGACATTCCAAAAATTACTTTTATATTTTTAACAGAAAGATCATCATTTATAGAGTCTAACACAATTTGATTCATCATTTTTGGATTTACCAAACTCTAGATACAAAATAAACAAGCATTATCATAGTTACTGAAAATAGAAAAAGGAAAAGCATTTATGAAATCGGCCCACTGTGAACAGTGCGTGGGCTCGGCCCAGTGCGTACGGTAGGCCGAGCTGACAGGTGGGACCCCGTGGTCAACTCAGGTCCACCTGCCAGTGAGTGCCAAGCAGAGCACCGGCGCTGACCGGCGCGTTCTCGCCGGCGATGAGCTCGTCGGCGGCGTGGGTGGATGCGCTGGGCTCGTGGTGATGACGCACATTGGCTGGTGGGGTTGGTTGAACCGGCGCGGCCCGTAGGGAGCCGGCGGCGTGCGGCGGCGGTGCAGTGCGGCGGTGCGAAGCGGCGGGGCTGTTACCGGCGACGTTAGGCCCGGCTAGAGGGTGCGTGAGCACCACGGTGTTGCGGTGAGTGCAGCGCAAGTGCTGGTTAGGACGGAGGAGCTCCGAGGAGGTCCGGCCACGTGCGAGCTCCGCGGCGGCGGCAATGGCGCACGGCCAACGGCGCTGTGCCGTTCCAGGGTGAGAGAGTGCTAGAGGAAGGGTGTTCTCACCTCTACTACCTCCGGTGAAGCTTCCACGAAGATGGAGGCGACGGAGGCGGTTCGGAGAGGAGTGAACGTTGTTTGGTCGTTGCGGTGGCGACTCCGAGCCGAGGAACGACGACGGCGTTCCGGCAACGATGGAGCTCGGCTGGGGCTGCAAGGGCGAGCGGGGCGTGTGCGAGATGAAGGCGAAGCGATGTGCAAGATGGATCGAGCAGAGACGCTCGGTTGGCGGTGAATTTGAAAAGGGGGCGCTGCGGGGCTCTCGGTGCTCGGCGCGGCGAGAGCAGAGGCAGACCGAGTGAGGGAGAGAGTGAGCGCGTGCGTTTGCAGGTGAGGGAGGTCGCGGAGGTGTAGGCGCTCCCTGCTGCGCGGTCATGGAAGACCGGAGTGGCCGGTGGGGGCCGGGACACGACGGGGCAGCGGTCGGCAGAGGCGTGGCGTGTTCGTGGCGCACGGGGCAGGAGCGGCAGCGCGCAGGGCAGGGCGCTACGTTAGGGCGGATTCGCGCTCGATGGCGATCGCGACGGGGCGAGCAGCTGGCCGGAGACAGCACTGCGGCGGCGTTAAGGCGACGCGACGGCGCAGTGCGGCCTACGGCAGGGCGGCAGCGGCAGCGCTAACGGCGCAACGCGGCGCAGGGTCTCAGCGAGCGGCGTGAGGCGAGTGGCGCGGCGTGGCGTGTTCGGCGTCCGCGGTCAGGCATTGGCGGCCACGCGGCAACGACGCCGGCGTACGGCGCAGTCGCGGTCGCGCGCGGGAGCGCGGGCGTGTGCGCGTGCGCGTGGGCCGGGGGCAAGGCCGAGCAGGCCGAATGGGTCGACTCGGCCCATTCCAGGTTTGTTTCCTTTTCCCATTTTTCTTTAATATTTTTTAAACTAAATTTGATTCAAAACAGATTTAAAAACTCAAAACTAAGTTTTGACACTTAAATCAAAGTTGTTCAGAATATTATTCTCTACTTTTTTCATGTAGGTCATAATTTCTTAAAACCATTAGTTCAAGGGTTGTGGATTAAAAACTCATTAAGCCTTTTAAGAAAAGAATTACTTTTATTCTTGAAAATTAAACTAAGCTTAATTAGGCAAGGTAATTAATTATAAAGCAACTCATTCTTTAATCTAAGCATAGCAAACTTAGCTAAACATGATGATCAAGATTTAGAGCATAAACCACCTATTCAAATATAGTTTCAAAGATATAAATAAATACACACATGAAATGATAGCATAAGCAAACATGAATGCAATGCAATGCTTATGCTTAGTGGCTAATGATGATCCTAATGCAAAGCTTGACACAAGGTGTCATAGTATTTGAGCTTCCGCGCCATACTCTGATTCATTTGTGAGAATATCATGAGGTACTCCGATTCTATTTCATAATCTTGAGTACCATGTTTGTGGCTTGGTTTGGATGAGCAAGCTTTGTTCACTCTTATTTTCTAACCCTTGCTCAACCTACCCAAGTCATTTGAAATTCTAACCTTTCACTCTTATATCCATACTCGAGGAGTTATTGTCGTCAATCACCAAAAAGGGGGAGATTGAAGAATCATGGCCCTATTGGTTTTGGTGATTAACGACAAGTAAGGGATTATTATGGCTAATGTGTGTTTTGCAAAGGCTATGTGTAGCTTAGCCATAGTGATCAACATGAATGGGCATCAATGGTTATCACTTAGCCCCCAAGATGGATATCGTTTCGGATTTCAAAGACGATATGATGAAGACCCTAGAGTGATAGACTAAGTTTCATAAAGTGATGAAGGACACTTAGAATTAGATAGGGCTTTATTTGATCTTTGACCGTACTATTAAGGGGGTCTACACTAGTAGCTTGACTTAGGAGAGCTTCATGACTTAGGTGTGGTGCACACTTGACATCCTTAGCTCTAAGCAAGCCTATGGTGACCATAAGATAGCCTATGACAACTTCCATATTCATCGCGACGAAAACCGAAGTTGAGAGAGCCAGTTTCTGGGCGTCGGACGCTAAGGCCAGAGGCGCCGGACGCTGGCATCAGCATGACGCAGCGTCCATCGAGCCAGCAGAGAGCTCCAGAGATGGCCAGTTTGCGACGGACGCGTCTGTCGCATGGATGTTGGACGCTCGCGAGTGTTCGGGAATATTTTCCCAGAAACCCGAGAGTAGCCAGTTGGTGCCGGTCAGCGTCCGTCGCCAAGCGACGGAGCGTCCGTCGCCTGCTGACGTGAACAGGATCTAGCCGTTGGGGCTAGCGACGGAGCGTCGGAGCGTCCGTTGCCAACTTAAAATGTCTGTTTTTCTCAGCCCGAGAGCTGAGTGTGTGGGGGCTATAAATAGCTTACCCCTTTCTCTCTCACCATGCCTTTGCTCATTTGAGTTGTTGAGTCCTTTGAGAAGGTTGGGAAGAGAGCAAGAGCCCTAAAGAGAGAGTGATTTGCGAATCCATCCATCTTTCTCTCCTCTAGTTCATCCAAGAGTTTAAGTGTGCATCTACTCTAGTTGTGAAGCTTGAGTGAGTCAAGTGAAGATCAAGGCTTGTTACTCTTGGTGATCGACATCACCTAGACGGTCCGGTGGTGCTTGGGAGGAAGGTGATCACCGGAGGATTGTCGGCGGTCCTTCTCCATCGATTTGTGATCGGTTGTGGGCGGTTCACCGAGCCGGAGTGGCGAAGAACCATCCCGTAGAGAGCACTCATCCCTTGCGCGGGATTGAGGGGGAGCAATACCTTGCGAGGTGCTCCAGCGAGGACTAGGGGGGAGTGTCGACTCGATACCTCGGCAAAACATCGCCGTGTCAAGAATCTCTTTCCCTAGCTCTTTTATACCGCATTACATTCCGCACTTGTTCTTTAATTCATACTAGAATTGTGTAGGGTGTTTTCGCTTTCCTTGACTTGCTACCGCTTTTATAGTCTAAGGCACACGAATCGTTAGGCACGGGGTGATTGACACTTAATAGGATTTCATATTTGCTTTAGAAATTTGAAATAAGCTCAATTCACCCCCCCTTCTTGGACATCTTGATCCTTTCAACATCAAAATAAGTGGAAGTAGTTGTGCATATGTACCTCATCTAGTCATAGATTTTTTTTCAAATTAGGGGCTTCCCCATTTCCATTGCATAACAACGGAAATACAAGAGTTTCAGAGTTTAAGCAGGGTAGAGCACATTCAACAGAGAACCAGGGCCAAAGCGGGGAGAAGTCTAAGAAGTTCCCGAGCTACCGAGATCATTACAGAAAAACGAACATTTTGAGGTTGTACAACGTTTTCGCTAACAGTAGCCAATAGTCGTTTATCATAGTCACATTATACACATGATTACTCCATGTACTTATATAAATAAGCGACGTTATGAGCATATGTATGGTCTTCAAAACATTTTTTGTTAACTAGTACTTTTTAAATATAAGTATATAACTAACAAACATGGTAAAAATAATTCAAACTTTATGTAAAAAATTTAACAAATCCAAACTTGATACATGAATAGTTTTTTTCAAGTGGTTTGCTTGAAGACAAAATGGCACACATTTTGATGAGGTGTGTAATATAATATAATTTACCAGCAGACTAGCAAGCTGATTAGTCATTCGTTGTCCTTAGATCTTGCTAGCTAATTTAGGTACTCCAAACTTTGTTACAAATAAACTACCTATACGTTTCTATACTTGTCTCGAGATTTAGTTTATTTCATTATATTGTTCCATTAATTGAAGCATACACTTTGTAACAAATAGTACTAGTCAAAAATTAGGTTTGGAAACCATGTCAATATCCAAAACATCACTTATTTGCGTGTGTCACTCGAGAGACAGGAGAGAGCAGGACGACGGTGTTCGCACCGTCCATTCTACCAACTTTGTGAAAGCTACAAAGAAGACCCACCAATCAAAGTAACTGTTGCTTTCATGCACGCATTTCCCATCAAGCAAGTTTAATTAAGTACCCGGCCATAACAAGCTAGACTTTTTAAGCTTCTAGAGATCTTTAGCTTTGACAATTGACATAATCTCTCTCTATACACATATACTAGATGTCATGTGTGTGTGTGCTGCCAACAATTAATTAATAATTAAAGAGTATATTATATATCTTTCTTACTTGGTGTCACATCTCATTGCTGGATACGTCACTGCCACTTCTCTCTAGATTGCTTTCAGATACATATGCATAGTTAACAATAGTAAAGAGACCAATCTTAACCTAACCATGTAGCTATAAGTTCACATAAAGTTACAAGCCTAACTAGATCACATTACGTACTAGCTAGCTTTCATGTAATCAAACCCCAACTTTTTCTGGTTGAGCATGAATCAGTGAATCTTTGACAACAAACGCCATATCTCAGCTAGCATATATTATATGCAGCCATGTCTGAGTTACGTACTAGCTAGCTAGCTTCCATATATATATTAAGCTATATATAGCTGCATATATCAAATTATTGCAACTGAGATATCAAAGAGCACTAAACAAAGTATATATACTAATGAGACATCCAAAGACAAGTGTGCAACAACATATGAGCGAGAGGTCAAGAAAAACGACACTAGCTGCTGCGGCATCGATCGATAACATCAATTGCTATGTAGCCAACCATCTGCAAAGCTAGCAGCAGCATGTATACATACAAATAAAATATGCCCGATCATATGCATCTCTCTGAAGATCTTAGGCAGCCTTTTTTCTGCCCATGCATAGCTACAAGTGCTACACAGTATAGGAACGTCGGAGGCCGGCCGGTTTCCCATCTCCAAAGTCAAATTCGTCAGTGCAGAAATGCTGCGCTAGCTAGCTAGCTGTTGCGACCTTTTGGCTAGACTAGAGATTTGGTTCGGTTTGGTTTGGGTGCGTGCTGCTGGGTGCCGGATACAATAGAACCGAATTCTGACCGTGTTTTGCCCGGCAACATGTCGCCTAAAGGCCCAGCCGTGACAGCCCCACCATGGGGTTATATATATTTTTTTTGCGATCAACCAGGGGTTATATATATCTCATATGTTTTTCGTTTTATTTTAAATAAAATACAAATTTGGGGCACGAATTCTTTGCCTTGGAATGTGCCCCCGTACTTCGTGCATGTATGGTGGTTGAGCCTAATTTGCTACGGTACATACTGTATCATGTTCAGAAAAACGTTATAATGGAGATTCATAGTCATGCATGTTAGAGTCTCTCTCTCTCCTCCCTCTCTCTCTCTCTCTCCGGCTTGATAAACGTGTTTTGAGTTTTGTTTGAAATCGACGCCAAGTTATGGATCATTTTTTCCAAGCGTCTTCAGTGGATCTTGTCTTTCAGGAACACATGGTCCCTATCATGCATTCTTTACATGTGCTTCCTAATTTTGTAGATGGAGGGAGCCCAACAGATTTCTTATATATGTGTGCTACGATTCCTAATAGAATGTGTGGTCGATCACTCTTCTATTTTGCCACCTGTAGGTTCTTGACATATCGCCAGTCGAATAATGCCTGGTCGTCGTCCTAGATGCCTGACAGGAACACATTATTCTCCATTATTGCACTATATTGTTGGGGAATGAAGCAATATATGTGTTGCAAACTTCTTTTGTTGGCCACATTTCACTAAGTGTGGTAGATCAGGCAGAGGCAACTAGGATAACTAGTAGGATGCCTGTCTTTTGACAGACATGCATGTATGATGATCTCCTGGGTGTGCTAGCTAATAAGCAAAATGGAATAATAACTCCTCTCTCTATATATTATTCTACCTACAAGAAGGTCAACATCGCTTGGATTTTGTGTTATCCATGTTCAGACACACTGGATGATGCTGTCGATCTCAAAAAAACAAACATGCTGTTGGATTATGCTGGATGATGTGTCGATTGCTCGTGGGATAATTAACGCATAAGTAATCCCTCAATCCACATTGAGTACAGGATGAAAGAACATATACTATATATAAAAAAGTGAATGCATGATGTACATCTTTCAGGGTGCACGCACCTATCGTTTCAGTTCCCTTTGGACGCAACGTGTTCGTTTGGTGTCGTTTTCTAATTATTCTATCTGATACTTTTAGTGCAAAAGTTATTCCCTGTGTGATCATCTTTCCATTTCCCGCTTTGCTGTTGTTAGAAGCAGATCTAGCTAGCTGCGGAAGAACAGGTGAGATCACAAATATGTTTGGAAAGCAATGTGCAATCTAATTAAATTAACTGCTATTAATTGATGAGTTGCTTTCATGAGGGTGTGTACTGCCACCAATCCATTAGGATTTGTTTCTAGCACTTTTAATATTACTTCACTTTAAGTTTTAGTTTTATTACTCATCCATCTCAAAATAATTAAATCAATTTCTAAAATCATCCCAAGTCAAATTATTTTAAGTTTAACCAACTTTATAGAAAATTATAGCAATATCTATGACATTAAATAAGTACATTAATTATGAAAATACATTTCATGATGTATCTAGTGATACTAATTTGATGGCATAAATATTGATGCTATTTTCTAAATATTTTCATGATGATTTCTTTTCTTTCTCTCTTGGGCCCGACGCCTTGTACTATTTGTATTTTACTGTTCCTTTTAATATGAAAATAAAAAAATAGTAGGGAACTTCCCTGCTGACGGCATAAAAAAACATGTTTTTAGTTTAAAAGGTGATTTAAAAATTTGAGACAGAGGGAATACATAGAAAGTTGCATGGAAATTCACACAAACATATATATTGTTGTAGAATTATTTGTGATCCGTACAAAAATAATCTCCTGTCCGCTTTACTTTTCATTTAGTTGTACGTAATTAATTGGGTTGACGGATGCCTCGCCTTGATGAGATTGAAGCCGAAACAATTTTCATTATCTAGAAAATATAATTAATTGGATGGATTGGTATGTACCATGTTCGATCTTGGAGTATGTTCGCCTCATTTGTACGGACATGTATGGTTGTGCTTTGCAAAGACATTATTATTCTTTTTAGCCCAGCTGGGTATCGTTTTGAACCCTGCAGTTTTCTTTAATTATTTTCCGCAGCTGTGTGATGTAAGCGCAATCTAATTAGTATCTCTTCAGGGTCCGATACGACATGGACCCTTTTGCTCAATTAATTATAGCTGAAAATCTAAAAAAAAAGGTTACAAATCTACAATAAAAATGCAAATATCGAGAGCATAATTGCATGTAATATAGTTTTATTTTAATATGCCACGTCGTGATAATCCTTTTCAGGCTAAAGAATAATTTGTTAAGTTAATCCACAGAAGAGGAGTGAAAGAGAAGCATGACATCAATAACAATTACAATAAAAAATAGCATCATCTGATCTGGTGGCTGTGAGATTTCCACTGAACGAATTGAAAGTTAGTATGCATATAAAACTGGGGTCTAGACTATAGGTGTAACAAATTATTCGTCACCTAGTAGCGTTTAATATATTTTTTCTGTTGGTCTTTTAGGTTATTATTTGTTTAACTATTCTTCAGATGTGGGCCATATCCCTACACAGCATCAGCTTCAATGGATGCAAGTAAAGTCCAAGCCCACAGGTTATGCAAAAGGTAGGGGCCAGGAGCTATAGCAAGTTGGATAAAAGGGTGACAGGCCATTTCTGAGGGTGGGAAGGGAGCAATGTTCATATCATTGCTGCAGGAAGGATAGAAAGGAGAACCAAACAATACCCCACCCCTCTTTTTTTTTCTCCATGAGACAATAATGTACTCCATTTGGGTCCAAATAGTTGTACTACTTGACACCAAAAGGGGAATATGAACTGTACTGCAATTGTGGGAGATCCTTTTTTGTGCCATCCTTCATGTTATAGCCAAAAATATATGACACAAGAAGAAAGTCCCACAACGTATTACTTGATTGCCAGCGTATGTGTATTGACAAAAACTCAAGATTTACCAAACATAGATATTTCATTGACTGAGCTGACAGATCTTGAGATTGACGATGTTACTTCTAGTTTTTTTACAGACATAGATACATTGAAAGACTAATTCGGTAAATATCGAGAACGTGATCAAGACATAGTCCTAAATGATACTCCGATGAACATGACAGGTCACGACTCACGAGTGTTGATACTTGATACAACTGGCCCAGTGCCACATCACCAATCTTATCACCCATGAGTTGCCACGAGAGAACGGCAATGCATGATGGCAATCTGGACACAGGTGCAGGAGCTAGCTTTGGTAGGGGCATATGCAAATGCAATGCAGCAGAGAGCAGATGGGCGAGAGAATGAAGCATCAAGCATCCTCCACTATTGCAGATTTGCAGAGAGCAGAGAGCAAAATGCATGGGCGAGAGAATGAAGCATCAAGCATCCACGCACTATTGCAGATTTGCAGAGACAGAGAGGCGGTGCAAGGAAAGAGATGGGATGTGATGCATGAAGGAATGTGCGAAGAGATGGGTGCTGATGAGCAGCCAGCAGCAACTAGCATCTAGCTAGGGCATAGGGCAGGGCCATGCCTACTACTCCACCTCGCCAGCCCATGTCTCTCCATCTCGCTACACTCCACCTCCAACCCCTGCCCCCCTGTCTCGCCTGTCGTCGTCGTCCATGCTGCATGCCTGAAATCGCCATCCGATCCTTTCTTTACTAGTACATTTTACACGCACGCCACAGTGCTTGTGCTTCTACTTGCAGTGCAGCTAGCATCTCCTCCATGGCTCCTTCATGCACTTTAGTTTTTGCTGCTGTGCTGGGTGAAGGTGAATCTAATGGGTCAGCAACAGTGGATCTCTCTTTTGAGAAGCTATTTGTATTGGTATTGTTGTCGCATCATGTCTGGGGCACACAGCCACACAGGGTATATATAATTGGGACTGCATGATGCTTGCATTATATTGGCCTGCCCGCCGGGAGGCTTGAGCACCAAGAGATTCGCGTGACCTAAGAAGATCGAGATCATGAGAAAGCTATGCTACGTACTGTTTATATATTTTTCCGCTACAGAAATCTGATGCAACTCTTCATGTACAGCAAATTTAGATCTGTGATTCGCTCATCCGGCCGGGGCACATCTCCATCTCCATCCATCGTCATCGACAGTAATGTGTAAAATGCTCCTGGACACAATTGGCGCAGCAAAGAAGGGCAGCAGACACACCACACGCCACCATAGGGAGGGCACGGGCAAGCTCGTGTCAGTCTCGTTGGAGCCATCGATGTCTCCGGCAGACATTGCTTTCGTCATCTTCGACTCGCGCAGCTTCGCATGATTAAAAGAGACTGAAATTGGTTTAATATACTCTACGTGTCGTATTAGCTTTACTAAGTCAAACATTTCTACTCTCTCCGTACTTAAAAAAAAGGTTATTGTTTAGGACAAGATTTTAGTCAAATATTTGAAATATAAATCATGAATAATTTTTAAATTGTTGAGTTTAAAAATATAAAAATTATATCAATAGATTTGTCTTGAAAACTACTTTCATAAAAATATACATATATTATATTTCAATAAATATTTTTTAAAAAATAACTGGTTAAAGTTATACTTTGAAGACCGTGTTCTTTTCTAAAACGACAAGCTTTCTGAGTATGGAGGGAGTATTTTTTATTACCAGTTTCCAAAAAGCATGTATATAGGTTAATACATAAGATTCATGTTTTTATATCCACTACGAGAAATACTTTGTCAGTGGACCTCAGCATGGTGCGCCTTCGGAGCTTCTCCGGCTAGCCTTCATCGAAGAGCCTTCTCTTCTCTGCTCTGTTTGAGTCTTTTTCTCAAGACTAATGTTGACGTAGTTGTACATAAACCTAGTTTGCCAGACCTAGAAACATAATTGCTGAAGGCATGAAGCCATGAACCTGAGAGAGATAATGACCAACATATCAGTGCCTAAGGGACTAGTGGATTAGGCCTCGACGGTGACTATGATGTAAAACTACGTTGAGTAGAAGGTGTTGATGCGCGCTGGTTATGAGTGCTAGATGTATGAGAAGGTGCGTGGAGCCAAACCATGCATGATTGTTGTGTTGTGGCGATGGTGGTGCTCGAGAAGACATGTTGTTTGTAGCGCTCGAGGAAGATGGTGAAGGGCACAAACAATGTGACCGCGAGCCCTGCCATGCCATGCACACAAAGATGATGAGGTTGTTGACAACAATATCAAAGTAAATACACACAAATATGATAGGTCGCGGGCGAGTCAAACCGATCGTAGATAAAAAAAAATCAAAAGAGACGCATGTCAATGATCGGATCAATAAAACACTCCCTAGCTAGGGAAGGCAATCATCGCCATTAATGGCATGAGCTTGGACTCCCTAGGGCAACCGATCAACATGATTAATGGCGTGAGCTTAGAACAAGGGCGATCTCATGGCAGCGTGTAGGTTGGTGGTTTGGGGTCACTCATTCCATGTCATGGGAGATGATATCGGTTTTGTTAGCTTAAACTTATCGGTCAGAATCGACCCTATCGTTCAACCATAAAATAATATTTTTTTTCTCACAACAAATCAGACGTATAACCACAATAAATTTGTCGTGCCGAACAGAGCCGATGATTGCTGAAAGAGATGTGTAGCGTCCAATTTTAAGGGCCTATTTAGTTGGTGTTAATGGAAACATGTCTAGCGTGTGGGAGTCTTACGACGCTTATCTTCGACCTCCCCTCTCGCTCGTCTAGTCATCTTCAACCTCACCTCCACCCGTCCCACCGCGTGGTCAAGATGGGAATGGGCCGGCCCGGACCTGGCCTTGGACCTGGCCCCATGGCCCCAAGGCCAATTTGCAGGGCCATGGGCCGACCCAAATCCAATAAAGCCTTCGGCCTCGCTGACCCAATGGGTACCCTAGGGCCGACCCAAAATATCAATCATGCAATTAAATATGTAGCTGGACATAATATCAAATATGAAATCCGTGGGTTATATAACTTTATAAAACATTGACAATGAGTACATAGTACATCAATTTCATATATAGTCATGCTGCAACAAGTACAGTAGAATCTAATGATTAGATTAGCTAAATGAAAAGTGGAACACATGCAACAAAGATCACCGCACTACGTTCAGTGGGATTCCGAGTCTTCGTCTGCATGTCCAAAAAAATAAAATTTTAATAAATTATCGATATGTTAAAAAACAATAAAAGCTCTTGAACACAGGCAAAGCTGCTGCTGCCGTAAAGGCGTAAACAACAACATGCAGAGTTTTGCTAACTAAGTGACACCTAAATCTTTTAATCCAAGAAAAAATGAATAATATTTTCTAATGAAAAAGACGGTTGACAGAAGTATTATAGATTATTGTGGATGGGAAGCTAAGATACATCCGTGAACTAAGTCACGCAACTAATGAAAAGGGGCAAGTTGCGTGACTATGTTCAGAACTTTGTAAGCCTTTTGGCTAACCATCAAAGCAATATTCTAATACATGTGCTCTCCAAGTGCTTATGGGGCTGCATGGCTATCAAACTATTGATTGCTCAAACCGCCCCTACTGATAATCACAAGTTGTTGTCCATCTCATCTCTAAATGAACAGGGGGCACGACCATGTATCCTGCATTTGGTTTAGTCCCCTACAAAATGACTAGCGTGCTGGCGTGCTACTGCTTATCATCAGGATTCTACTGCTACTGACTAATTTACAGCACTCTCTGATTGATTGAGCACTCAATAGACTGATGGCCTCGGTGATAACTAGGTATGCCGGACTCTCTGTAAACAACCTGCATATAAGGGAGCAGCAGGGCCTCGTCCACTCTTTTCAGCTGGTATCTAATTTAAATTTCTCCAATATAGAAAATTATCCAATGAAAATCAACACAAGACTAGTCACCTCACGGGGCTGAATTATGGGTTCATGTGAGTATTAGTAGGCAGAGCATTAGAGCATTAGAGCATTAGAGCAGAGCAGGCTTTCTATGAACAAACATATGAGTTGAGTGTAACCTTAAAACAAGTAATCTCATTTAGTTTACCTATATGGTTGATTTAGGACTGAAGCTTAGTCGTGCTATTTGGTGTCCTAAAGTATTTGTAATAAATCTGGTGGTGGAACGAATCTTCTCCCTGTTGCAACCGGTGTCAAGAAAGAGGTACCCCCTTGGTACAGCTGCTGGTTCCCTTCTTCCCCATCCATGTTTCAGAGCAAGCCACGACAATAAATTGTACTAGTAAACACTGGAGCTCTAAAACCAAGAAAACTGCACGCAGCCAAAAATCCTTTTGTGATGACCAAGAAAACTGCAATCAGCATACATTTATTTATTTATCTCCAGCAGAGACGCATCAGTCATCACAATACCTCTTTGCCAATTCATAGATGACACTAATTACTCAAAAGTACCAGTACTCTACTTACTAATTTTCTTGATCCTGAATCCTGAACTAAGTTGAGGCCAGAGATCAACTTCAATACTAGGTACTTAAGCACAGTACTATGCAAAGTCCACACTATGATAAAGTAATGTCACTCAATAATCCCCAAACCAATTAATTTTAATATGATAGGTCCATCTCAGTGTTAGCACTGATTACCACTTACCAGTAGAATTATATTCAATATTCGGGTCATACAAGTGAAGGGAGTCAAGAACGCTATTTAACACTTTTTGACAATAAAAAACAGCCCCTGAACTTTACTCTGGCAAAACAAAGGTCTTTGTGACCCATCCTAGTTCAAAAGGGTAAATCAATAAAAATCATACTTATGTGGATCTCCTTTTTCCCAATAGTTGCTCATCAAGGTCCAAAGTTCAGATAGTCCAATAATTTTCAGTTTGAGGAATGACGATGAAATTTAGAGAGTATGGAGAAAAACAGCTCTTGTATTTCGGGAAAAACAGATAATCCTGTATGACTAACATTCACAAAGTTATTCACATTGTATCCACTAGTTGCATAATACAAATAACACAAAATGGGAGGAGGCAGTCTAAAACATACCTGTCTGCTGATCACTGGACCAAGGTCTGCATCATTAACCATTCCCGAATTAACAACAAGGTCATTTGCACGTTTGACTAATTCATCCTCCCTAGGACAAATTTTGGTTAGTTATGCTATCTCAGAAGACAATACAAGGGGAAAAAGTCATCTTAATAGGGTATACCGATTCTGAACCACCAACAAAAATAGCTGTGCTCAATGCCATGCACCTTTGCCCTGTTGCACCAAACCCAGCAGCAATAAGGGCAATAGATGGCACACAATCCGCAAAGAAGCAGCTTGCAACTTTCTTGGCTAGCTGGCGATGGCAAGGCACACCATCCAGCTGGCTTGGGGAATTTTCGAAGGAAGGCAGGAGAGGCGGGAAGCAGGATATGCGGACTTACGGTGGGGAGCTGCTATGGCGTCTGGTGGAGGACCAAGGCGTCGTCGATCGAGGTAGGTGTGCCGCCGCCGCCGCCGCTGCGCCGCGCCGCCCTGCCCCCGGTGGCCCAAACCCTAATGAATCGCCGAGCTGCGGATGAACGAGTGGACGACGGAGAGACGGAGACGGAGACGGGAGGAATCACGCAGAAGCGGGGCGACCTGTGTTACCCGATGGGTCTACAGGTACTGGTTCTATTGGCCCCGTTTTCAGATTGAGGCCGACCCGCATGGCCCAATGGCCTCACTGTTATGGGTCGGGTCAATGACCCGGTGGGTCGACCCGGCCCATTCCCATCTTGACCGCGTGGAGTCTGCCCCATCCAACAGCGCGTCGACACACACGTCCGTGCGTCGGTAGCATCTGATTGAGTGATTTAGGATAATGAAGGATATCGCGGAATGACTAAACTAGAGTACCATAGTTGGGATTCCAAAATATACTGTAACAATGGCTAGTTCCAGTCACGTGTGTCCGGGCTCGACTCTTGCTGGGATTTGGTGGCTCACAAGGTAGCTGCAGCTGCCGTCCGTGAAAGGAAAGGCGCCGTGGCGAGTGAGCTTGTTCTTGTTCGACTAATATTTCTACGACTGATTAAACGACTGATATTGTTTTAACTGTTTCAAGCGAACAGGACCAAAAGTTTCCCATGATGACCGGTCCTGGCCGGGAAGAGGACCTACCGCGGGGGCCGGGGGTCCATGGACAGCCCAGCCACGAGTCCGGCGAGCCCGGACAGGCGGAGGAGAGCATGGTAGCTTAGCCTGGTCCCGGTGGTTGGACGCAATCTTCCGTAGTTGGCTCAAGATGCTGTTGCCCATGTCAGTCTCGTCTCGTCTCGCCTCGTCGTGGCTGCGTTTCAGGCCAACACAACAGATAGACTGTCTGAAGCATCCAGCCTAAACCTACTGCCATTCGTCGAGGGCAACACAGAGTGACTTGCACTGGCAGGCAGTAGATCTTGAACGATCGCAGGACATCTTGAACGCTTCAAGAGTGGACGGGACCATGTCTGAAACTCTGGATCGAGAGATGATCACCACCATCCATCATATCTACTACTATGATGCAGATACGTGTCGGTGCGAAGGCACCAATTTCATTCATTGCTGCATGCCAAATACTGTCTCTTCCTAGCACCCCCTAGACCTAGACCTTCCCCGCCCTACAACAGTGACCGGACGGAAAGGCGACTCTGGCCTGTTGTCGACGAGTCGTCCTCATGGTCCGGCATCCAGCTCGGCCAGCCAGAACGGCTCACACAAGATACAGCATCGTTGCATCATGTTGCAAATATGACGTAGCCAAAGCTGTAACTGAACCCAGCACACAAGAACACTTACTACACTACAGACAGCACCAAGGGGAACCATGGCAGAATACGTATTGACAAAGGGCAACGACGCACGAGACCAACTTATAAACAAGGCTCTCTGATCCTACCCATTTTTGCTCCACCTGAAGATTGCGAGAAGAGTCAACTGCACACTCGGGCAATCCACATCACGGCCAATAATTGCGCATAGACAAGGAAACTACACTCAATGCAACATCAGTCCCATTCGAGCTCCTCTCAATAGACAGGAACAGCAAATCTTTCATCTTATTTTGCATGTGGGAGTATTGTTCACCTCAAGCTGGCAGACAAGAGAAGACTGTCGGCATGGGTAACATGCTCCAAGCAGACACCTCGAAACCACAGAGCTCTGCCTCCTTGTCTTCCTCAAGCTACACATTACAGGAGGCTTCTGCCATCAGGTGCTCTTGAGAAACTGAGCATGGTGCGCAATGTGATCGTCCATGAACGTAGCGATGAAGTAGTACGAGTGGTCATATCCAGGCTGCATGCGCAAGATCAGAGCAGCCCCTACAGCCTTGCCCGCCTGCTCAAAGTTGTGAGGTAGCAACTGCTGCTCAGCCAGGAACTTGTCAGCATCCCCCTAAACAAAGTTGTCAATAAGAGCATAGCCAATAAGAACTCCCACAGAAATAATCCTTTTTACTTCTACTCTGAGATAAACAAAAAATTACATAGTAGCCGCCTCAGGACTCATCAGACATTTAAATTTCTCCAGACAGCGTCACACTGTGGTGATGTATGATAGTTCTGAGCTCTAAAATCTATCAGAAACAGTTGATAAGCTTGACCTTGCCCTACTCTTTTGGGGCCTAGACGACTAGACTTCTAACCGGTTCAATCAAAACATGACATTTTAAATTGAATCAATCCATTCAGGCGGTAGGGATCTATGCTACTGTTAATAACTGTTATGTGACCCTGATAGGCTCTGAATACAGAATACTGCTCATGTGTGGAGTTCAACAAATGCTACGTGAATAAGTAGAGGTCTCATCGTTTGATGAGCTAATCCAACCCACAAGTGTAGAAGAGATCGTCAAAATGGCTGTGCGCAATCATGTGCAACAGCGTAACAATGAAAACGTGAACAACCCAATTAAAAAATGCTCTAAGGTCCCCATTTTCAATCAACTTCCCACCTACCTATTATCCAGGATGGCAACTCAATAATGTTGACACAAACATCTGATTAAAGCTAGTTGAGTCAGATTCAGTGGTACCTAAAAAAAAACCAGCTATAATGCTAGGTAGATTTTCAGATGTACCTGGATTTGTTCTGATACGGGCTGGGTGGTCTGGGTGAGATTTCATTTTCAAGAATGAGAGATATCAAATGTAAGCACTAAACGACTAATCAACCTATTTTTATAAAAAAGAACATTTGTGGACAGGCAAGCAGGTGGTTTTGGCCACATGGGCTTGTGTCACCACACTCGACTTAAATGATATTTCCTCATTTTCAAACAGCTAACAGTTCCTTCCATGTTTTCATAATATAGGACAACAAACAAGCTGGGCTAGCAAAAACGTGATATAAGAGACAGGACATGAGTGAACACATGGCCAACAGTACCTGATCGATTAGGATAGGAGTGGAAACTTTGCTGATCTTTTTAATCAGGCAGGTTGCGTCATATTCCTACACGAATCAGGCACTTATAAGTATCCGATATGTCTCAGAGGTAAGTGATTTCTAAAGAGAAGAATACCTCCCAATCTGATTTAGTTGAGCCCAAGTAATTTGAGAATGCTTTCTGACCCCACGGGCAGTTTATCGGATTGGCAATTGGAGCAAATGCTGATACTGACTGAAATATAAGATAAACCAAAATTCAGGGTGAGATTCAATACAAATGTCATGAACGTCAACTTGAAAGAGCTATCTAGGCTAAATAAAATGGCATGTGAAGGGTACCTTGTATTTATCAGTGTTTTTCAAGTAAATTGTCAGTGCGCCATGGCCTCCCATTGAGTGCCCAAAAATTGATGCCTGTGAAGTGTTAAGCTGTTCAAAGTTGTCACTTAAAACTTTTGGAAGTTCCTTCACAACATAGTCATACATGCGCCAATTTTTCCACTTTTCATTTGTGGCATTCAAATAAAACCCGGCACCTAGTAAAAAAAACAAATGTTAGCACATCTGAACGAGTGCAGAAATAAAATTGATCCAAGCTACTAGTGTATACAAACTTCAAGTGGTGTTTCTGCAATGTTCCAACAGAAATGTTTTGACAGAATGTAATCGAACTCCTCTTACTACTAAAGCACTATTATAACCTATATACTTGCTGTGATAAGGGTGTCAATTTCCCTCTCTTCCTCAAAATACGTAAAAGAATCTCATCATGTACAGCTACTGTATCATCATGAGCATACACAGGGCACTGCAAACAAGCAACACTGCACACTGCTTTAGTGCTTTTCAAATATGCTAAAATCCACCTAAGTTAACACATGGGGACCCTGGCACAAGATCGGTAAAAGGCAAAAAAGAAGTGTATAGCTAGAACTCTAAAAATATTAACCAGCAGGGCTACAGGAAGTAAGCAGTGTTCTTACCCAGACCTCTAGATACACCAATATGGAAGTTGACATGATTAGTTCTTGCAAGTTGAATGCTGCTTCTATTGTTACTTAATCGATAGGTTACCAAGTTGAGTCCACTGTAATTGAACCCAAATATTTCTTTCTTGTGCATGAATTCTATTCTCCTTTTGTGATTCAATGAGTTTTCTTTACCAAGTGGCAAGTATTTGATAAAAATGCTGATGTAGATCACTGTAGATAAATAGGTGAAGAATGCTGTACTAATGAATGACAACGGCCTATGCAACAACTGATAGGCACACCAACCAATGGCAAATGACTCTAGGTTATGCAGTTAGCAATCATTCTCCATGGAAGTTAGCATAGATTCTAGAATATATGATTTATTTAGCATTTGTTTCAACTGTATTTGTGTTCATCATGAGATTTGATATTAGTATATTACCATACTTAAATCATATATCATGCAGCAATCTATCGTGCTATGGTTTGACATTAACTTTAGTAGAGACTGGACTAATTAACTTATGAAAGTTCTGGTCAATGCAACAGCCAACAGGTTTCATACATGTCACACTAGTGACTAGTCACAACAAATTTCATGCATGCCTAAAAAAGGTACTATCATATAGTGAGCTAATTCAGACTAGCCTATAAGCTCTTGCGAATTTGTGAAGAAACAATTAAGGGAGGTGGATAATGGCATAGTGAAATCGTCACGGGGTAACTTGTCAAGTTGGACATGTAGCATGCATTTGGTTTCAGGATGACTTGGGACAGGATCTCTTTTTCAGGGATGGAATCATTCCATGTAAGTGTTTGGCTCATGGGATAGGATGGTTCCAGGTTTTTGTTTGGTAGAAGGGACGAGGGATGGGTTGGATGAAGCTCCTAGATAGCAGATACCGTTTGCTGACGTTATACAAGGACCCACTGGTTAGCAGTACCATGTGTGGGCCCACCAGTAAGCCTGACAGCCTTTTCTTCCTCTATCTTCTTCCCGTCCCTAGCCCCAACCTGATTCGCCCCTAGGACGATGGCGGGCAGCCAGCAATCTCCTCGCCCCCACCCCAATTTGGCACCAGCCAGTGATCTTTGTGGCCCCAGCCTGATTTGCTCCCAGCCGATGGTCTCCTTCACCACCCCAGACCGATTCGTCCCCAGCCAGCGAGTTCGTTCATGCCCTAGCTCAGATTCGCCAACTGCTCCTCGCCCTCAGCCTCGCCGCCTTGTATCAGCCAAGCTGACCATTGAGGTCCATGGCATGGACGGTCGTCGCCTATATCAACAGAAGGAGACGAGCCTTCGTTGTTAGTTCAGCATGTGCATATAGGGCGCACATCAGTGAGATATGGGCGGTGAATGGCTACAACAATGAGGAGCAGGTGGCAGACAGAGGTGCCACAAGATGGGAGTTTGACCACAAAGAAGCGGAGGACGGAAGGTAACGCTACGAAACAGGGACGAGTCCGTCCGCTTGATACGGAGGGACGGCTTGGTCCCTGAATCTGAAAGGAATATCCTCTATTGGGGATGATCCTCTCCCCTGTACTCACATCCAAACAGTCCATAATATAGGATTGTCCCGCCCCATCCCCTGATCCAATCACATGGTTAATGATGCTTGCCAAGTCAGGAGACCATACATTTGTACAAAATGCAAAACTTATAGCAAGATTATCTTAGAACCCTTCATTCCTTACCAACACCAAGATCATAGCTGTCTGACTCTCCTTCAATATTTAACCCACCTGCATGAACCAAAGGAAAAGAGCAATGAGAAAAACAGAAGTCCTTAACAGTAAGAAAATAATAAGCATATAGTGTATTCTCAACGATGAAAGGTGGGGAATATCAATAGAAGTGAGATCACATCGAGCATACTCCAAATCATTTGCAGGAAAGGAACAGGCACTGCAGTAAGTGATCAACAGGACCCTAGCTATATGAAGGGTCTTCGGTACAGCCAGCAGGCGCTGCGGCTGCAGCTGTGTTTGCCATTTCTTACTGGCACATCACTGTAGCAGCAATATCAACAGCTGCAGATGCAGCTGTAGTAAGCTGCAGCAAACAACTCCATGGTAAATTGGGAAATAATCATTACCATTGGTTATATCACTAAACTCAACTCTATGTTTAAAGAAAAAAATACAGTTCCTAAGTGCTCTAGAGACGTCTTAGCCTCTTTTGCTGATAAGATTGTCTTGGTCATACCAAGCCCGGAAAAAGGATCTACAATGGTGGGATTACTGATGGCACAAGCCCATAAGATATCAACAATTTAGGTAGTAAACCCTTGTTCCTTAAGCTCTCTAACATACCAGCAGGATTGTATTTATCAAATTAAATTTTAGGAATCCAAGTCCTGACAAGTGATAAAAAGGATCCGTTAAGCATAAGCACAAAAGATGTTCATAGCATAAACTCTGGTATTAAAATTAATTGACATGTACAAAGGATGAGCTACCTCACATGAATAAGTTGATAGATAAGCCTTGGCTTCTAGTGCACTTTAGTTGTTAGTCTTTTTTCAGTTTTTTGGACAGTTGCTTTATGCTTTAGACTAGCTTTACTTTACAGCATTAGGAATATGCTCTTAAAGCAAACTTGTATCCCACGAAAGCTCTATTGAGCTCCAGTGTATATAAAGGGGAACAAAGACTAGAGGCAATGAAGCCCTAGCAGCACAATTTTGAGTCTCACTTTACTAACATAAGTGGCTCTAAAATCTACCAAAATTACGGGTTATGACACATAAATGGAGCAATCACATACAAAGTTGCTAGTGGGTGGTAAGGCAATTAAGGGCATGCTTGGGTCCATTGCCTAGCCTTGCCTGACTTTGCTGGGCAAGGATATATGTTTGGTAGCTTCCCAAAAACTTGCTTTTCTTGGTGATCTAGCCAGCCGCAGCAAGAAAGTCCTCGCTGAGCCAGGCGAGCCGATTCCGCTCTCCTGCTCCAGCAAACCGAGCGCTGTGCAATAAATGAAGATGTCCATGCAGCAGGTATTAAACACAATGCTAGCTCTGCTGTGCACATATGCTGCTGATGCATGAGCCATACTAGTTGCAATCTTTTCTTTGTTTGTATAGGTGGAACCGGTGTAAGTTCCTTAAGTAAAAGGTACAGTCCAAAAGCTGTCAGAAGGACTTCACAAGCACACTACCAGATAAAGAAACCAAACAACATTTCATCACTTTCCTAAACTTGTTCAGCCAAGTCAGGCTAAGCTTGCACAGCTAGCCTCTCCTAGCAAAAGATCCAAGCATGAACTTTAGAACCTTGCTTGACAAATCCCCAATTGGGGAGCATGTCAGGTTACTCTGCCCTTTTGGGGAGGTGACACTTTTTTTTAACAGCATTTGATAAGCATTAGGTCCACTGAGCTTTAAAAAAGTGCTTACTAACACCTTCAAAACATAACTCTGGTCTTGCACTTTAGGGTGGGTATGAACCAGTTGCACGATGAACCTATCAAAAGGATTGTGATAACAGGACCGATTCTAAATGGGTGTCTCATTGCACATTGGAATTCGGCAATCAGCCAGACGCCAGACTATGCAGGCAAACATTAGTATAGCCAGACCACCGCTTACTCGAAGGGGGAGGGGGGCACTATAAACACTGCCACTAGCCCACTAGTGAGATTACCATTCTCAAAGCACAAGACTGAGACTCTACTGTTTCGGGGGAAAAACAAAGAAGGAAAATCGTAAGTATCCTGTTCTGCGACCGCGCCACGCTTCCGGACAAGACACACAGATGTGCAGGCATAAACCCTAGAAACATGACGCTGTCAGTCAGAGGGAGGAGGGGGATCAATTTCGACATACGTGGGGAGGTGTCAGGCGCGACGAGGGCGATGCCGTGGGCGGAGGCGGCGCGCTGGGCACCGGACTTGATGATGAAATTCTCGTCGGTGCAGGTGAGGCCCGACAGCCAGTACAGCACCTGCAAAGCATCCATACGACACCGCGTCACATTCCGCAGCACAGATTAGCCCAGATGGAGAGGATAGAGGACTAGGGTAGTGAGGGCGGCGGCGCACTCACGGGTATGTTGGACGCCGGGGACGGGGGCAGGTAGATGGAGAAGGTCATGGCGCAGCCGAGGGTGGCGCTCTGGTGGCGGAAGCGGAGGTTGAAGCCGTCGAACATCTTGCTGCTGCTCAGTTGCTCCAGCGCCGCCGCCATCGTTCGATCCGCGCGGCGCCTCCGGCTTCGCCTTCCGAGTTCGGATGCGGTGGCGATGTGGAGGATGTGGGGTGTCCCGGTGGCCGGAGTGGTGATTGGTGAGCTGGTGACTGACTGGCGTTTGGGCGGAGAGGCCGGAAATATCCGAGGCTCGGTGGGCCTTATCAAACCTGATATGGGCCGAAAGCACGAAACAGCGTATAATGTCGTTTTCTTTTCTTTCTTCTTTTTTTTGCCTATGAACACTACAGCATAGGTTTTCCAAGCGTCAAGGCCTTTAGACTGCCACAATGTGGGCGATGCTGAAACAGATCAGGAAATAATTGTTTATTTGTTCGAGCACCGATGCTTCTACATGTCTCGATGCTTGAATTTTCTGCCTCTAGCATCGACCCATGCAGTGTGTTGCATCGATGCTGAACTTTTCTCTCTCTTTGTCTCAGCATTCTCTCCTCATTTGAGCATTGATATTTGATACGCTCACAGAAATTTCACAGGAATCACATAGGAATTTCGTAGGAATCAGTTCATTTTCACAGGAAAAACACAGGAACGAGAAAAAATTCTCACATTCCAAACAGGACCTAAATAGTGCTTTTACAAGATTGTATGTATAAAAGTTAAAACCTACACTTGGCCTTCTGCTCCTCAAGGAAATATACTGTCTGAGACACCGCAGAATAGTAATTTCTAGGAAGACATTTTTCTTTGAACCATCTAGTAGTCACATAAAAAAGGGAAATTGTTGTACTTTTTTATTGAATACGCAAAAAATTTACACATTATTGTAATAAGAAGAGTTTGACCATACAAATGACACACTCTGACAAGCATCCTAAAATGTCTACCGGTTACATAGGCTGGACCTTCCTAGTATACATCTTGAAATTTCGATATTATCTTTTGTACTGATAATGTTATATATAGCATTTTGACATTAACACCCATGCCATGACTGATTCTCTCCCTTGGCAATGGCAGCCATTGGCATGTTCCATTGTTCCAAACATTGTGTTCTTTTAGGAGACTTATTACATATCTGTCAGCCAGCACATGACGGGTAAGTTTCTCATCTTGTGAGTTTTTGTGTCATTAGTAGTAAATCTCTTTATGTTGCAAGAATATTGCAGAAAACTGAGAAAAGCATCCGCAAATAAACACAGGTTGATTCTGAAAATCAGACACACCCACACAACACATTGCACGATGCCAGTTTCCAGCAAGAATACTCTCAACTGGGTGTTCATATAATATGAACTTATAGCATTTATTGATTCAGTAATCTCTCGTACATCATGGCAATGAGGAAGCACATAGAATTAGACAACTCACAAAGCCCCATACAGGTCGCACACAGGACAGCAAGCACAGCGGAGATACCTGCTCCAAGCACAGCGCCTGTTTATATTCTACTAATTTACAGGACTAACTAGATCATGGTTTTCCAAGGAGAGATGGGCGGTAGAATGCATGGCTTTGTGCCATCTCAATTCTTTCCCGAGGATCATTCAACGTTTCATCCCTCAGGGCTTGAAGAATGTCCCTTGCTGGGAGCTCCCTGCGCATCAGTCAGGTATATATCAGAAGGGTAAAACGAAAGCAGTTAAAAGGAATCAGTGAGAAGAGGTCACTTTTCACTTCGGTTGCACTGCAGCACTCACTCCTCAAGCACACTGTAAATTCTGCAGTTAGGTGCAGAGTAGTGATGATACATAGCACAAACCTTTTTATCAGTATTCTGTAAAGCCTCTTCAGGATTGGGCATAACTCAGCTGGAGCAACCTGCTTGTTTTCTTCCGGGTGCTGCACACTTAAGCTGGGCTGACTAAGCAGCTCAAAAAATGCACCAACGGCAGAGACACCCTATCCAATGGAATGACAAAATGATCGTTGTGAATCACATTGTGTGAAAAAGGAGAAGGGATGGCTGCAAATGTCAGGGTTATCTAATATTCCAACAGCTTAGAGATCTTCTCAGAATAAAACAAGACAAAAAAAAAACAGTCATTACATTACCTGAATCATTCCCTTTCCCTTGATACTATCACCCATGTCAGGACTCAACTCTCCCTTGGCAAGCATTTGCCCATACCATGCGTTGCGACCTTTTAGAAGAGTTACATATGTGTCAGCCAGAAGAGGGCCAGCGAGTTTCTCAGGTTGCTCTGTCAGCAAATGAGTAATGAATATCATCTCTGACGTGCAATGAGAAAAATATACAGATTTGCTTGTTGCACTCTCGTTTGTTAGAGCTGCCACCATTCCTGAAACATAAAGGCAAATATGATAAAACTGGTACTCACAGAAAATGTAGTAAAAAAGTAGAAGAAACTATCCTATTTGCAAATTATGACAAAAACAATGTTCATTCAAAGAATGGAGGTTATAGAAAAGTAAGCAGCAAGCATTTAAGCCTATATTCCTATTTGAAGGTTTTCCAATTCGATTGTTTCTTTTCTTAGAATTCTATAAGGAGCCCTTCTGATTTTAGTGTACCCCACCCATACTCTATGCAGGCAAAGGGGACATGGTGATGGTCCGATGGATGACCATTAACAGATCAACTAAAATTTAAGCAAAGAAAAACATTTTTATGTTTGTTATATGTTTTCTTCAACATCAAGGAGTAGATGCCAATTGTACAACAAAGTTGACAGCCAAAAGAGAACATAGAAGTTAGTTTTACCTGCGCCAATTGCATAGACATTCTTCAGGCCACCCATCACCTCATGAGTGACAAGATCACTGTTGTCCCAGACAATGAAATGTGGCTGCCTCAAAAACTTAGCAAGTGGCTTCCTCCACTTGTTGGATCCACAGATTCGAGCGTTTGCATATTCTCTGTTATAAATTTCTGAGGCGATGTTTGGTCCTCCAAGATAGAGTATATTCTCAGTTGGAACTCCAGCTGCAACGCATTCCTAAAAATTATCAGCCTGTATGTTGAGCTCAAATTCGCAGGCCCAGCATTAAGCACAGCCAAAGAAAATAACAAATTATGCGTTTGAACCAGATGCACGTCAAGATCAAGATCATTCCTTCCATCAGGGCATTGAAGATAAGCACCATGTCGTGATCATGCCATAAATTTACAACATTGGCGTGTTTTGACTTGCAGTATACACAAACACGTCATAATAGTAAATAAAGAATTGGAACAGACACGTAAACACATCAATCAGATTTGGTTGCAGTCTTCAAATGAAGGGGAAAACTTTGATACTATTATGGGGCGAATGAATTGTTAGAGAGAATGAATCGTCCACAAACTAACTCTGTTAAGCAGCTAATGGCATTAATTATGCAAATTATCTGGTCATGGTAATAGCGGACAATCAATAAATAGGACATGATGTTTCCTATAAATGGATAATATGGTAGGTAACGTACTGAAATTATTAGCATGGATTATAAACATCAGGTTCGTTTGTTAGAGAATGTGCAGTACACAAATGAGCTTTCCACATGATAGCATTTTGTACACTGATCAAGAATTCTGCTGTTTAATCATTACGCTAGCAAATAGCCAAGTACTACAAACACTTCGATCAAGCAGCTTATCATGCACGTCACAAATCTTTTTTCAGCAACCAAGACCATTGAACTTCCTTAAGGAATCTTGGTGATTGAATCTTTCAAAGTTTGAAATACTCAGGCAGAGGCAGGGACAAGACAGAGACAAGAGAGATTCTTACTTGCAGAGCTAATCATTTGAGTAGGTGTAATGATACGAGGCATTGGATCCAACGAGGCTTCGATTCCCTTAGCGAGGGAAATGATGACCGGAACACTGATCCTCTCCTTCCAATACTCGCTGATCTCATCAAACACCTCCCTCGTCTCGGTGGACGGCACCCCGTTGACGACGATGTCGGCATCCCAGACGGCCTCCTGCAGGTTGGTGACGACCTTGAGAGGGCAGAGCGGCGTGTCGATCATGTTGAGACAGAAGCCGTCCTTGAGTATCTCGTCGGCATACAGCGTGCGGTCTCCGAGCCGCGCCTCGACGTACTTGAGGTAGGCGCAGCGGCGGATGAGGCGCCTCAGCACGTCCTCCCTCGAGTTGATCACCTCGAACAGGTGCTCCGCGGTGGAGCGGTCCACGGTCCGGCCCGAGCGCCGCCAGATCCTTATCTGCACCTTGTCCCGGAAATGGCCGTAGGCGTCCTGCAGGAGGGCGGCGAAGACGCTGCCCCACGCGCCGGCGCCGACGCTGACTATCTTGAGCAGGTCCCCCTCCGACTTGCCCAGCAGCCGGCGCAGCTCGTCAAGCCGCTCTTCCGTGGCCGTGCCATTGCCACCGTGGACCGATCCATTGACGTGCACGCTCCCAACCATCTCCCGAGCTCAGCAGGAACGGCTCGGCTCGGCTCACACCTCACAGGCGCGCGCTCCGGCTCCGCTAGGTAATTAATCGAGCACCTTGAGCGCGAGCGCGAGGTATTCCCAACCTCTTCACCAACCGCGGACCAAACGCAACGCCCTCCGATCCTCCGCTCAGAAAACTCCGAGAGCCGGTCATCCACCGCCACCTACAAACCACAGAAACGGCGAGCGAGCACAGAATCAAGCACGGCACCGATCGAATGCGTAGCAGGGTCGCAAGGATGGATAAGTTAAGTAATAAGGAGATGAACCGCAGTAGTAACGCAAGCGGCTGCCTTTACGTCGCCACCCACCTCCAGCTCAAGGATCCCGGGGGCGGAGCTGGCCGGCAGCCGGCATTGTGGTGAGGAGGAGGGGCGCGGGGTGGGTGGCGGATGGGGATGGGGATGGACGCAACGGCCCGGCGCGGCGCTGGATTGGAAGGAAGCGCCCGATCGCCTTGGATAAGTAGATAGATTGGGGCCGGGGCGGTCCGGAGGTGGGTGGAGGCATTGATGGGCATGGATGGCGCCAACCATGCAGTGCCCGCCATTAATGAGCAAGCGAGCGATGGCCGGGAGTGAGAGTGGGGAAGGAGGAGCAGAGGCGCGGGACAAGACAAAGCCTCTGCTTCAGTGCTTCGCTCGCTGCTTCCCGAGCTTGGTTGTTGACGAATGACGAAGATGGCATTTTTAGATAGAGTGATGAAACGAACTGCTGCGAGTGCGAGCCTGCGACTGCGATCGATACCGATGCGCCAGCCACAACCACAACAATGGAGATGGGGATATGGACTTGGCCATATTGGATTCTAGTATCATGAAACAGGGAGCAGCACTGCAGCAGGCCCCGATCGGCTATCGCTGCCCGTCTTCGTTGACACCAGCACAGGAGGAAGGCATGTACATGCATGCACATGCGGGAGTGGGCAGCAGCGGCAAGCATCGCTGTCCTCCCCTTCCCCTTCCGAACGGACAGTTGCAGTTGCAGTTGCAGCTTTCTGCCTTTCTAACTCAGAGAAACATACCGTCGTCCCTCTCATGCATATGTTCGCTCGTGAGCTCCTTTCTTGGTTGTCAGTTGCAAGTTGCAACCTCCACCAGGCACCATTGGTACTCACTCCGTCTATAATAGATGATGTTTTAGCTCTGGTCTCCAGACTCCGGACACAACGAGTAAGTAGAAGCAAAAAAAGAAAGGTACAGGAAATAAAAAGAAGAGAGATAGTGATATAGATGTATTGAAAAAAGAGAGGAGAGAATTATTTTCTTGGTCCTACAAAAATTGTGTTTCCTCAAAAGAGAAAGGCACATTGGAAATGGAATGACAGCTAATATATGAGACAAATGTAGAAGCTTAGAAGATCAGTATTATGAGATGAAGGACCTAGATTGCTAGGCAAGCAGAACTCGAGATCAAGATCGGACATATTCCCTTCCTCCCAAAATAACTTATATAAAATTAGTCAAATTTATTTCTCAAAAAGCGAAAATAATAATTATTTTAGGAGAGAGAGAATGGTATTTAGAGAAATAATAGAGGTCTCTCAACAAAATGCATTATGTGACCTAAATTTCGAGAAAACATCATAGCCAAAATATACTTTCATTTAATTATAAAGCAAAGGAGTCAAAGCATACCTTCACTTAATGATGAAAGCTAAGCAGCTAAGCAGACGGGTGGATATGGCCATGGCCACCTGGCCTTAGAGCTTTTCCAAATCTCATTATCTAAATTAATATCTAGAGAGTCATTTGTATAAAAATAGTTTTCTATATTTTTTTCGCTCTTCAGCAGTTTTTCTATATCTCGTGCACGCTCTAAAAAGTTATTCTCGTCTTCTATTTTTGTCTAGCGATAAATCCAGAATACAAGATGGTTATATTTAGCTGTTGGATGATAGTTTTTCATTAAAATCTCTATTTCTAACATTTAGTAGGGATTTATATAGTCTCTTCGAGTTGCTCTTACGTTGGTGAATTGGTCTAATAACAAACCAACAATTGCAGGCATGCTTGGATATGTGTTTTTTTTTTTAAAGAATTAGCTATTGTTAATTACTACTTAGTGTAAATGCCCTTAATTGTTGGGGGTCCATAAACACTTAAATAGTTTTACACCCTGCTCCAATCATCGATTAGATCACATCGTAGGAGCACTCGCGCGGAGAGGGATGGGTACATGAGCCAGTTTAGGTACTCCTAGGTTCTGTTTGTCCAGCTGTGAGTTAAAAAAATTGTGAACTGTGTCGTGGACAAGGTGTAAATTGTTTGGTTCAAACAACTGTAAAATCTATCTCCTCTCTCTGTTACTACTGAAACTATGAACATCTCTTCGCTTTTGTTCATTTGAAAAAACATAAACATGGAATTAAGTTCTAAAGTACTTCAAAAACTGTATAACATGAAAGCAACAGCTTCTAAGAAAGCAGATTTAGCTTCCACCTATTTGTTTTTTTATCAAAAGCACTTTATAGAAGTTCAATCAAACACAACATAATCTCCTACATGTAAATGTTTTTCCATTAAAAAGAAGAGTAAAATATATGAGCATTCATCAAACTTATCCCGTGTTGTCATCGCCCATTTAGATCCAAAATTAAACATATCAATAATTATTAGGAAAAAAATCTACTTTAGGCCCCCCAACTTTCGCAAAAGTCCATTTTACGTCCCTCAACTCTAAAACCGGGTAAAACACATCCTCAACTTTCAAAACCATTCATATTATGTCCCTAAGAGGTTTAAGAGAGTGGTTTTGCTATAGTAAAAGTGGATTTGCTACGGTGATAATGGTTTTGGTTTTTTATTTATTTCGGCTAAATCTTTAAAAATCATAGTAAATTATAGAAAAAACATAAAATAGAAAATTCAATTCTTTTGGAATCCACATGAGTAAATCTACATAGTGAACATATAATATGATATGCTTTAATCTAGCAAAATAATTATAAAAGCTACAACTATGAATTATTTCGATTAATTACTAAGAAAGCATAGATCTAAAGCTAAAAAAACTTTGTTCTAAAGCATACCATATTATATATTTATACTATGTGGATCTACTCATGTGGAGTTCAAAAGAATTGGATTTTCATATTTTTATAATTTTTTTGTTAATTACTATGATTTTTCAAATATTTAGCGAAATAAATAAAAAAGAAAAGGACAAACCTTCATAGCAAAAACTTTGTCCTAAATTATACCATATTATATATTTAGTATGTAGATCGACTCATGTGGATTCCAACAAAAATGAATTTTCTGTTTTATGTTTTACTATGGGTTTTTAAAGATTCAACCGAAATAAAAAAAAAGTAAAATTGATGTCATCGTAGCAAATCCACCTTTACTATAGCAAACCACTGTCTAAAACTGCTAAGAGACGTAATATGGATGATTGAAAAAGTTTGTTTTGATCGGTTTTAGAGTTGAGGGAACTAAAGCAGACTTTTACGAAAGTTCAGGACCTTAAGTAGACATTTTCCCATAATTATTGTGGTTCTTAAAAGAATTGGAGAGAAGTTAGGCCCATGCTTGGGGTGTCGTGTCGGTTCAATTAAACTTTACATGATTCTCTATCACATCAAATGTTTAGACGTCTCTATAGATCATTAAATATAGGTAAAAAAATAACTAATCATACATTTTGTCTATAATTTGCGAGATGAATCTTTTAAGTCTAGTTACTTCATGATTGAATAATAATTATTAAATACAAACGAAATGCTACAGTTCAAAATTTTGTAAATATTTTAAATCTAAACAAGACTTAGCCATGTGCAGTATTTTTTCCTCAAAAAACATGTGGAGGACCAAAAGCCCACAGCTTTGCAAAACAAGCTAATAGGCCTCCAGTTGGGCTCGCTTTTATTGGCCCAACATCCCACATCCCACGTCTAAATGGAGCCGAAAAAGATCCAACCTAAAGGAAGCATCCGGCGCAGTCGACCCGCGGAAATCTTCGCTGCCGACCAGTCGGACAGCAGCCGGCTGCCGACCCCTCTGATTTTCACGATGGCAGCCCATAGGAATGTGTAATAGATCAGGTTGCGGCCCACGAACGACAAACTTCCTAGACTTTCACGATGGCAACCCACATAAACGCGTAATGGCCTCGGTTGCGGCCCACGTTGTCCTGAGCGACGCTGGAGCTAACCAGACACGCTATCCACTTCCGTGTCGATTTTTTTGGGCGAGTTTTTTTTTCGGTAATGCTTGAACTCGAACGTCTTGACTCATCCGAACGTGTGGCTTGTAACGACCGACTATGGGCACCACAAGTTTTCCTCCACTCATTTCTCCACCTACCACGACCTTATCCTCTCGTTCCCCTCATTAACAACACCGCCTCCTCTCGCGCCGCAATCCCTTGAACCTCGTCGCTGCTCGCTGCTACTGGCTTCCGCTACTCCTGTACTTCTGCCGCTGCTTCTATCGAAGCTCCGTGAGGCCCACGCAGCGCGGCGCCCCTCCCCTACCGTCATGGCGTCCTCTCTGCCGGGAGGCCCCAAACCAGCGCGACGCTCTCCCCTGCCATGGAGCGCCGCCCGTGCTCCCTTCCCCCTCCTCCCCTTGTGCCACCACTCTCTCTAGATAGTGCGACGGCGGCCACCACCGGGTGCTACGCTGGTGCGGCTGCTAGTCGTCCCTTGCCACGGGGGACAGCGGTCGCCGCCCCTGGGGCGGGCTGTGGCGCGGTGAGCGGCCTTGTCGTTGTCTTCTGCTGCCTACTCTACGCGGGGGTGAGGTGTGGGCGGCGAGGACGGGGTGCAGGAGGTCTAGGGTGAGGATGTGGAGCCCCTTGAGGGCGGAGTGCCCAGGGCCCGCGCACAGAGGCCGCGGCAACCGAGATTGAGGCAAGGTGAGGCAGGAACTGGTGTTTGACGGCTTCCTTCTCATGTTCGAATGGTGGTCGGCGGCCACACCCATCCATGGCGCTCTCCGCGCAGCTCTATCTCCCCTTCCTGCCCTCCCGCACCCATATTGCAATAGTACATTTTTAGTTGTTTTAGTAGAATTAGTTGGTTGTTGCAAACGTAGAACGAAGGATCTGTCATATGTTTCATCTCGTATTTTTCACATGTTTCATCTGTTGTTTTTCATATGTTTCATATGTTATTTTTCATCTGCTTCATCGGGGTATTTTTCCTTTGTTTTATCTGTTATTTTTTCATCTGTTTCATATGGGTATTTTTCATGTTTCATCTGGTATTTTCATTTTGTTTCATTTGGTATGTTTCTTTTGTTTCATGTAGTATTTCCATATGTTTCATGGGGTATTTTTCATCTGCTTCATAGCAGTAGCATCTCTCCCTTCTATCCTATGTTCCATTTGTTTTCTGGAGCCGATAAGGATGGGTGAACGACCCATGAGCCTGGAGGCGGGGAGGGGGTGGGAGAGTGCGTCGCATCGCAGGCACTCAGCGTAAACCAGGGCTGGGGAAAGGGACCGGGTATTGGGTCCCTGCCTGCTTGCAGTGACAGGAGAGGAGCCCAGGCGTAGCAAGGAAGCTATGGAGCGGCGAGGAGAGAAGGGATGGGGGAAGCATGGACAGTGGTGGGGTGGTCCCTTGCTGCATATGGCAGGCGCTGCCCCACCCCTGCTGTGTGTGGCAAGCGCTGCCGCTTTTCAGGTATGGGCGTCCGGACGCACGCGTCCGCCCGGACGTCCGGGCGCTATTGCAGCCTTTTTTTTTCCGCCGCGTGGAAAGTGGTTCCGTGAATTTCTCCTTTCTTTTTCAATTTCTTTTTCCTTTATCTTTTCTCTCTGTGTTTTCTTATTCTTCTTCGTTTTTTCTTCTTTTTCTTTTACTGGCAGATGTGCCCGTGCGATGCAACGAGGAAAAATTTTAGCCTACAATGCAGGTTCCTATACCCATGAAGGAGTTTTCGATGCGCCACGAGCACCATGAAGGAGCAGTCGATGCTGTCAGCGGAGGTGAGCCGGGCGCAATATTCGATGATAACAATGACGTCGTGTTATATGTTCACATAACGGTCTTCTCGCCTTTTTACGGAGGTCCTCTTTAATCACAAACATAGAATTTTCTATATTTTTTATAGAAAGAAATTCCTATTCTTATTTTTTTCTATTTAGAGTAGAAATTTGTATTCAGGTTATATGGGATAGAGGATAAATTAGATTTGAATTGTGATTCCTAGCTATCCACCATGGAAGGGATATATTTCAATTGAGACCAAAATAATAAGATCAAATCAATAATTGTGACATGAGAAAAAAAAGTATCATATACGACTTGGACTACTTATGCGCGTAAGTTTTCCCAAAAGTTGTTCATTCACGTAAAATTTATGATCGAATCAAGATGATGTTTGGGTGGGCGGTGGGCCTGCTCGTCGGTTGCTCGGTTGCCGCTGTCAACCGCTGGACTCCGGCGGCACGGCTGCCGGCGCCTCACGTGTGTTATCAGTTGCTGCATTCCACCAATATTTGTTGGCCAGCCCTTTTGCTCCCCATATCTATATTATAAAAGAGCAAAAAAATTGTAAAATATCTGTTATCTAAAAAATCATACCCATCTAAGATCTTCACCCTCAGATGTATTTTGATTTTTCATCCAACGTTTACTATAAACCTGACAAGTAAAGACTGACACATACTTACGCATGTTTGCAGCGTTTTCCCTACGTCGCGCTCCTCATCTCTTTTTTTCTCACCGAAAAAATTACCCGTCCACAAGTACCCACGGGCCACCCTGAATTTGTGTTACCTATTCCTTGCACAGCTTGCGGCGCTCCTCATCCCTCCGTCGCACAGCTTGCGCTCGCCCCGTTGCTCTCCCACCCGACGTAGGTGCGCCGCCCTTTTCATCGCGATTCCTAGGGTTCGCGACGCCGATAGCGAGCCGAGCCAGTCTCGCCACATCTGGTCACTCCTTCCTCGCTGGACTGCGCACGCCATCTCTCCTGGTTTTCCTTTTGCTCTTGAGTTTGCGGCAACCGTGGCTCTAGGAGTTCGCTGCCGCCGTCCTTGGAGTTGGAGTTCGCCCCAAGATCCAGCTATGCCCAGTAGCTCCGACGATTCCGGCTGGCATCGACGTGTAAGGTATAAATCTGCTCAAACTGATAGAGAACTTTATATTAATTATTATGTTGTATACTAATTTAGTGCGCTGGTGGCAGTTTCTCTGTTCGTGATCTTAGATGAATTCAGGTATTACCTTGATAAATCATAATTTCCTATGCTTTGTATCAGATGTAGCTAAGTTATGATTTTTTTTTTATCAATTTGCGTTTCCACAGCGCTTCCCTCGCCGAGCGGAAACTGTGCCGCAACTATGAAATTGAGCATGTCGATATCAGAGTTTGAGCACCGCTTAATTTCTCTCTTTTGCCTCTTATTTTTTGATGTTGTATTAGTAGGATCTGCTGCATTGCTAAACAAAGGGATTCATTTTTTTTTCTGTCATAGTACCACGGAACAATATCAATATCAGGTACTTTGTTTTCTAGGGGGGATATAAAGATTCCTGTTCGTGAACAGTACACTATTTTGCTAATTTATGTTAGACAAATGCAGATAAATCTACTATCCTTTATTTATCATTGAGATATCTATTTTAAAAATTGTGCAGCAACTTATGGTCAATGATGGGAAGACCAACTACTACTAGGTGAGGTATGAGACGGATCAGAATCTTGATGGGGACAGCAATGCTGCAGCTTAGTCAAAACCCATGAGCAACCATGACAAACACCATCACCATATATCATCATGGTCATCACCACCACCATGAAGAAGATGACTGGTGCCTTGGCTTCATGAAAGTTGGTAATCCAGTCCTTGCTCTTTTCTGATCACTTTATATTAGGATAAAAAGGAACTTATATATGTTTAAGCTATTTACGTATTAACTATCTTGTGC
This sequence comes from Microstegium vimineum, assembly GCA_022036555.1. NCBI lineage: Eukaryota > Viridiplantae > Streptophyta > Magnoliopsida > Poales > Poaceae > Microstegium > Microstegium vimineum. The sequence goes on along the minus strand of CM039137.1, from coordinate 17,747,734 downwards.
TAAATTTATCATTTTAAGCAAACATACAAGTTCATATAATTAAGGGGAAATTAGTAAACCTTCTATCTAAATAAGCAATATTCAAATTGGAGATTCATGTGCCATTCTATAGATTTGGAGCAATGAGCTTACTGCAGGGACAAACAAGGTATTTTGTTTAGACAGGGTCAGATAAACCAATTTTCATGTTTCTTGGTTATTGCATTTTCGCTATTTAGTTGGAGCTCTAGAACGGGAATAAACACAGACCCATGTGTGCCCATATGAACTCATATAATTTCTGAAACTACCAACAATAGTAAATCTTGCTGCAGTTTTTATCTAAACAACACTTCTGTTGGAAAAAGTTATGTTTGATCAGAACAGTAATCATCCTATTTCTTAGTGAAGATTCCAAAAAACTAAACTCTACACTGAAAAAAATCACTCGAAGTATTAATCAAGTGAGACGTGTCAATAAGACATTATCTCCTTGCTATCTTGCTTAATTCCACTATCTGAAGCAACCTTAAGTTTTTTTATTAATTTTTAGTGCAGTGGCTAAGGCTTTAGTATTCCAATATATCTTGTCACATTTTCCAGCTCCATCGTTTATTCTAATGAAAGCACATTTTTTTTTAAAATGATCTGTTTGCACTTTGGTTGAATTATTAGTTGCTAATTTGCAGTTCTGGTCTCCTAGAAGCTCCCCAGGTACTAATGCAGCTCATGTCATACATTCTCAACCAAAGGAGAAAATGGTTCGGCACTTACAACCAACGACATCTGGAAGCACCAAAAAACACCCTACTGATTACATTTACTAATATAAGGAATGACAGATCTCCCTTGGAGGTTGTGAAAAAAAAAAACGATTTGTTCCTCCATTGATCCAGTAGTTAAAGGAGCCGTGCTAATTGTTTGACTGTAACGGTAAGAACTTCATGCTTTGAGCAATTTTCTAAGTGCAAGTTCCTCTGATACATTTCCTAACAGCATCTCGTAATGCTGCAGAGCCTGTTCATTCGTCATCATAAACTGACCTCAAGATCCTCTTGCCACATCGTATGCATGTAATAGCAGTTCGAGATAAGCAGTTTAAGCAAAGAGACTACATATATATCCTTTTGCCGATATGGATGAGCTCTCACCATTGTTTATCATCAGGCTTCAGGCAATAAGGGTAGGAGTGCTGTATTAAAAATTCCTACAAAAATTCCTATGTGCGTGTATGATGATACAGTATTAAATTTTTTTATTATTAATTGAATTAAGGTTGTACTGTATCATCATGTACTGTTGTATGAATAGTTATATTTTTAATACAATATATAGGAATTGATGTGTGAACGTTTTTTTTATTATTCCTTTGTTGTGTTTGACTTTTTTTTAATAATACGCACGTGTTGCACGTGCATGTCCACTATGTTATAAATGGCGTGGCATACTGTTTACACTATCATGTAAATTTGCTAATAAAGAATTATTAAAATTAGTAACACAAACAACTACATCATATTCGTCTCAGCCTATTTTTAATTGTCTATAAGTTTGACCTACATCTCTCAATGTGGTGTAGGTATATGTAGCACGAAACTTCTTGCCATGTTAAGCCTGCTTACTTAAATCCCTAGCAAAATCAATAGGGTCATTTTGTCCTCAGCACGCTTCGGTGCCCCTTTGTCCTGACTGCTTTAGGAATCCCTCAGTCAAGTTAAGTAATTAGGTGTGATATTTTATATTTCCTGTGTTGATTTGTTTCCATGTGGCAGGATTGGTTGAGATGCTATTTAGGGCGGCTTCCATTGCTTCCAGTTTACATGCCTCTGACTATCTGCAGGAAACCCAAGAGGATAATGTAGTGGTTTGGCCACTGCTGTTACCGGGGAATCCACATATGAAAAGAGAGCTAAGGCATTTTTTCAGTTTGCATTCGCAAATCGAGACGTGTGCTTGGAAGAACTTGGGAACGGAAAGGCATGCATGGGCAATCTCCGGCTATAGTTGCTACCAAGCCTCAAAAGTTTCATGACCTTGATGTTCTCTAGAATTTCTTCAACTATTTCTCAGATTTATGGTCTTCTAATGAGCTTGCTAATTCTTTTAAACCTGGTGAATCTGCAAATTGATGCAGATTATTTTGTAGATCAATTTTTGTACCTGGTGTCTGAGAAAATCCAAAGATGCATGGCATGAAGTTGAAGATTTTTTGATGGGGCTATTTTGTTAAAGATGGTGAATCTGCAATTTGATATTTGTTATAAATCTGAATGAAACTTTTATTAGGAATGTGCGTGTATTTATATAATGCTTGGTTAGTGTCATCGAAACAATTTCCATCACATATCTAGATCACGTGCGTGTCGCACGTGCACGTTCACTAGTATATATGAAACTTGAGAGAGATTAGAGAAGATAAAAGCTAATTAGAGTCCAAGATGGACAAGAGATCGAAACAAAGCGGAGATGTGCAACCAAAGAAAAAATACCGATTCTGGAGCTTGTAACGAAAAACAGAAAGAGCCTCCGAGTAGAACTCTAAACTAACAACCAATCGGAACACAATAGGAAACTGAACAGAAAATAGAAAGTTTCAAGTGGCAACTCATAACACAATCCATATAAAAATAGACATAGACGAACATTCATAGAGTTAGTTAGGGAAAGACAGACAAAAAAAACGGCTGAAATTTTGTCTCTTATTATAATTAGATTGATTGTCGTTTTTTTTATATTTATTTATATTCTTTTCTATTTTCTATTTAATTTTTCTCTTATTAGTGACATTTTATCTTCACTTTCTTGTTACTTATTTATCATTTTTTCTTTACCAATGTATTATATTTCTTTATATTTCATTTTATATTTCTTTTCTATTTTTCTATTTTATTTTTTTTTCTTATTATGTGAATTTTATCTTCTTTCTATTTTTTTTTTATCTTATAATTTTTATTTTACTATTTTATATATTTTATTATGTTTTATTTTTGATTTTACTTTATATTTTATGTTTTTTTTCTTTTGATTACACTGTTTCTCTTTTAATATGTTTCTCTAGTATTTTTTGGTTTGTTATTTTGTTATAAGTATGTTTACTCTAGATTTTTATAACATTAATTTACATTTTCTTAATGTTATGTTTTCTTGCTATTTACTCGATTAAATTACTTTAATAATTTTTTTTAATCTTTCTTTTTTATGTGATGTTCACGTGATACAATATGATGTTTATATTTATTTTGTGATGTTTCATTAGTATTAGTGATGTTCTAACGACTGATGTTTTAGGTAATATTAATATACATGATGTTCATAATGTTTTTTTCTTTTTATTTGACTTTAATTAATTTTCTTCATATTTATTTTTTTATTAATATTTTATTTTATTTTTATGTTCACATATTACAATATGATGTTCTATATTATTTGTGATGTTCTTGATTAGTATTAATGTGATGTTCTATTGTATCGTGATTTCATAGCATAAATTATGTTTACTTTATGATGTTTGGTACATTTTTATTTTTTTATACTTAATTAATTACTTCACTATTTTATTATTTTTTATATTTAATATATTTTTTATGTTCACATAATATACATATGATGTTCTATGATATATTTCGTGATGTTCTTGTAGTATTAATGTGATGTTCTATGGTGTATTCGTGATGTTCAGTAGCATAAATTGATGTTGTATTTTGTGATGTTTGGTAGCATTTTTATTTTATTTAACTATAATTAATTACTTTCACTATTTTTTTTGTTACTCGTGATATTCATATAGTATACATATGACGTTCTATATTATATTTTTTGTGATATTTATGTAGTATTAATGTGATGTTTAATAGTATATATTAGTATATATTGATGTTTTAGTATTTATTTTGTGATATTTGGTAGTATTTTTTATTGTTTTTCTAACTCTAATTAGTTATTTCACTATTTTTTTTGTGATGGTTGGATATATTTTTTATTGGGCTTTAAATGGTCTGATGGTTTAGTAAAAAAATATTTCATAATTGTCACAAACATTAATTTGCAAGGTGTAGTGGTGGAGAATTTTTTTGACAAATATAGTGGTGGAGATTGATATGTGTGAATTAATAGGTCCGGCATTCGAATCTTGCTATGGACTACTTTTTATTTTATTTTATTAATTTCTACTTTATATACATGCACCCTTTTTGTGTGTGTGTTATACATGCACTGACCAGCTGGGCAGAAAGCGGTGGCCGGGAACAAGCCAGGTGGGCCAGATTGGGGGAAGTTGATCTGGGCTGAAAGTGCGCAGTAGCGTGAAGCCGAGCTGGGCAGAAATTAGTGGCCGGGAACACGGGCCAGGTGGGCCACGTCGGGGGAAGCTGGTGCGGGTGGGAACACGGGCCAGGTGGGCCACGTTGGGGGAAGTTGGTGCGGGCTAAAAGTGTGCAGTGTGGGGGACAGATAAAAATGGGGCTTCCGGCCACCCGGATCGGCAGATAGCACGCCCCGTCGACCCGGACCCGATGTCGCTTGTCGCCTACGACGCCTCCTCCGACGAGGAAGACGCCGGCGAGCCTCCCGCCGCCGCGGCGCCACAGCCTGCCCCCATCGGTCCACAGCCAAGGCCTCCGTCTCTTTCGACGGCGTCGGGCGCAACTCCTCGGCCTACGCCGCCGCCGCCGGCAGCCAGCCAGTAAGCTTCTCTCCTCGCTGTCTTCTCTCTCTAGGGTTTCGCATGTAGAGATGGGTGTTGTTTGGTAGGTGACCAGCTGACGGTGCCGGCTGATTGAGTGTGCTGTACTGAAAGCTGAAGCTATTGGCTATCGAATCGCTGTACTAGCAAACCCTGCATTAATACATGCTTTCCCATATACTGTACTTGGCTCACAGTAGCACGAGTGCACAACATCTCAGGTAACAAAGGTTCAATTCGGAATGACTGTTGGCTTGCATGCGTTTTGTAATGTGCTCCTTTAGGCATGGGATTTATTTCTGTACTTCTATAAATATTTGTTCATCAGGATGTGCTTGCCCTTCTCTTTATAACAGCTTTATCCCTTCTCTTTAGAAACCACAGAACAGGCAAGACACCTCCACATCTACCTTTATGTTCAGTTCACAAGCTTAGCAGCACTCAAGCGAACCAGACTTAATCCAACTAAACACTATATCTAAAATGATAAGGTTGGTCCAGGGACATCTCATTGACCACAATGGTATTCCTTATGTTGCAATGTTTGGAATGCTTAATGATGGCTTATGAATGCAACCGACCTCATGTTGAGTGCATTTTGTTTATGGCCAAAGTAACTGTATGTGAACAAGTCAGTCACATATAAATTCTGGAATAATGCATTTGTTCACTACTGCTATGTATTGGGTTCTTCACAGTTCTTTGTCTTAATGCTCACCATGTACCACAATTAGATGATGATTATGTTGTATTGTTGTTCTACTTTAGCATGCCAGCGTAAATGAATCTGGAAATATTATACTTATATAAGACCCAACCAATTTGGCTCTGGTTTGCATGTGGTGCTAGATTTCTCTTTATCACCATGGTTTATACAAGCTGCTTGTCATAGAATGAGGCACTAAGCCACTAATAGATAATACACTTGTTCTGCTTCCCTTTGCATGGCCAACAAGTAAGGAAGAGCATTTTCCTTGTCCCTGATCTTCGTCCTTTGTTTTGGAAAATGAATGGTACTCCTAACAGGATAAGTTGGATTGTTGGATGCCCTATGATGCTTTGGTTTATTGGTTCATTGCTCCCTCTTTATTTTGGTTCCTGGCCTTGTTTTTGTTTCTTCTGTTTTTTTTTCAGTTATGGCTGCATGCTGAAGTTTTTTTTTCCTGATGTATACTTGATTAGTTGGCAGTTTCCTAAACGAACAGTACATTACTACCAGTACTCCCACCATTGCTATCTAGGTTTGATATGTATTGGTGAGTTCTTAACTTCTTGTTTTTGTCATTTTGGTCCAGGAGTGTAGTACCTATTAGTTCGAGTAATGTCTCTCTGCCCACACCATCATTAGACCTCCCAGACGTTACAGATCTCTTTGCCCCCCCTGCTGATAATACATCAAGGAAGAGAGAATCAAATGGGTCTGCTCTTCATGACTCACACAGTAAATTTCCAAGGATGCAATCACAACCCCGAGGCATAAGAAGTGCTGCAGGGAACACTCTAATTCCACCACAGCTTCGTGGAAGGTTAGTTTCTTCTTCTTTTCATTTCTCTTTCGGTGTCACATGGGACCACCTTATTATATGTATTCTATCACCTCCTCGGCTAACCAATCAAATGCTGTTTTGTGGGCTCACTCCCAGAATGTATTTGCCATTATGTATTTTGTATCCCTGAGTAATGTATGTCTATCTTTTGCTTACTGCTTCACAGGAGCAATGTTGTTACTGAAGACATGAGCAAACTCTTTGTGGCTAAACGAAAAGAGTAGTATCTTAACATTTTCTGAACCCGGACCTCTATTTGGACTTATGTACTGGCTCCCATAATCCCATGGATGTGCCGGCATGATCCGAGGATGTTGCGGACTCCTAAAGAACTGAAGGAAGGATGTTAATGGTACCACAACCTGGACTCTTAACCCACAGTGGGGTCGTCGTCGGATATCAACATGTTCTCTTAGAACATTTCTTTGGTGCTCACTCGCGTTTCATGTTCAACGGTGCAACATGCCTGATGTTGGATGCATGTAAAATCCGTAACTCTCTTATGTTATGGCAGCTAGATGCTCTGCTCTGTTTAGGAGTTAGGACTAGACGCAACTCCATTTATCTTTTGATCGGTGATGACACTCAATGTATTCCGCCCCTGGCTTAACTATGTTCATGCAGCTTTTAGGCGAGTATTTTTTAATACTCATGGAATGATGTGAACTACGTAATTGTCTCTTACTCTCAAGATTCTGCTAGCAAATGAGCTTGTTTTTCTTTTAACAAAGTTTTCACATAAGCTAATTCCACGCATGTTGTAAATTGCAAGCTACCTCAGCTATCCTTCTCCTGCAGCATTGCAGTTGGACCAAGAATTTATTATGTACTCTCTTCGTCTCACCAAATTTATACGATAAAATAATAACATTTATGATATCGATTCTTCATTGAATATATTTCTCCATAGTTTTGTTTAAAATTAAGATATGTTGGATAGAATTATTTATAGTTTGCAATAGAGGGAGTAGTTTTTTTTAAAAAAATATTAAGATAGTTAGAATTATTTATAATTTAGAATGGAGGGAGTAGTTTTTTTAAAAAAATATATAATGTCTGGGACAGTTAAATTTTGCCAAAGATTTATTTCCGCTCGGCGCTTGTCATTTATTCCCCCCCCCGCAAATAGAAAAAATGTTCGCGCTCTCGGGCAAAACTTCGCTCCGAAAATTTCCTCCAGAATAGAAGGAGGCGCAGTTTTGGCTTTTCCCTAGTACGCTTCTCCCGCGGCGTTTTGCTTCCGAAGGAACCGGCGCTCCCTCGAGCAGCGCACTCATCATCTCTCCTCATCTCTCCTCCGCTGCCCCCACTCCCCTCATACGCCGTCGCATTTGCACCCCACCCAGCCCCGAATCGGACGCGCTCTTGCTCGCTTCGATCAATGGCGGACTAGTGCCGAGGCGAAGACGCGAGACCCTGCGATATTTCTGGCCAAACTCCCCACAAGCGGAGGTATAATCCCTCTGTTCCCCCGATATTTTCGAGTTTTTTTTTGTTCCTGAATTTGGATGATCATGTTCTGCGCGCCGCTGAATCGTTCGTTTCTCGCCGCGGTCGAGGGGGATTTTGCTCGGACCTCTGATCGCCGATTGTTCCACGCGGCCTCCACTAACATTGCTGTGGAGTGCGGGGGGCTTCTCTGTTGTCCCCTATTTACACTCCTATAAACCTCAAGCCAAACCCCTTCCATGTTTACGCGGAGGGGGATTTTGCTGATTGCTTCGTGATGAGCGCAACCAACGTGAGATTTTTAAGGCGACACGTCTGTGATGTGAAACTAGTAGTTGTGATTATATTTCAACAAAGATTGGCTGCCTAATTAGTGTTGACACTGTTTGTGTTATTACTGAATCCTAGGACGATCAAGGTGTCATGTTCTTGAATGCCCTTTCAGATTTACCACTAGATGCTATTTTCTAATCTAATATCTGTGGTTCGCTGTCTAATCTTGGTTTCTGGCAACAACGGATTGCTGTATTGCTGTTACATGGTGTGCTAGTGCAGGAAAAGTCTTTAGCCATCTGAATTTCACCCCCACCTCACCCCGCGAAACAACACAAATATGGATGCACATAATTTCTGTGAACACCGTCAGCTCTTAATCTCAACATTTAACCCCTTGCTACTGGCTAACGCAATTACTTTTCCGGCCTGCACGACTTATCTTGAAACTCTGCCTGCAGTTGGTTGTGTTGCCTTAAATTGGCATACGCCAGGACACTAGGATAGAGCAACATTTGCCATTTATCTTTCTTGTAATCATACATTGTTTCTCTGTAGACATGTGGGTTTGTATATCTGCATTTCAATACTTTGGCCGTTTCCAAATGTTCCTTTCATATTTGTAGTTTTGATGTTTATATATGCATCATCTGACTGTTTGAATTTGAAAAATATTTCTGCGCCACTATCAAGTTTAGGCTTTCTTATCAATTCAATAATCACACCATAATTTGTCTGATATTGGTAACACCATTCACAGTTTCAATCTTATAGGTTCTGTTTGTCTATGCCTGCCAGTAACCACAGCTTGGGTACAATGAGCACAGGAAGAGTTCAGGGAAGATTAGCTTACCTTAATTCACAGGAGCCTGGTGATGAATCGCAGGCTACTGCGATTGATACTGTGGAAAGGCGGCTGATAGAAGATGACATAGGAACTCCTCAGGAAATGAGTGGAACAAAGTCAGCTTCTATATTAGGCACAAAAGTAGCCCAGTGCCTGGCGAAAAGGGGTGATTGCAGTAGCCCACTCCAAAACACACATATTTTTGATTGGGCTGATGATTCCAGTAATGATGAATGCACAGCCGTTATGATTTCCAGGAAAAAACAAAGGATTCATGTTAATACTCAAGCGAAGAATTTGACCTCCCAGACCATTGTTGGTTCCATGCCAGAATGTAATGGTCGTGACTCAGGCTTGAATTCTTTTAAGAAGCCAGAGCCTGTTGGTTCTACTGATGATTTATATGATGCATATGATATTGGCCCATGTACTCAGATGGCAGCTGAAGCCATGGAAGCATTGTCCAATGCATCAACTGTCAATTATGTAGTCAGGGAGAATGCACATCTTGAAAGCTCAGTTCTTAGAACAAACTTGGGAAAAGAAAGCAAAGCCAATAGGATGTGTTCTGAACCGCCAATTCAGAAGCGAATTGGTGGAAGTTCAAGGTCTGTGAAAAAGCATCCCACCAAGACAAAAGACAAGAAGAGTCCAAAACAGATGGCAGGGAAAGCAAAAGGAAGCATGGACGGTATCACTATAGAGGGAGATACAAATCGTGAGGTGTCAGAAGGAGTCAAGGGATCTGGTGCAAGTGATTCAAATATTGCTGGCTCTGATGTTGTAATCCAACCTAAAAGGAAGAGGACCTACACGTTTATCTCAAGAAGCTCGAAAGTTCAATTCAATAAAGTTGGGAGCTCAACTGCACTTAGATCCAAAAGTACAGAAGTAGCTGACTTGTCAACAACAAATCCAGTTAGCATATCTGGCCTTGATTTAAATCTGCTTGCCAAATTAGAAAAACAATCCACATCTGCACAAGATCATAACTCTAGTTTGACAAACAGAGTACCACTGAGGGAGATAAATAGCAAACGCTCCCAATTTAGGACACAAATATCAAAGAAGCCACTAACGAGAGGACTTGAGAAATCACTAGGTTCCAGAGAACTTGCCAGTCTGTTAAGAAATGAAGCATCTCCAGTTCTTCAGACAAGCAGGCAAAGAAGAAACATGTCCAAAGTCCATGTTCTGTTGAGCCAAAGCATGGATAAGGAAACCATCAAAATGCAAAAAAAGGTAGTGGTTCAATTTAGTTATACATATTAAAAACACTTTAATGGTCTGTTGATGAATCCCATATTTCAAATTTTCTTGGATGTTGGCAGATACTGATATACTTTGGACTACCGGTGGCGACAACCATTTCAGAAGCTACACACTTTGTTGCTGAAAAGTTTGCCCGTACAAGGAACATGCTTGAAGCAATAGCTATGGGAATACCTGTAGTCACGCCATCATGGCTTGAATGCTGTAGTGAAGCAAGGTGCTTCATTGATGAGAAGAAATACATTATGAGAGATATGAAGAAGGAAAAGGAGCTAGGCTTTAGCATGCCTGTCTCACTTAGCAGAGCCTGCAAAAAACCATTGCTTCAGGTTTTCCTCTAATTTCTTATGTGAAGTCCAATTGAAATGGGGAAAATGAATAGTGACAGTGGGCAGTTGTATTCTCTTTTATGTCAAGAGAAAACTCAACATTTACAGTACGTTTGCAGCATTCCTTTTGTAATATTATCATAATGTTTCCTGAGGTTTCAAAAATCTGTTCCAGGGTAGAAGAGTATTAATCACACCAAACGCCAAGCCTAGCAAGGAACTTCTGAAAAGTTTAGTAGTTGCAGCTCATGGTCAGGTAAGCAATCTGTAATCTACATACTGTATCAGTCCACCATCTCACTTTCCTTGGTAGTTTAACTAAGTTTGCATTAATTTATGAACCATGTAGCCATAGGGCATAAATAGAAAATATCCTATAATATGCTTTATGTTTTACTACAACTTCATGTAATGAATGATTTTGTATGATCTCTATACCCGCTAGAATTCCATTTTTGGTTCCATATTTTCATTGACTAATTTTCTCGTGCTAAATAATTTTTGTCAGCCGCTGGGGAGAATCACAGCCTCTACAATGAAGAACAAAAAATTTGAGGGGGCCTTCTTAATCTCTTGCGAACAAGATCACAGTGTCTGTATGTCATTAATTAAGAGTGGTACATGTTATGAATTTTCTCTCCCAAAAATATTTTTCTACTCCTAACTCCATTTCTTGCAGTTTATTAAAATAGTTGTGTACAATTGTTGCAGGTCTGGAAGTTTTTGACTCGGAGCTTCTTCTGAATGGTATTGTCACTCAGAAGCTAGAGTTCGCCAGGTACATGCTTGCTATCTTAACAAGCTAGAATTATGCTGTATCTTGAACATTGTGATACTGATGAAATCTACCCTGCTTCCTAACTCTGAAAATGGTATCTTTTGTGTTCCAGGTATCGCCTCTTTCCATGAATAAACCACATCAGCACGATCTGGAATTCTGGATAGGTTTGGTTCTGGTACCATGCAAGGAAGACAAAGCACTTCTGTACATAAGCATCCTTATCTTTCTTTGGTCACTCGATGACCCCCTGCACACTCGCCTATATTTATCTTTCGGGCATGTGGCCCTTACCACTACTATTTGCTTTATTGTATGACTGAGCAGTATAATCAAGCACTAAAGAATTTATCGGTTCACCTGCTCTAACCAACAACTCCAATGGAAGATGTACTTGACATTTCTTGGCGTGTAACTGAGTTTCTACAGGACGCAATAACGTGTTGGCTTATATGGAGCTAAGTTTAGTTGTGTGTTCATCAGCTTCTCCTTGCTGAAGTGGCACTTAATATAGAGCCTTGTCTCTTTTTACATTTCCTTTATTTCTTTGTCCAGTTGCACAGTATGTAGCATTTTTTTCATCCATAACAACACATTAATGGTAATATAAGTTATTATGAGGAGAGAGCAATGGCATCAAGAACTCCTGGTTAGAGCTGAAAGTGTAATGCACTAATGCAGTATGTTGGGACTAGGAGGCACGAGGAACAAGTAGTCTTGATAAAATAGTGCTAGATCAAGCGCCACATCATCTGGTGTGCAGTTCTTTGTATTGCTTTTTGTTTGTGTGCTGTTTTTGTGGATGTTTGGCATTTGCGCCTATCATGTTAAAACTGGATTGTGTGTTCCAATCCCAATGAGCTTTTAATTTCAGAACCTATCATGCAGAGAGTTAAATATTTTTTGAGGAAACTGGAGGGGCCAAGTACAGATAAGCTTTATTAAAAAAGAGGGGATAGTACAAACTACAGGGAACAGGGAGAGTTAAATGTTGGAGTTGTATCATGATAAAAAATTGCAACATTCTACTCTCTAGAAAATAAAACTCGTAACATACTTTGCCTCATTAGTGTAATATACTAATCTACTTAGAACATTAATATACCTTTTGAAATTCATTATCTACATCTTGATATCATTTCGATGAACAACGTTAACAAGATAACCATATAACAATGAATAAAAAGAAGTTAGCTGTAAATATTAATTTCTCAATGTAGATCACGATAAATTATTACTCTATCTTCAAACACTTGATATGAGCAAATATAGTTTTGGCTCAAAATCACTAGTCCTCTGAATAGCACTACCATCTACACTCTGAAGGTATAATCCTTCAAAGACTTCAAAGAGTTCTACTTCTACAACAAATGGTCAATTTGAGGGAGCCTTAAGCCAAAAGAAAAATACAAATTTGCATGTTATTAATTTAATTTAAAATTTTAATCAAAAGAAACATATTAGATAATAAGTTGAACCTTGCATGTATTAATATTGTATATTTCTGTTGCTAAAGCCTTATACTTAATATTCTTAAATTCCACATAATAATACAAAGACAAGAATGTCGAAATATATAGAGAAAATAGTGGATATGCACTGTATATATCAGTGGCTGATACAAAGGATGCGCGGCAAAGCCGCGCGGTCTTTCTAGTGTTTTTTGAGGAAACTGGAGGGCCCAAGCCCGTACAGATAAGCTTTATTAAAAAAAAAGGGGATAGTACAAACTACAGGGACAAGGAGAGTTAAATATTGGAGTTGTATCATGATAAAAATCTGCAACATTCTACTCTCTAGAAAATAAAACTCGTAACATTGTGTCTATTCAAAGTTTGCAGTAGAATCAACTAGTATGGTGGTATTTTCATGAAGAAGCAACATGTGGCTATTCAAGTTTGATTGTTACATAATTTGAGTGTTCACGAGACCCACTGTCTTTGGTGCCGAATCAGCAATCAAGTAGCACTGCAGAATTTACCTGTTCATCTACTACTGCTCATTGCTTCACTGTGTCGTCTTTGCATTTACTTTAAAGGCATGAGTCACGTAAATGGTTTAGATCTTGTACTAGAGGACACAGATATGATCATGTGTGGTGGAGCATCTGTGCACTTTCAGTTGTCACCCTCCTTTGCTGAAGCAGGTCTTATATATTGGCACAGCTTTTCTCTGGTCTTTTTTTTTCTTTGGTCATCTTCATACATTTACCATGTACTTCCTTCATCTCAAATTATAGAACATTTCAAGAATCTTGGAAAGTCAAAACATTTTAAGTATGACCAATAATTATAGAGAAAATCATAAAAATATATGACTTAAAATAGACATACAATAAAAATATAATTGATAACGATTCTAATGATACTTTGTTAGCATCATAAATATTATTATATTGTCATATAAGTTTAAAAAGAACCTAGTGACTGTTACACGAAGTCAGGAACCATACGTCCCCGCTGCACACATGGCCTTTGTAGTAGTTTATAAAAGGCGCACATCGCACCTACCTACCTCCTATATACAAACAAAACAAATCCTAAAACCAACATCATGCAAACCAAAGAAAGCCTAACACTTGGATCTGTATGGGCAAACGGTCGACAAACTGTGTCCGCGCATGTACGTACATCGCTATGAAAGGGAGGCGTCAGGAGATGTATTTGCCGAGGCTCCGATTGCTGCTGGGACGGCGGCCAGCGCTGGAGCGCTCGTGTGCATATACATAGAAGTCATTTGTGCCATGTGAACAACATAGCACTAATCTGTTTTGAAACTCACTGTTTCATGCTAAAAAAATCGGGAACTTGGGGAACCAACTCCCTCGCGTCGCTCTCCCTGGAGAGCGCCGCCGTCCCCAGCCCCCTCCCTCTCCACCACCGGCAGGGCCGCCGCCGCCGCTCCTCATCGCCGGCGGCGGCGGCGGCCTCCCCGCTCATCCTCGTTTGGTGTGCCCCCGTCTCTTCCTCTCCCCCTCTCCTCTCTCCTTCGGCGTCGGTGGCCGCCAGTCGGCGGGGTGGTAGATCCGGCCCCTCGTTGGCCGGATCCGGCCCCTCCGTGCCCGGATCGCATGTGTGGTGGCACGGCCGGCCGCGCCCCTCCAGCGGCGGCGGCGGCTAGGGTTTGAGGCCGCTGGCGGGAGACGGCTCCCGTCTAGCTGCCCGCGGCGCCCCTCCGGCAACCCAGGCTCGCGGCTCCACCGTCGGCGCACCGCCACCTCCCCTGATTCGGGCGGCCATGGATCCAGAGTCGGCCAGTGCGGATCCGGCGGCCATGGCTGGCGGTGCCGGCACCAGAACCTGGTTCATCTCAGCTTGGTCAGCGGGCTACACGAAGACATCCGGCGGCGTCCACCGGGATGGCCGCGTCCGTCACTCTCGCTGAGGCATCGAAGCCGCGGTAGGCTCCGCCCCGACATGGTGATGGCTGGCCTCCCGCCAGCAGGCGGTCCATGGCAGCACAAGTGAAAACCCCTTCCCGGGCCTCGCGGCTGGGACCGACGACGGTGGCGCGCTAGCGTCATTACCTTCTTGAAGGCGTCGTTATTTCTCTGCTTGCCGACCGCTGCTGGGAGAGCCGGACCGGGAGTGAAAGCTCCCTAGGGTGCACTCTAAACGATGTTGGCATCCGCGGGCGTCATCTCCTTCATGAAGGCTTCGTTGTTGCACCCTCGATGCTCCCTTCCGACGTCGCACCTTGCCCCTACCGGTCTGTTGTGCCCGCGTAACGTTCTGAACCTGATTGGGCGTCATGTCTCTCTTCACCTTGGTTTGTCTGGTGGGTGTTGGTCGTAGCCGTAGTCGTGGTCGTCGTTGCCGGCGGATGCTTTGCCGCCGAGGTCGTCCAGGTTGTCCCTCCTCGCCTGTGGTCCCGAGGATGTTGCCTTGAGTGACTCGAAGGAGCTTTTAGAGAGGTCGCGTTTCCGGCGGATGCTTTGCCGCCGAGGTCGCGATCGTTTTCCGGCGGATGCTTTGCCGCCGAGGAGGTTTCCGGTGGATGCTTTGTCACCGAGGTTGTCTTGACCACTTGCGGATGCTTTGCCGCTGTTATCTTCTATGGCTCCTATCACTAATGGCTACCTAGGTGTTGAGTTATTTTTTGTCTTAGGCTCAGTTGTTGAAGTTGCTGGGGTTGCTGGGGTTACTGGTGGATGGTCCCCCACCCCTCATATGTTTCTTGCTGTGTGCCATGTGTTGAGAATTTCGTTGGTAATTCATGGATTATCCGCGATTTCTGATGTATCATCTATATGTAGATCTATTGACCACTCTCTTCTTCTCAATGAAACACATGCTATATTATATGCCTGATCTCGAAAAAAATGCTAAAAAAATCCAGCATTAGTTCTATGCATGCAATTATGTGTGACGCGGTGTATCTCACTACGTTCGGTTAATTAGTTTCCTTTGTGATGAAATTAGCCTGCACACATAAATTCAATTCATGTTTCCAACTAAACATAGGTGCTAGCTAGTCTTTGTCAGTCACAGCATATATGCTAGATTATTTCATCGCGCACATTCAAAAGGTTAGTTAATCTGCACTTGCGCATGTACTACTCTATCAGTCTGTTTAGTAGGGATTTTACTCCAGCTTCGCAAAGATGTTTTTCAGTTTCTCCTGTCAAACAGGTTTAGATAAAACAACTTTTTTTATAAAGCTCCTCTCACACCATAAGAACCAAGGTGAAACTGAGAATATTAGTTTTGTTTAGCTTTCTCTTTGCTTTCTTTCATAAAAACTATTTTATCAAACGTTATTTTAAAAAAAGTAGGTGAAGTTGCTTTATGAAACTAAAGCTAACAAAACTAATTCATTAGTGAAACTGAGTTATACCAAACGAACTCTGTACATCTACAGTGTAGACACATGCATTCTAGAGAGACGGTGGTTGATACTAAAAAACCGTGAACCCTTATCGAGTTCAAATCCGATCAAGCAAAATGTACTCATCACTATTATTCGTATACATTGCACCAACAACCACTTGTTGAGGCTCGACTCCCAACAAAGGGACACTGACAAGCTGCCAGCATACTATCAATATAGCAAATATACAAATATTAGTAGTACTCCAATTTCAAACAGTAAATATATACGATTGTGGTTGGAAGCATGAAGAGGGTGTGTTAAATAGTTATTTAGAGTGTTGGGTGCTGAATGTGTTTGTGCACGTGGTCGTTGAAAGATGAAGCAGTAGATGCAAGATAGCGATGTATCCTGACCTCGGAATCAGCGTGGTGCCGTGCTGGATACTCCCTCCGTTTCCCTCCGTTTCTGAGAGAATTAATTCAATTAGTGTCAGTTAAACTTTTTTAACTTTAACTTTAACTAACTTTAGAGAGAAATATAACAACAACTATAACTTAAAATGAGTATCATGTAAAAATATATTCTAAGATAAATCTAATGATACTAGTTTGAAATTATAACTTTAAATCTTTTATTCTAAAAATTTAGTTAAAGTTTAAAAAATTTAACTTAAGACAAACCCAGAAATCTATTCTTTCAGGGAGGGAGAGAGTATATGAGTAGGAGGCATCTGAAACAGCGGCCCGCGCAAAGGGTCTCAACAGTCAACCAGGTGGCTCCTCTAGCTAGCTATTTTCATACTTCTTGCTGTAGTAGTTCTCTGCCATCTTTTTGGATGCTTTGCTGGAGTCTCTAGGCTTTACACAAATGTTTTACAGATGGAATGCCCATCTGATGCATTGTAAAAATGATACATTGTCTTTTGGCTATGGTTAAAAGACAAGGGCTAGTCCCTAGAATTCTAAGAAAAAGTTGCTTCATACCTCATAAGCAATCCCGCATATGTGTAATGAGGCTATTTACATAGGCACAAAGGCGAGCCTCAATCTTAAAGGCACATCTCTAGGAATAATTGTTAAACAAATATATTTATAACTTTTTCATATATTAGAGCATCTTCAAGAGAGTAACCAAATCGTTTTCTAAATGCAAATTTGACTATTATGAAAGGAAAAGATGTTTCCAACAGATTCTGTAAATGACTCTTCAAATTTAGTAGCTCTCCATTCCACCTCATTCGCTCTCTATCTTTGGATAGTCTAGCCATTTAGACTCTTTATTTTACAGAGTTTGGAGTAATCTAGTGTTATCTATTTTAGACAGTAATTAAATCATTAATTTGGCTAGTAAGTTTACATAGTCTCTTGGAGATGCTCTTAGGTTAGATGAAACAATCTTTATATTAAAACTGTAGAGCTTAATGATAACTATAACCACGTAATTAATTAACTTTTTTTATTTAGAACTTTTAGTGGATCCAATACTCGTTATAAGGTCGCACCTCTGTTTAAAAATGTTTTTTTTATTTCAAAAGGCAGTCAGTTAAGATGCTTGCCTATGGAAATCATTCTCTTCAAAGCTACTAATAAAGAAAAAATATTCTCCTATTACAATCAGCACCAACCAACCCATGTTTGAAATAAGCATGCATATATGGTCCTTATAAATAGGTGAACACGTCGACTTGCCTTGACAGTTCGCAGATGACCTTGCATTGCTTTCCCATGCATATGCATCTATATATATGAACTAGCTAGTAAAAGAGTCCCCAAATTCAGTAGAGTAGCTAGCAATAATAAGGCTAGTCAAGGAAGGAAAGCAGCTGGGAAGAACCGATGCTGTGTGCAAGCGTTTTGCAATAGGAAAAGGAGGCATTTGGAACATCATCCCCTGGGAGCTCGATCGATGTCGATGGTGCGGCTACAGAGCCAATCCAGCGATGCATCTGATGTCGCCGATGCTAGCCACTCGACCTGATTTTTGGTGTCAGGTGGCTCGGCAAAGATGGACCTGATGCCTGAACTGGGTCGACCTGCACGGGGGCTCAGGACGACGGCTTCCGTGGAATTTGGTACAAGTTCAGCTATGGCCTATAGGGGGACAAGGCACTTCTGTTACGCGCCTACTGCTAACTTCTCATCATGTGCGCTAGAATTAATCTTATCCTAAGTAGAAGTACCGTGTTAGTGTATACTCCGTACCTACGACTTATATATCAATATTCCTTTGTGCTCCCTCTTTTATCTATTTTTGGATGCAATACCTAGCGATCTCTATCTAGTTGCAGTGGACTTAAATTACATCCATAGTCAAATGTTTCTCTCTCTTTGCAAGCCGTCTTTAAGGTGACTTTTATGTATTTATTAGCTAAAACCTTAGTTTAAGTTATGGTGAATTTTCTTGTAACCCATGTCTCGTAATAAGTCTTGATTCAAATCAATTGAATTTCAAATATTAATTTTATTAGTTGCTATATAATTTTATAGGTCATCTTTGGCGGCACTAAACAGCTCTGGTCCTCCTTCATGACACCCTATTAATTACACAAACAATGTATGCTAGCATGGCTTGTATGTCAGTTTCAGTGTGAGAGTTCCATTAGAGTTGCATGTGTATTTAATAGGCTACCACATAAGCATATTCGATGATGTGAAGATATTTTTAAGAAAAGAGAGAAGAAGTTTCATGGAATAAAACTCTCTTATCTCAGTTACCAACTCATCAAGATGAGTCACGGAATTAAATATCTGTGAAATAAAAAAATGAAACTATGTATTGACTGATAGTTCCATCCATGTTTTACTGTATTCTACATTTTTTTTAAAAAAAACAATGCTACGAAACTAGCTTATAACCTACCCATAGAGCTTGTTCAAAGTGTGATTGTTCAATCAAACAAGATGAACTCATTGACGATGTGCCATTCTCAAGGAACTCTAATCTCTCTTCCAACGCTGTCATGGCTGCTTCGTTCACCTAATGAAACAAGCATGCTAGTTCCATTTTTTGCCGGCTTTTTGAATCATCGATTTTATATTCACACAAACGACTGCTGCAATTAATTCAAATATCTGATTCATAAAGACAGGATGCATTCATCAGGTACCCATCTTCAAAGCCAAAAAGATACCAGTCAGATGCTAGTTAATACTACAGAAATTACCAGTGATGCTAGGTCAGCACCAGTGAGATTGCTGCACTCCTCTCGACGTGCCAGTGCATCCAAAATCAACACATGAGGAGATGGGTTTGCTTCGAGCACATGCTTTTAATATTGAAACCCGTTCATCAGCAACAGGTAATTAAGGTACATAATGTTTCTTCCCAAATCTACTAGGCTGTAAATTAAAACATCATCATCTATCACATCAATTCTGCATCAGAAAAGGGGTACAGTTATCGGCCTTCCATTCAGGGATAAATATATAAACAAAGGTCCACTAAATTCTAGGCTTCGTTTGCTTGAACTATTTTCAACTTATTTCAGATTGTTCTCTTTCACAGAACATTATTTAATCAGCCGGAATCAATCAGCTTTTGTACAAGAGTCCGGCTTGGACTGGCCGGCACAGCCGAGCACACCTTCCATCCATCCTAGTATGCATTATTCTGGAGAAGGAGAGGTGAAAATCTAGCTGACCCATCACTACTATAACTTAGCGAACAGATTACGTCGTCCACATACTCCATACAACTGTAATTATATTATTTGTAGTAATAATAATATAAGAGCTAAAATAAATGACGATGCAACGAATAAGTAAGTAAACAAGCTAAACCTAGCGCTATTGGTAGATGGTAGGGTATCTATTATACACGTATTACTCAATGCAAGTCAACTGCATACGTAATCGATCAAGTCAACTGCTTGACGAGAAGGTCGACGAGAAGAGGGAGGCAGGTGGATTTCATCTCCTGGAAGACACGGGTCTCCATGACCGCCTTGATACACCCAGGGCGAGCCATGAATTCCAAGCACGCAGCCTTGAGAGCCTGGCACCGGTGCTCCTCCGCGGCCACCAAGATGGCCGCCACCGTGTCGACGTCGATGCGCCTGCACAGCGTCTCCACGCACATCAGCTTCAGCTTCTAGAGCTTGTACCTGTGCGCCGCCGCGAGCAGCCCCCGCGCCATCTCCACGCTGTCGTCGTCGTCCTGCTGGGCCGGCAGCGCGTCGGTGTACATGAAGTGGAGCATCGTCCTGAACACCTTGGGCTCCATGCCTTTGATCTTCATCACGCCGCTGGTCATCGCTTGCAGCTTAGCCGCCAGCACCGGCGACCGCGCCGCCAGCAACCACCCGTGCACGTCGAACGTTTCTCCGGCGACGTCGATGGCCATGTCCGTTCCGTGCTTCTGCTTCCACATCAGGTCGCTGAGTGTCTGGTGCAGGTCGGAGTCGGACGGCGGCACCACCACCGGAGCACCGCCGCCGCCTCCGTCGTCACTACTACTGTCTGGCTCAGGCCAGTCTGTGATGGCGGTGATGTCGCACCTGATCGTGAAGCGATCGTCCTTGAGTGCACCGGACTGGTGCAAATCTTTCAACCTGGCGAAATCGTCGAATCCCATCGGAGGACTCGGCGATCCGCCGCCGATCGGACCACTCGGTGGGTGCATCCTGGAGGCGCAAAGTTCTTCCGAGCGGCGGCTGTACCCGGGCACCGGGTTCCCGGCCTGATCGAGCAAGCTGAACTTGAACTGGACAGGATTAGTGCTCAGGTGGTGTTGGCCGCCATGGACGTGACGTGCTCGAGGTACAAGGAGATGCAGTCATCGTCCCCGCCTTCCTTGCAGCGGCCATTGGGGAAGTACCAAATCCGCCAGCTGTAGCCTGCCACCTCGAAAGTCTGGGACATTTGCCACCACGCTTTGGGGATCTTCATTGACGCCGAGTAGCCGTCGATGGTGAGCTTGTGGGAGCCGCTCACTTCGCGCGTGAAGATGGTGGAGGCGGAGCGCGACAACTGCCGAGCAGCACACGAGGCGAGAGTAGTGGTAGCCGCCGCCATGATTGACGACGGGCGTACTACCTGCTGCCGGAGCGGAAGAAGGAAATCTAGGTAATCTTGGTGGTTGTTGGTTGCATTGCAGCCTTGCGGATTGGGTCGATATATATACTCCCTCACCCTAAAAAACATACAATTATTATTATTTATTTTAAGTTTAACTATTAATAGATAAAAACTACTATCTATTAGATTAATTACGAAATATATTTTTATAATAAATTAGTTTGTAAAAGCATAAATACGATATTATTCACTAAAAATTTGATTAAACGTGAACTATTTTTTCCAACACGCAACCGATAATTATTTTCCAACACGCAACCCCATGGCTCGAGATAAGCATGGCAGCAATGGACTTCGTTAAACACAGAGAGGAGTAATAAGATCCGCAAATTTTCCAATCTTGAAAATCTCGATCTGTCCCCGAGATAAGCAAATGCATGCGGATTCTATACGTTTCTAACTTGCTTACCTTCATCAAAACTAATAATATCGTTGGCGCCGATTTTGTTTTTTACCCTTACAAATTTGGCTGCGAGTGCAGATACGGTGGTGGCTGCGTACCTATAAACCTCCTTGGAACTAAAATCAGAGAAAGCCTTTATTTGACCATGCATGAGACAATAATACAGGTAAGACGATCATACAAGATTTGGATTTTGAAGAAAATAGTAATTTGGACCTTGGTGTGGTCCATCACTGTCGGTTTTGTTTGGGCCGACAGTGATGCCTCTTCACTGCCGGTTCGTGGGAGAACCGACAGTGAAACTTATCATCACTGTCGGTTCGTGGCTGGAAAAATCAATGAAGCGTCTCTGTACTTTCATTGTCGGTTCCAGCCACGAACTGACAGTAAAGCTCCTCATCACTGTCGGTTCGTGGCTGGAACCAGCAGTGATAACCTGGATCCTTTCACTGCCGGTTCCAGCCACGAACCGACAGTGATGATGAGCTTCACTGCCGATTCGTGGTTGGAACCGACAGTGATGCACCTGTACAGTGTTTTTTTTTATTTTTGTAAACGATCTTGGATAGAAAAACTTTCTACATGAAAGTTGTAGATCTCAAAAAGTTATGAAACTTTGTAGTTAACAACTTTTTCATTTGAAATCATCTTGTCATCGAAAAATGCATTCGAATGTGTCAAATTTGAAATTCAAAATTTTGTAAACGACATCGGATGAAAAAAACTGTCTACATGAAAGTTGTAGATCTCGAAAAGTTATGAAACTTTGTAGTTTACAACTTTTTCATTTGAATTCGTTTAGTAGCTCAAACAATCAATTTACACTCGTTTTAATATAGAATAAGATGAACTAAAATCGAATCTAAACACAAGTGAGTCATGAGTGGAGTGGTACAGGAGGTACCGCGCGAGGCTGAGGATTGAGGTTCGAATCCTTGCCGGAGCACGTTCGTGATTTTACGCGAAATGAAATAATGCGTGACTTGCGACGGAGACGGAGGGACGGGTTACTAGTGGGGCTCTCCTATAATTTAAATCTTTTTTCTATTTTTAAAACACGATTTTTTCAGGACATCCATCACTACCGGTTCGTAACGAACCGGCAGTGATGTGACCCCCTCGTCATTGCCTATTTTGTTGTGCCGGTTCAAAATCCAGCAGTGATGGGGGGATTTTGAACTGGCACTGATTAGACTTTGTATAGTAGTGAGTGTGACCTGATTAGCAAGTTTAGCAATCTAGATATATAGTTTTGGAAATAGAAAAAGTCTACCTAACTCTCTCACTTATCTAGTGTGGTCTACTTCACACTCTCAACTATAAAACCAGGTATTCTACCCCCTGAACATTCCAAAACTGGTTAAATTATCCCCTCAAGCGATTTTGGATGGTGGTTGATTTTGTTTTTTTATTTATTTTCGCTAAATCTTTAGAAATCATAGTAAATCACAGAAAAATCATAAAATAGAAAATCAAATTTTATTGAACTCCACGTGAGTAGATCTACACAATGGACATATAATACGATATGTTTAAGTATAATTTTTTTTGTAGCTATAGATTAATTGAAAATTCTAATTTTGTTTGTATTTAGTTAAAATAATTCATAGTCTCATCTTCTATGGTTCAATTGTGGTGAAATTTTTATGGTGAACTAATTATTGTATGCTTGAACTATAGTAAAAATTTCATACTCATTAGACCATGTATAACTTAGTTATAGATAAAACATAACTTTAACATAGAAAAATCTAATTTCATGTTTGTTAAATCTATTATTTATCTATAACTAAGTTATACAAGGTCCAATGAGTATAATTTTTTTTTTCTGATTGATGGCACAAATAGTTAACAATACAGCCCATTCAACTCATACAACATGAAAATTACCAAACTAATCACCACAGACCTCATAAGCAATAAAACAACAACAGTCTTGGGGGTGTTTTTAAGTAGTAGTAAATTTTGTGTTTCTCGACCTACATGTGAGAAGCTTGTTCTTATCGAAATATCACATATATAACAAAAACATAGTGAATTCACCTCCGTTCATGATTTAGCTTGAGGTTGTGGTTTTAAACAGTTGATGAGGGGTGTGTATTGTCCAATACAGTAGGCGAAGGTGGAAAATCGGACTTTAACAAGAAGCAAATGTTGTGTAAAGTAAACTTTGCCCATTATTAAAGCATAGCAGCCATTGCAATGCAGTATACCATTATGCAAAGCTTCACACAGATTCTCATTATTCGCTAAAAAAACATTGATTCTATCATCCACATTAATTCGGAAACAAAACATTAGCGGCTACAAAGACAAAATAGCCAAAGATATGAGGATCGAATTCCTGAGGACGGCCATATACGTACAACCGTCGCTCCTAGCTAAAATGTTTTTCTTTTCCAAACTGTAAATGCTTCTGATCAGGGCAAAATTCTCTAAAAACAAAAAGAAAGAAGAATGGCATGCAGATGGGGTCTCCATGAAAATCACACGGCGTTGGGGCCGGTGGGGATGGGCTGGTACCCATCGTGGCGGTCAGACGAGACATCGCTGCTGCCGGAATCGACAGGGATGAGCTTCAGGACGGCGCCTATCACCAGGCTGACCGAGCCGATGAGCACGCTGGCGAGCCAGAGCCTCCCGCTGAGGTGCACCGTGCTCGCGAACGTCCCCAGGAGCTCGACGATGATGACCTGGAACGCGGCGGTGGCGCCGGCGACCGCAGAGAAGATCCAGCTGCTGAAGATGCCGCTGAACACGTTGATCTTCTCCATCTCCCGGCTGTTCACCTCGTTGAAGACCTGTAAAGAAAGATTCAGAGAGCGTACGTGGATTGGATGATGAAATCAGTCAGTCGCCTAGCTAAAAATTCAGACATTGTTACGTACAAGCGGTAGGGGTTGAGCTTGTGTAGTAAGTGACCTGGCAGAAGACGAAGGTGTTGAATATGAAGGTGTTGAGCTGGGTGTCGGAGAGATCGCCGCCGCCGCCGCCGCCGTTGAGCCGGAGGAGGCTCTTGCCCTTGAAGATGAGGACGCCGAGCACGGCGAGCTGGTAGATGCTCTGGCCGACGATGTTCCTCCACATCACCTTGGTGATGAAGTTGTCGCCTCGGCCGACGGGACGCCTCCGCATCATCGCGTCGTTGGGAGGCTCCGTCGCCAGCGCAAGGGCGCCCAGGGTGTCCATGATTAGGTTCACCCACAGCAGTTGCACGATCGTCAGGGGGCGCTTCCTGATGAACCCCATTATTCATTTGTTTGTTTGTTTGTTCATGCATGCATCATGACGAGAAAAATGGGGGAATTAATTGATGGGGAATGGCATGCGCACCTGTGAAGGATGCAGAGACGAAGTTGACCATGAGCGCGACGACGTTGACCGTGAGCTGGAACTGCACGAACTTCTGGATGTTGATGTAGACCGAGCGGCCCCATTTGGCGACGTTGATGATGGTGGAGAAGTTGTCGTCCATGATGATCACGTCCGCGTTCTCCTTGGCGACCTCTGTTCCTGCAATGCCCATGGCGAGCCCGATGTCGGCCTCGTGCAACGCCGGCGCGTCGTTTGTGCCGTCGCCGGTCACCGCCACCACCTCGTTGAACATGCCCCTCAGGTTCGTCACCAGCGTGTGCTTGTCCAACGGCAACGACCGTGCCATCACCTGCAGACAGACGACAGACCAATCGCATCAGTTTTCATCTCAAAAAAAAAAATCAATCTTCAGAGAAGAAGTACCTGGATTTTGGGTATGAGCTCTCTCATCTCGCTGGGGCTCTTGGCCCGGAACTCGGGGCCCTCGATGGCGATGCCGTCGTCGTTGAGGATGCCGCACTCCCTGGCGATCGCCTTGGCAGTATTAATGTTGTCGCCGGTGACCATGCGGACGTTGATGCCTGCGTCGTGGCACGTCTTGACGGCCTCCCTGACGCCGGGGCGGAGCGGGTCCTTGATGCCGAACACGGCGACGAGCGTGTACCCGTCGCCGGGGACGTCGCTGGCGCCGCCGACGTCCTGGTACGCCAGGCAGAGCGTGCGCAGCGCCTCGCACGCGAACGCGTCGATGGCGCTGGCCACGCGCTTCGCCTTGGCCTCCGTGAGCTTCTCCACGCTCCCGGTGCCGTCGATGACGGAGCTGCACCGGCTCAGGACCACCTCAGACGCGCCCTTGAGGAACGCGCGCGGGTGGCCGGCGGCGTTCGGGGACGCCACCACCACCGCCATCGTCTTCTTCACCGAGTTGAACGGCTCCACCTTGAGCTTCTTGGCGCCGGCGTGCTCCACCTTGGTGTACTTCTCCACCTCCAGGCCGAACTCCAGGATGGCCGTCTCGGTGGGCGTGCCCATCACGCTGGTCCTCCCCTCCCTGCTCGTCACCACCTCCGAGCTGGAGCAGTGGAAGACGCCCTCGAGGAGCACCCTCGTGAAGTTCTCCGACACCGACGACCGGAGCTCGTCGAAGCCCTTGGCGGTGCTCACCGTCTGCGCCGCCCCGGACGCCCACACCTTCTCGACGACCATGTGGTTGGTGGTGAGCGTGCCGGTCTTGTCCGTGCAGATGCAGCTCGCCGACCCCATGGTCTCGCACGCCGACAGGTGCCTCACGAGCGCGCGCTCCTGCATCAGCTTCTTCATCGCGAACGCCAGGCTGAGCGTGACTGCGAGCGGCAGCCCCTCGGGCACGGCGACGACCACGATGGTGACCGCGACGGCGAAGAAGTTGAGCACGGAGAGCGCGTCCGCTCCCCTCCACCGCAGCAGCCCGCCGTCGGGCGCGTTCGCCTTGCCCACCAGGAACCGCGCCATGAGCACGGTGAACGTGAGCACCGCGAACGCCAGCCCGATCTTGCCGATGATGGTGGCCACGCCGTTGAGCTTCACCTGCAGCGGCGTCTCGTCCTCGCCGCCCTGGCTCAGCGTCTCCATCAGGTTCCCCCACTCGGTGCGCATCCCGACCGCGGTCACCAGCATCCGCGCCGACCCGTCCTGCACCTTGGTCCCGCCGAGCAGGAACGGGTTGGCGCTGGACAGGTGCACGGGCTCGCTCTCGCCAGACAGGCTCGACTCGTCCACCACCAGCGAGTAGCCGTCGATGTACAGGCCGTCCGCTGGCACCTGGTCGCCGATGGACAGGTGGACGATGTCGCCGACGACGATGTCGTAGATGGACACCTTCTGCCGGTACCCGTCGCGGGTGACCTGCATGTCGATCTTCTTCTTCTCCCTGTCCAGGTCACGGAACTGCAGCGACTGCTTGTAGTCGCTGGCGGCGGTGATCATCACCACGAGGGAGATGGTGAGCACGATGCCGAGGCCGTCGTACACCCCTCTAGGCCACCCCTCGGTGGCCACGCCGATGACGACGGAGATGAGCGCGCAGAAGAAGAGCAGCATCAGCGTCATGTCCTGGCTCGCGTCATACAGGAACATCCAGAACGTCCTCGGCGGCTTCTCGGTGTACTGGTTGGCGCCGTACACCTCGGCCCGGACGCCGACCTCGTCCGACTTGACGCCGTCGGCGAGGGAGACGTTTACCTTCCGCGCGATGCCGTCGACGCCCCTGTGGTGCCTCAGGCTCTTGCCGTCGTGGTTGCGCACCACGGTTGCCAGCTCCTCCGCGCTCACGGAGAAGCCGCATTGCCACGCCATCTCCGGCAATGGGTGCTCCGTCTTGCGGGCGGCTACACATGACATGATTCCAGTCAGAGGAAGCAGCAGATCGATTGATCCAATCCAACCAAAAATTGAATGCAGTGCGGTGCAGTGCTTAAGAGGGACGATGAGAGCTAGTGTCGTGTACCATCGATGAACTGCAGTGCAGCCTTCTGCACGTAGAGTGCAACACGAAGCTTCTCCTGTGAATCAGAAAGAAACATTTTTCAGTGATTTAGGCTGGGTATGAACGACCCTTAAAAAAAAGAGCAAAAGGCAACATGGTAATTGTATTGATAAGAAGGTTAATTGTTTTGTTATGCTGCTTTAATGTGAATCAGTAAACCTTCATTCAATTAGTACCATTGATGAGAGGGACTTTTACCAGTATGTTTGTTCAAGTACTACATTTTCATATTCATGTAAGTTTGGCTGATAAATTGAGCTGAAAATAAATAGAAACTGCATGAAGGCTCACTTTTTTTTTTGCCTGCTTTGGCTTTAGAAAATTACTTACAGATAAAAGGATACTTTGACAACAATCAATTGCTGTATTATGTTCTCACTTCAGAAATATCATATAAACTTGTTCATATATATAGTATAGATAGAATAAGACAGTCCTATTAGTTTGTCTTGAGAAATTGAAGACCTGACAATTAAGCTAGCTTAACTCTATCTTGTAGGTTACACACAAAGGTAACCGGTACGACAACCTGTGAAATAACCACTACTGGAAATTATGGGGCACTTCAAGGACATAGCATTTGATGTCGCTGCTTCTGAATTGGACCTTTTAAGTTGGCCATTGACCAACTCTTCAGTCACATAACAGAAGTCGAAGTTTTGTTCTCTATATTGTCAAACAAAAAAAAAATGTACTCTATAGTTGGTCTCGGTGGTGTGTATTGACATCATCGTACATTTGATATGTAAAGTGCAATTTTCCGATGTACTTCAAATCTGCACGATTAAATGACAAAAAAATGTGCAGGTCCATTTTCTGCAAGGAAAAAAAATGACCAGAGCCTCAACACTTTTTTTTTTTGTGACTTAGAGCCTCAGCACTTGGGCCAATGACTTATGCGCCAGAGAAAAGCTACTCAACTACCAGCTCCATACCCATAAGGATGGGTTCTATATTTGTAAATATTTGATAACATATAATATTATTTCTATATATACTGTACATTATATTGACTTTTGCTATTTATCCGTTGATGATTTTTTTGTTACTATATCTATCAAATTTCTATATGTTTGATTATGTGCTTTAGGATTTGTACTGTAACTGTCACTTTAACGGGTTTGTAACTAAAATCTCACATCGCCAGATAACTAGACACTTCCTCCAGGATATACCACAAGATTTGTCTTTTAGATATTTTTCGTGAATCGTTTTGTGACAACACACACCTAATAATGGACAAACGCATGTTTGTATTGGTCGTATCATTGACTGTACTGGTGTATAACAAACTGTTGTGTGTGGATTTAAATACCCAAGAAATTGAAACCGTTGGGCCCTCAGTGGCGGATCTAGGATGCGACCAAGGGGGAGGCTAACTAATAGAGATGATGATTGACAGTGAAAATTTAATCATGATTTAGAACTATTACTTACTATCTAGAAAATTTTTGGTGAATTTATATAGATTTAATGAAAAAATGAGTGAATTTTGTAAAAATTTGATGGAGAAATGAGTAAATTTGGTAGCTATATTATAGAGAAATGAGGGCATAGGAGAGCCCCCCAGCCCCCCTTGGATCCGCCCCCCTAGCCCCAAGTACGGCACTCCCCCTAGGAAGGCAACGGCATGCCATTGCCATCTATGGACATGCATTATCGGATGAACAAATCCAGAGATCGGTGCGTCGCGTCGTAGATCGAAACCAACCGATAGAGTTCAATCACTTCCAATCCAAAACGAAGGAAAAAAAAAACAAATTTAACAATGCGTGCAATCGTGCATGCAGGTGCATGCGAGCGACGGCAGTTAGAGGGACGGACCTGAATGTTGCGGCGTTGCGTCTCGACCTGCGATCGCTTTTCGAGGTCGGGGACCATACGGAAGCGGCGGCGGCGGTTCAAGACGAGGGTACCGACGGCCTCCCGCCACCGGCGCTGCGCGTCCACCGACGGGTTCTTGGCCGGCACCTCGAACCGCTTCAGGAACTCCATCGACTTGTTCCGAAGGTACGCCATGATCGGCCGATCGGGTCGATCGATCGATCAGTAATGGCTGGCTGGATCGGCCGGTCCACGAACTGTGTTTTCCCTCCTCCTCCTCCTCCTCTCCTGTCCTATTCGAGTTCTTTCAAGCGAATCCAACCAAACACGTGGCCGTCTCTCTCCCGGAGCTTGGCAATCACGTCTGCAACTCCATGGCCGTCTCCGTCTCTGTCTCTCTCCCGGAGCTCGATCAATGGGCGCGTCGATCTTCCCGGCCCTCTGGTTTGGTTCGCGCTGCCGTGGGTGGAGGCAAGGGCAGGGCAGGCAATGGTGGTGGATGCGAGCAGAGCAGAGCGCGGGGTAAGTACCGACCCGAACCACCTGCCGCGGAGTCCGGGGGAAGCAGCGATGGAGGGAGCTCGCAGTCCCTTTGGCTTTGACGGAATCAAAACCTCTACCTCTAGTTTCATGTTGAATCTTCCCTGGATAAATATAGCACTTTGTCTTTGGTCATTTATTTTATATATTTTTATTACAATATATAATAACTTTTTTTGTTAATATAATAACTTGGGACAAAAAAAGCTTTAAGGGAGCTCGGAGTCGCAGTTTTAGCTTTGATGGAATCACAACCGTAAGAGCATCTCCAAGAGCCTTTGTAAAATCTACTCTTTAAATCATCATTTAGAGAGTCATTTGAGTAAAAATCGTTGTCTATATTTTTATATTCTCCAACAGCTTTTCTATATGTCATGCACAGTCTAGAGAGTCATTCTCGTCTTCTATATTTGGCTAGCGAAAAATCTGGAATAGAAGATGACTATATTTAGACGACCATTTAGACAATCTGTTGGAGTGTATTTTTTTATTTAGGAAAGATTTAGAGAGTCTGTTGGAGATGCTCTAACAATCTCTAGTTCCACGCTGAATCTCCATCGTTGGATAAATATAACACTTTGCTATGGTCATTTATTTTATATATTTTTATTACAATACATAATATTTTTTTTGTCAACATAATAATTTGGGAAAAAAGCGGGAGTGCTCCCCTTCCCCTTCCCCTTCCCCTACCATAGTGAGAAAGTTTTATGGGAGCTCACAGTGGGAGCTTTAGCTTTTGACGGAATCACAACCGTAACCACCTCCAGTTTCAGGCTGAATCTCCGTCCCTGAATAAATATAGCACATTGGCATGATCATTTATTTTATATATTTTTATTATAATATATAATAACTTTTTGTCAACATAATAACTTGGGACAAATGCCCCCCCCCCCCACCCCACCCCTTACCATAGTGAGAAAGTTTTAACATTCATAATGCTCAGCATAGCAAGTCATTAATTTAATGTCATTTACAATCATAATATTGTGATTTTTCATTATAAATACTAACTATATCTGTATAAGCATTGAAAATTTTGTTGAGGCATACACTTAATGTACTCCTTCCTTCTAAATTACATTTTGGTTTTCAAATATATAGTTTTTTTTGCTATACACTTAGATATATATTATATCTATATGCATAATCAAAAAACAATATATATAGAAAAGTCAAAACATCTTAAACGGATGGGAATATATATTTATCTCACTTATGAGTTGTCATCGTGTTTGCTCCGTCCCTTTTAGGGCCCGTTCGTTTGATCGGGGATTACTCCCGAGAAAAATTCCGAGCCAGAACAGTAATCAATTTATATAAGCTTTCATTAGCAGGACTAATTCCTAGCATTATTTTGCTCAAACCGAACGAGCTCTTAATCAAAACTCTTTGTTCCTCCACTAAGGACATGTTTGATTCTTGCCCTCCCAGACATGCACTCGCCTAGGCATCAATCTAAGCCCCAGGCGTCCGAGCCTAGGAAAGCTTCTCCCACCAGGCAAGTTGTCTCGGACCTAATCCAAACAGACCCTTAGTCAAACAACCCCTTAGGTCCGTGAGCACGAGGCACCTCCCGCCCACGTATGATGTGTGTCCCATCTCACTTGGGTCCGTGGCTCCTAGGAGAGAAACTCAGCTAGGCTCAGCTAACTAGCCTGGCTGATTTACTTGGGTCGCTCGTGGTGAGACTTGAGAGCTTTACTTAGGCTTTCACGCCACGCTCATGCGCTATGAGTTTGTTCCCCATTCAAGGCGGTCATCAACGTCGATGACCAGGACTCACCACCGAAGTCAACAACATCGTCCGAGGATGAAGCCCTGATGACTAGGGCACATGCATAGCAATTTGGATAGGTTGGTGGACTTGTGTTTCGTAAAATCATTCTCTATATCATATTATGTAATCTATCTTGGAGAAAGTGAGAAACGTAGAGCATGGTTTTTAAAAATGAAACTATTTTCATATTTTTTTAAAGTTAAAAAAAAACTATGGATTTTAATATTCAACCAGATTTTTAGTATTTTTAACTGCAAATTTATCTAGAAGAATATAGAACATTATTTAAAAAAACATTTTGTTATAAAGTTTAAGATATTCAGTATAAACCCTTGCCAATAGATGTTAGCTTTAACATGATCGATTGTAGTATGGCCCGTTCAATAAAGCTCTGGTTGGTTTTAGCTCCTTGCACTGGAGATCACAGCAGCGGCTACTCCTTTATAAAACTGTAGGTGTTTTTTAGTGTCTGTTTACTAGAGATCCATCTAATTATGATTCTCTATAAAATCTGATTCTACGAGAGAAGTAATTCTAAGATTCTAAGAATGAAAGTAATAATTCTTTAGCATAAACTCTTAATATCACGATAGAGAATCATTTCATAGAATTTGAAGAAGCTTGAGCTCCCAGCCTCACTTCTCTCAAAAAAACAGTTTGGCGGAGCTGGTAAAGCCGCTATTTCAAGCTTCACCGCGCCACAACCGTCTGAGGCTATACAAACAGGGCCTGCATCCGAAAAGAAATCTACTACAGACAGACCGGAGGTGGTAGATCCCAAGAATAAAATCTAGATCGATGATTTGTAACTATATACAGCATTTTGAAACAAGCCGGGCAGGAGGGCTGGGATCCGCAAGACCACAACAGTATATTGCTAAATTTACATACATGAAGCATGCAGGCTGTGGCTCTCTAAATATAAATCCAATCATCACACTATGACAAAAAAAAATATACCGACTGAATCTGTAGCTCTCTCTAAATATAAATCAACCATCACCATAACAGAAAAAAAAATATATACCGACTGAACCAATCACTACGCTTTTCTTCAGACATGAGCTGAGCATCAAGCGCAATGAAAGCAGAGATACGACCGTAAAATCTTCCACCACAAAAGAATGGGCAAAAGGATGTACCACCCATGAAAAGATATTACATTCACCAACTACACTAGAATCATTGGGCAAAAGGATGTACCACCCATGAAAAGATATTACATTCACCAACTACACTAGAGTCATAAACCACTCAACCAGCTCACCAAACTGTACAGCTCTTCTGCAGGTGCCTTCTTCGGCATCCCAATAATCGACCAGGTGTTGGTGCTCTTGCAGTTCAGTGGTTCATTACACATGCCCGGGGAAGATAGTTCCTCCTTCAAAGTATAGTATACTGATTTGGTATCTCCAGCTTGGCCTATCCAGTTTTTTCGCATCAGCAGTTCAGCACCACAATGCTCCAGAGTATCCTCGTATCTATCCGCATTCTGAAAAACAGAAGGCACTTTTTAGTCTCCACAACTCCAACATGGTGGCAGAACAAACTAAACTGGAATAGTAATGCCTGTTTTCTAAAACAAACACTCATTAACAGACTCAGATTTCGCAACAAACCCACAGATTTCAGAAATGGCAGACCAAGTATTCCCAGCAAAGTTTACCTGTTCTTCGCACTTTGGTGTCAATTGTTGGCACAAAAAAAAAATGATGTGTATATCTGAATAAAGTGCGACCAGATTAATATTGAAGATAGCAAAAACAAATTACAGACTGCCTTGACACTTCCAGCTAAACCAACCTTGAGTTTCACCTGGATTCTGTGTTTCTGAAATTAGAACAAAATTGCATGGTTTTTTCAAGCATGCTTGAACATCTTCATACTGAGCCAGTGTAGATAGACAGCCACAATTATTACAGGAAGCGTCAACGGCACAAGTAGACAGTAATACCTGCAAAATTACAAAGCAGGCCAGTTAGGTAAATTCTTATATTAATTGCACAAGCTATGCTGTTACATGGGTCTCACTCTTTCAAGGGAAACAACATCAGAACATCCATAAACATGGCAAAAAAAAGTAACACTATTCGCTAATATGATGCACCTAATTTACTTCAAACTCTGTATTAACTGGCTACCACAAAAGTGGACAACCTATACTCCAATGTCAATTTGCAAAAGAAATACAAGTAAACAGTCCTCTATCTTGCCTTGACGTTCCTTACCAATCGTTTTGGATGGCAGCAAGGAATCTATTTTCGTATGGTGGAAGCAGCTTGGACACGATCGCAACATAGAAGAAACACACGAACAATGTGATCCCGAAAGCAATGAACGTCGATCCAATCAGCTCATCTCTAGAAAATTGCATCTCTGGATTCCCAATCTTTTGGCCTCTGATGTGCATACCGGCAGGCGGCAGGGTCGGACCCAATAAATCCTGAAAAAAAAACGAAGTTGATAGCTACCATACTTGTAACGAAGTCAGATCCCTTCGTTTGGGATGCTCGGTTTCGCACGTCAGAAAGGGAATGAGAAGGGGGCGGGGGCATACCAGTGGCCGGTGGGTGCTCGTACCCGGCGAGGACCTGGCGCAGGGCGGCAGAGAGACAGAGGTGGACGCGGAGGCGGGACACGGTCCGCTGCCGCGGGCCGGACCCCGAGGTGGAGGTGGGGTTGCTGTGGTAGCGGAGGCGGTGGTGGTTGCCGAGGCTGGGGAAGGAGGACACTTTGGCCAGCAGCGCAGCCGCCTTGCTCAGGATCTGGTCCCCGCAACGTCGGTCGCCGCGAGCCCGCGAGGCGGTGGAGGAGCGTGTCGCCGGCGTCGAACTGGGATGCACCTAGAGGGGAGGATGGACAGGTGGCGGCGGAAGGCGGCGGCGCTTCATGTCTTCCTGGTGGGCTCCCACTGACATCCGGATCCGCGAGAGCGATGTGGTTCACGTGTCTCGATCCTCTGCTCTTTTCCACAAGGGCCCATGAGGCGTGAACGCGGACACAGATGTGGGCCAAATTTTAAGTCAGGCCTGTGTCGAGCTTCATAACTTTGCTCTTTATGCGGACCAGTTCGGCCCAAAGACAGCGTGGCCAATTTGCCGCTGGGAGCCTGTGACTGAGAACGGGATATCCAATAGTGATTAGTATTAGTATTTATGTCTTTATAAAAATATATTATAAAAAATATCATCTATAACTAATCTAATGTCGCTTGTACTTATTTTGTATGAAAATTTAGTTTTTTATATAATTTCAGTCAAAGTTTATTGTTTGACTCTTATGGAGTATTTGGTCAAAGTTGAAATATGTATGCTTTTTAAGGAGTCAAAAAACATGTATGTATTTGGTTGAAATATGAATGTATTTGGTAAAAGTTGAAATATATTGTTTGACTTTTATTAAAATTTTACATAATACCTTGTATGTATTTGGTCAAAGTTGAAATATGTATGTTTTTTTAGAAAGTGAGAATATATGTTTAACTTCTGGAGAACAAGGGAAATGAGATGCAAAACACCTTGCTGTTAATAAATACAGTATTATGATGGAGGAAGAGAAGAATCTTTTTCTTGTCGTTGAAACATCAAAGATGGTACATTTTTTTTTCCGATCAAGAGATAACTTGATCACATCCCTGAAGTATCGGTACAATTTGGATGCTTTTGCGATTTGGGCTGTGTTTAGATGATGAAAATGTGGTGAAAAAAATCATGTAGCACTTTTCGTTTGTATTTGACAATTAGTGTTCAATCATGGACTAATTAAGATTAAAAGATTCGTCTCGTAAAGTTAAAGCAAACTGTGCAATTAGTTTTTGATTTCGTCTACATTTAGTACTCCATGCATATACCGCAAGCTTGATGTGACGGAGAATCTTTTTTTTACATAGTGCCAAAGTTTGAAGGTTTTGTGAAAACTAAACACAGCCTTGAAATTGAACACACAAAAACTGCGCACGTGGGGTGAGAAAACGCACTGGATGCAAGAAATGGATGGGATGCAGAGCAGCAGTCGTGGGAAGGGGAGAGTGCCGAAAATGACTCGGGAACGTACAGGGTGGGGTGTACTACCAGTGCGTACCGACAAGCTAATGAATGAGACCAAAGTAGTGGTAAAGAATAGTAAATCCAGCGCAGGGCGTGCAGCATCCCATCCCATCGTATCTCATTCTCATCCTCAGCCCACAAGCTCATTAATTCTGCCATCAACGTCGCAACACGGTAGTACAACTCAACTAATTAATGATAACTCTCCCAGCCCCTCTCGGGCTGCTCGGACCGTGAAAACATGAGACGTCTTCTTCTCAGGTCGTCGATCTCAAGGTCCTCGGAGAACCAACAACAGTTGTAGTCCCCACTTGGCTCTGTGGCTCTATAGATACTTTCTTCATTTCAAATTATGTTCATTGTTTTTTTTAATCTCAAGCTTTAACGATGCTTGCATAAATTTTATATAAATTATAGATCGTTTGCATATTTTTTTTTAATAAGTTGAGATGGCTTGATTCTGAAAAGATAAGCATTTGGATCCAACACAAGAAACAGTGCAGCGCAGGTCTTCTTCCTTCGCCGCACCGGTAGGAAGCTAAAACGAATGCGATCCGATAGAATTCAAACAGAGCCCAAGTTTCTTTTGGTGACCCATTCAGGCTTGAGGCTTCTCCATAAGCTTGTGCCAGACGTAGCAGGAGGCCACACGTGTGCAGAAGCTGAGGAAACATCTCCGTCTTGGCTGACGCCGATCGCCGAGGCAGGCAGGCAGGGCTTCTAGAGGCCTCACCTCACCTCACCTCACCCAGTCACTCGTTAGTTGCACGGTCTCTGTTGCGGTGACTAACACAGGTGGCGGCGTCTCCCCGCGCTCGTGCTAATTAATCCAGGCGGAAGCCTCGAATCCGTCCGTGCGCCCGGTTCCGTGGACCTGCCTGGGCTCTGGATCCACTGACCCCGCGGCCCCACACGGCGGTGCATGATGCAGAGATGGGCAGGAGCTCGTGGGATCGGAGGCCCCCGTCGGTTTCCGCGGCCACCCACGAGAAAAGCCAAGGCCCACCAAGGGGATGAGAGGTGGGGGCCCATGTCACGGGTCGCGTTCTCTGAGTCGAGTCGGGCGGGTCGGGTGGCTCACCCGTTCGCACCCAACGCCAGGCAACCGGATCTCCTGTGGCCTGTGGCACTGTGGCAGTGGAGTATGTGTAAACTGTACTGTACGGGTCAATTTTAGGTGTGATAGTTAGTTCCGTGGAGCTGCTGGAGCATCAGGTCAGGTCTTCTTCACCTCGTCAGGTGAGCTGATGATCTCTAGAAGGTTTGGCGTCAGGGAGCTGAGGATATC
>CM039137.1:17684422-17710869 GCA_022036555.1 Microstegium vimineum | reverse complement strand
TACGCGTCGACGTTGATGACGGGGCCTTCAAACCAGAACCGGGCGTGGAGCAGCCACGTGCCGACGCTGAGGACTAGCACGCCGCCGACGGCCACCGGCGTGTAGTTGAAGTTGTCCTTTTCGACGGGGTACGCCACCGGCAGACATAAGAGCACGGTGACAAGCGCCACCCAGGCGACGGCGACCCAGCCGATGAGGAGGCCGTATCTTCCGAGGTGGAATGGCCCCGGGACGTCGTGACCCGGAAGAAGATGGGCAGAGCGTAGGCGATGTATAAACCGGTCGTTGTCACGGACACCATCGCCTGGAACGCCACCTGGCTCCCAAGCGACTGTACGTCATCAAATTAAATTGAACAAGACATGGATTAGCTAGGTTTGAATCAATCTTTTTGGAAATTTAATCAAAAAATTGATTGAAAACTCGCATTGAGATTTTGAGACCGACTGCACTGCACGTTACGTACCGTGAGGGACATGATGAACGCAACCGTGACAGAAAGCCAGACGACGTTGATGGGCACCTCGTTGCTATTGAGCCGGTACCAAACACGCGAGAACGGCATGTCGCCGTCCCTGGAGAAGGCGTAGCCCATCCTTGAGTTGGTGGTGACGCACGCGATGCCGCAGAGGAAGACGGCGACAGCGATGACCGTCAGGCACGCGATCGCCCCGGCGCCGCTACCGTACCTCCCGTGGAAGGCGGTGTAGAGAGCCTGGGCGACGGCGTACCCGCCGGCGTCGTTGCTGGGGCTCAGGAGGTACGGGATGTCCGTCATCAGCGACGTCAACGCCACCAGGTAGATCCACCCGAACATTGATGCAAGGGAAACGGACGTCACGATCCCGATCGGCCCGCTCCTGTCCGCGCTCTTCGTTTCCTCTGACTGAATGCGCGATTTGGGAGTATTGCATATTATCAGAATTCATTCAGAATGCATGTTCAGAATTCAGAATTGAGAAGAGGATTTGGGAGTATTGCCATGTGAGCAGATGTGTCGTAGCCGAGGAGGGAGTACTGGCACATGAGCACCCCGACGGCGAGAATGTATGCCTTGTTGTGGACTCCCATGCCGTTCTCTGTGTTGAAGTGGGTGAAGATGAACTCCACGCTCGCTCTTGAAGGACCGAGAACGGCGACCAGAGGGGGGTGAATGGGAGCCTCAAATTTCACTCGGAAATATTCGGGTCACTCTTCCCAAAAACAACCCCAGCAAGCAAGCTTACTCTACCAGTAAGATCACGACCCTAGAGAGGGTGGATACCTTTGGCGAAGACCAAGAAGTACAACGGATCTTCCGGAAACCAAGAACTCAAACCGTGACACGATAGTGAGGCTCTCAAACCCTATGGAGAAGAGAAGAGAGCTCCCCCAAAAATACTTATGAGAACTGGTCTCAAAAGTGTTTCATCAAGTTCTCTGCATGATTACGAAACCAACGCAACAAACGGAACTCAAATCGGAGTCCGGAAGAGGGAGAAACGGCCAAAACAGCGACGAAGAAAATCCTGAAAATCCTTGCTGGAAGGCCGACGGACGCTGGCGTTGGACGGTCCGTCGCCAGAGTCCGACGCACCCAGAAAAATCAGCCCCTACTGAAAGAGCGACGGACGCTGGCGTAGAACGGTCCGTCGCCAGAGTCCGTCGCACCCAGAAAAATCAGCCCTACTGGAAGGGCGACGGACGCTGGCGTAGGACGGTCCGTCGCCAGAGTCCGACGCCAAAAACGAAAAACGTCGACCAGCGAGGTGACGGACGCTGACGTTAGCACGCCCCAGCGTCCGACGCAAAATCCTCGGAGCGTCCGACGCTCCCGAAAACTGCACAATGAACCCAAAAATCGTGATTTCTCCTCCAAATCTTCCCAAAACTCAACCAAATGAACTCCAACTGCAACCAAACTTTGTAGGCATGATCCTTGTACAGTTGGGGAGCTAATCCTAAGAAATCATCGCTCAATTTGGTGAGAAATAAAAGGAAACGAGGATTTGGGGGAGAAGGGGCAAGAACGAAGAACACCGCAAAGAAATCGCCCGATCTACGCACTCGTGAGGTTTGAGGAGAATTCCTTCGGTGCAAAGATGCTCCTCACGAATACAAACAACTTGGTTCAAGAGGATTTGCAAGAGCTACTCCCTACAAAGAGAAATCATCTCGGGAAAAAGAGGGAGCAAAAGCAAAACGCGAAGAACACAAGCAAAACAGCGACACGATCAAGAAATCGAAGCCACCATGGCTTACAGAGGTTACGGCCTCCGATTCCTCACAACAAACTCGAGTTCTTACAGAGGTTGGTGAAATCAACCTAGAGATCTCATGAACTAGAGAGAGGCTAGAGAGAGAAAGAGTTGGAGCAAATGATTAGGGTTCAAGAGATAGGATAAGGATACCTCTTCATTCTCTATTTATATGAGGCTTTGGCTATTTCCCAAAGACCCCCTAGATACAATGAGTGAACTACCTAGCCTAAGCATTGCAGTCCAAGCTCCGGTAAATATCTCCCTCGATTTGAATGGACGGCCCCGCTTCCTGCCAGGAGTTATCGTCGTCTCGACGCAACCTCCAGGATTCCGCCACGTGCCATCCCCGCTTCCTCGGAAGCTCCGCCCGGGTTTTGAGGCCCAAACTCGCGAAACCCGCCACCGGTAGCTTTGGGCTCAATTACCGAACCCCGAGTTTTGCGGCCCAAACTCGGAAACCGACGCGGATGGTTTTGAGGCCCAAACCACCAAACCACTCGATTCGAGCCACCTTGTCTTCGCCCGGTCGGACTCCGAGTCCCCTGAGCCTCCGCTCGACTCGCGCGTCCACCGTCTTGACTCGGTCGACTCGGTCTACCTCCATGTCTTCTCGCACTCGTCGGTGCCAAGTACTAGCCACCACAGCTAGTCCGCCGACGCCCATGGTCCCTCAGTCCGAGCCCCGCTTCCGCCCTTCACCGCTCTCAGTCCATCGGCACGGCAAGCCTCTACTTGACCTTCTCCACGCCATTGACTAATGTCACTAGGCATAGTACCTGCACACCAAAAGCCGATAGACAGGCACACATTTGCTTTCGCAAAAAGGTTAGAAGTACATGCTCAAACTGAAACACTCATATGTTGGTCAATCACTCATCATCAAAACTGAACATCATGGGTACATATCAACCATGTGTTCGCAATCTCCCCCTTGATGAGTGCATTGTCAACACAAGTGCATTTCAGATTTGAGCCAACAAGGCAAAGCTCTCCGAATGACCAAAAGCTAAGAAAGTCAAAACGGGGTCACTCGAGAGAAGCAAAACACATCCAAAACTTGGTTCACAGAGACATGGGCAACGGCTCAACGCAACCAAGCAAAACAAAGCTAGCCCTTAAGAAGAGGCAGAAACGGGCTCAACACCGCTAGCAAGCCAAAGAAACCAATCAAAAACGCATAAAACTCAAGAAGCAAATCGAAACCTGTCGGAGCCACAACACAAGCTAGACCCTCCAGAAGAGGCAAAGGCTCAACACATCTAGCAAGAGCTCCCCCTGGGCAAAAGCATACACAAGAAACCAAGGAAGGGTGAAAAGAGCCAAGGAAGCAAGATTTTCACAAAATGCACATTTTCTCCCCCTTGATC
Organism: Microstegium vimineum; assembly: GCA_022036555.1. NCBI lineage: Eukaryota > Viridiplantae > Streptophyta > Magnoliopsida > Poales > Poaceae > Microstegium > Microstegium vimineum. The sequence continues at coordinate 17,707,262 of CM039137.1, read as the reverse complement.
ACATACCTCTCCCCCATGCTTTCTTCCCACAATGCACAATTCTCCCCCTTAAGTGTAGATGGAGTGAAATGCACATCTCTCCCCCTTGTTGACACATGAATCTCATCAAAGCTCAAAACGCAAGAACCGACCACAAACGCCATGATATGCAAAATGAGTGCAACAAGCTTCATACATAGAGCTAAGACAATGAAAGGATGCTCTAAGTGATGTGATCCTGTGAGAATAGGAAAAGCTCTACGTACCCAACTAAGACTCAGGTTGAGCTAAAGATCACTTTAGAAGCTATTTTAGAGAGCATTACATGTGTGAGCAAGGAATGGGCATCACCTCCTAGAGACAACTAGACATGTCAAACAAGATAGGACCTATCTCAAAGCAATCTCATGTATAGCAAGTAAAACTATCCCTAGCAAAGTTCATACAACAAGCCAATGACCCAACTGAATGAATTTTTCAAATTTCAGAGTTTTGCAGTCAAATTTCAGTTTTAGGCACATTTAAATTGTATGCGAGTGGTTGTAAGCAAAGTGATGCCACTGCTTACCAACCGGGCGAAGTCAAAGGACTTAACACACCGGTTTTGGTCATACACGACACCGCTCAAGTATCAACCCATATGGGAAGCAGTCTCGAACACACGGTGAAGTGCTCACAATGCAAACCCAACTCGATCTTTCCAATGCACAAAACAGAGAGCAATTTCATTTTAGATCAATTTTAAGCATGGTGCTCAATGGAAGTGAATGAAACAATGAAGAACCATAGTTACAAGCTATATATAAGGCATCCAAGAAGGATCTTCAAAAGCCTACACATGCTAGTGCCATTTCAAAGGTGACATGGGGAATTAAAGTCAGTTTTAAAGCTTTTCTAACTTAGCTCTATTGCATATCAAGAGATCAAAGAGAGTCTAAGTTAGGCAACACCATAGACACATAAAACACCTCAAACAGAGCATAGATTCATTATATCGGCTATAGGTATGAAGCTTAATATGAACTATGTCACAAATGCAAATGAGATACAAAATGCAATGACACCAATTAAAAGAAAAGACAAAAAGAACCAAAAAGAAAAAGATACACAAAGAGCTTCCCTCAACTAAAAAGGGAAGCAAACACCCAACTCACCCCGAAGGCGAGAAAACGCAACTTGATCGAGAGGTTTTGCGAGAATATCCGCAAGCTGGTTTTGGGTATCGACATGCCGGAGGTCAATGTCGCCCTTCTCATAGTGATCTCTCAAGAAGTGAAAACGAACATCAATGTGCTTGGTCTTAGAGTGAAGCACAGAGTTTTTGGCCACACTAATGGCACTCGTGCTATCACACAGCAGAGGCACTTTAGTAAGCTCAAGACCAAAATCCTTCAAAGTTGCGATCATCCAAAGCAACTGAGAACAACAGCTAGTCGCGGCAACGTACTCAGCTTCGCACATCGACTGTGCCACGCTAGACTGTTTGCGAGAAGACCAAGACACAAGAGAAGACCCGAGAAACTGACAAGTCCTAGAAGTGGACTTCCGATCAAGACGGCAACAGGCAAAGTCGGCATCAGAATAACCACAAAGCACAATAGAGGAGGAGGCAGAAAACCAAAGACCAAATTCGGGAGTGAAGCGCAAGTACCTCATGATGCGTTTCACTACATGCTTGTGCGAAGTCCGTGGGGACGCCTGAAAGCGCGCACACAAGCAGACGATGAACTGAATGTCCGGCCGGGTCGCCGTCAGGTACAGAAGCGACCCGATCATGCTGCGGTACTCCGTCTGGTCCACCGCTTCTCATTCCTCATCCGCATCCAAGGCAGTAGTAGTTGACATAGGCGTCGAGAGGGGCTTTGCCTCGCCCATGTCAAACTTCTTCAAGATATCCTTCGTGTACTTGCCTTGGTGCACAAACGTCCCTTCTCGGGTTTGCTTGATTTGCAACCCAAGAAAGAAAGTCAACTCTCTCATCATGCTCATCTCAAATTCCCTGCTCATAAGATCTGCAAACTTAGCAACAAGAGCATGAGAAGAACCACCAAAGATGATATCATCCACGTAAATTTGGACAAGGAGAGTGTCTTTGCCTTGCTTGAGGAGAAACAACGTCTTATCTACCAATCCCATTTTAAAACCCTTAGCAAGCAAAAAGATTTTTAGCCTATCATACCATGCTCTAGGTGCTTGTTTCAAACCATACAAAGCTTTGTGAAGTTTAAAAACATGGTTTGGAAACTTGGGATTTTCGAAACCGAGAGGTTGTCTAACATACACTTCCTCCTCTATGTAGCCGTTTAGGAAAACACTTTTAACATCCATTTGAAAGAGTTTAAAACCCTTAGAAGCCGCAAAAGCTAAAAGGATTCTAATGGCTTCTAAACGAGCTACGGGAGCAAAGGTTTCCTCATAGTCTATTCTCTCCTTTTGACAAAAGTCTTGCACTACCAACCTAGCCTTGTTACGCACTACCACCCCATCCTCACTTTGTTTGTTTTTGAAAACCCACTTGGTTCCTATAGGGTGGCAACTTGGTGGTGGTGGCACTAAGACCCAAACACGGTTTCGCTCAAAGTTCTCTAACTCCTTATGCATGGCATTAACCCAATCCGGATCCATCAATGCGTGTCCAACATCTCGGGGCTCAAAAGACGCGACAAAAGCCGAATGAGCAAAGTAAGAGATACGATATGACCTGGAGCGTGTGGTACGCTCGTTGATGTCGCCGATCATGGTCTGAGGAGGGTGGCGATGCTGAATGTGTAGCGGTGCCTCACGTGAAGAAGTCGCCTCCCCCTCGATAGCAGCTGAAACTCCCTCAGGTGCAACGGGCACCGACTGAGGGAGCTGCTCGAAGGGCCCCTATGTAGAGGAAGTAGAAGGGTCCGGGCCGTGAGCCGAAGTAGACGTCACAGGGTCGACTGGGGCAGCCGGTGGAGTCGGCTCGGGATCACCCCAATCGACGTCGTCCTGCTCCTCCTCCACAAAGATGCTGGTGTTCACCTCATCATCACCTGCAAGCTCAAAAGCAGTGGAAACATAGGGCATAGTTTCATCGAATGTAATCTCACTAGTCTCCATCACTCGGTTAGTTTCTAGGTTAAGTGCATGATAAGCACGAGAGTGAGTAAAATAACCAAAAAAGATACCGTCAGAAGACCGTGATTCAAATTTATCCAACTTACCACCCTTTTTGAGGATGAAACACCTGCACCCAAACACCCGTAGGTGACTTACCTTGGGTGGTCTCCCAAAACGCAGCTCATAAGAGGTATTTTTCTTGAAATCCCGGAGAAAAATGCGATTGGAAACATAGCAAGCAGAATTGAGTGCTTCGGCCCAAAACCGCCTAGGAGTCCTATGCTCATCGAGCATCGTCCTGGCCATCTCAACAAGGGTCCGATTCTTGCGCTCAACAACACCATTCTGCTGGGGAGTGTAAGGATAGGAAAATTGGTGATCCAAACCCAAAGAAGAGCAAAGAGATGCAAATTGAGCATTCTTGAATTTTGTGCCATTGTCACTGCGAATAGCTCTCATGGCATTCTTAGGTAGCTCATTTTGCAATCTCAAAATTAGATCACGCACATGCATAAAAGCCTCATCCTTACTCTCCAAAAAGAACATCCAAGAGTACCTCGAGTAGTCATCAACGACTACAACCACATACCACTTCCCTTCTTCCGACCTAACCCGAGCTGGACCAACTGTGTCCATGTGTAAGAGCTCGCCGGGTTGAGAGGTCATAATTTGAGTTACGGGAGGATGGGAAGCAACAACCATCTTGCCATGCCTGCAAGAATGGCAAACCAAATCCTTCTCGAACTTTAGCTTAGGCAATCCTTGGATAAGGTCCATTGAGCTAAGCCTTGCAAGCAAGTCAAAACTCAAATGTCCCAATCTCCTATGCCACTTCCAAAGCTCAGAAGAAGAATCGGCAAGAAGACAACAAGAAGATCTGGAAGAGATAGAAAAATCCGCACGAAAAACCTTCCCGAAGGGTAAAATCCGGCAAACAAGATCACCACGAGAGTCCAAAATCCGAGACAAGTTTGGCTTAAAGCTCACTTCAAGACCGTCTTCAAGGAGTTGCGAAACCGAGAGAAGATTAAAATACAAATTCGCAACCAAAGCAACATCCTTGAGGACAAAAGACGAATTGACTCGGATGGACCCCCGGGAGACAACCTTACCTTTACTCTTGTCCCCGAATGTGATGTACTCGGTGTGGCGCACGGGGTCGAGGCTGGAGAACCACTTGGCACTTCCGGTCATATGGCGTGAGCATCCAGAATCCACAAGCCAAGTCTCCTCCAGTCCTCCTTCCTACATCAATAAAAAGACATAGGGTGAGCAAACGGACCAACACTGGGGTTAGTAAACTGTGAAGGATACCAGTGTTGTCCCACTTGCCCAAAGAATGGGTTAGGAGAAAAACCAAACATCTCCTGCCCTACGGGAGGATAGAGATCACCACGATAGGGAAAACGTGGTCCGCTAAAGAAGGGTGGAGTAAAGCCACCGCCACGAGGCCCGTAGTCGTATGGATCACGACCGGTATCCCGCCGGGCACGACCACCGCGTGGTCTCGCCTCCTGAGGCCTAGCACCTTGAGGCATTGCTCCTCTAGGCCTAGAAGTGCGCCTCTGAACTTCCGGTTCATGCACCCCAACTCGTGGGTGGTACATGTCCCGGTTGTTCAACTCAACCTGCCTCCGATCATCTCTCTTCCTTCTAAAGCAAAACTCAGCCAAGTGCCCATCCCGCTCACAATACTCACAATGGTACCTCACCACACTCTTGGTAGGCACTCTCTTGTTTGGTTGGGTGGCTCTCGCTTTCTTAGGAAGGGGATCATTAGAGATGTCTGACAGTGTGTCAAGTGGGTTGCGAAGGTGGTTTGGTTTGGCAATCCACACTTGCTTCTGTGGAGTGGTTTTGGGTGGCTCTTCAAACACACCATCTCTCACAGGAAACTTGGAGGGGTCGGTAGGCTTAGGTGGAGTGATCTTGATAAGCTTGGATGTTGTGGTGGATTTCTCATTCTCGCTCAAACCACTGCACTCACCGATCTTACTGAACAAGCTATCGTCCTTCCCACCTACAGCAAAGCCTACTCCCGTGCTGCCAGCTCGCTTGCACTGGCTAAGCATCATCCCCAACTGCGGCTCTCGGCAAGACACCCAGCTCAAGATGGACCGAAGGTATGTGTTTTCTTCCTCGGCACGCATCTTGTCGTGTCTCCACGATGCGATCTCAAGCTCCAAAGCCTCAAAGCGATCCGACTCTCTAGTGCTATCTGAGCTGACCTTCTCTAACACAGCGATACTAGCATCCTTCTGTGCCAGCTCAGAACGCAAGCCTAAGCAAGACTTGCACGCACCAAGTAAGCTAGGCCTAGCCTTCAGCTCACTAATCTCCTCAAGTAGAGTGCCATACTTGTCCTGAAGTGTGACAAGATCAGACATGTGGATGGCACAAGCATCACACTCTACCTCCTCGGTAACCACCACTTGTGCCTTAGCAAACTCCAGGTCATGAAGCGTGCTAAGGTACTTTGCTTTGAAATCGTTCCTCTCACAAGCGGCACGCTTGAGCAAAGCATCCTGACTGAGTAAGGTATCGTTCAGAGACTCAAGCTCGTGAGAGAGGGATTCGATGGTGGGTGATACCTCGGGTGTGTCGGAGTCGTAGTCGGGGCCATCCTTGTACTTCCCGACCTTGCCTTCTTCAATCGCCATGGTGCAAAAGCCACCGTGCTTTGCGTCGGCGTAGAAGCAGAGGCCGTTGAGCTTGTCCTCAACCTTTCCCTTCGACTCATCATCGCTTGAGGAAGAGCCCCCGTCGGAAGAGGCATCGATGTCGCTGAGGGAGGCGAGGAAGGCTCGGTGCTTGGCCTTCACCTTGTCGATCACCTTCTTGGAGGACTTTCGGTTGTAGCCGCCCTTGGCCTTGTGCTTGTCCTCGAAGCGGTGCTCGCGCTTGTCCTTGCGCTTGGTGAAGTCACCCGCAGCTTTCTTGGGGCAGTTTGCGATGAAGTGATCCTCATCACCGCAACGGTAGCACCCCTTGGCTGAGCCACCACGCCGACGGTTCAAACGGTTGTTGTGAAACCGTGAGAACTTGGTGATGACCAAAGCCAGCTCATCATCTCCAAGCGCCTCCACTTGTTCCTCTGTCACAGACATCAAAGACAAAGCGAACAAAGAGTGTGAAGGGTTAGAGGAAGAAGAAGACACACCGCCGGGGCCGGAAACCAACGCCATGGATGGGTTCGACGGGTTCTCAAGCTTGGTCCGGGTCTGGTGGTCAATCTCCGAGGACTTGAGCTTGTTGAATAGCTCGTCCACGGTCAGGGCGTCATAGCCCGGTGACTCCTAGATGGCAGCCACCTTCATCTCCCATACCTTCCGATCAAGAGCATGCAAAAGCTTGATAGCCATCTCATGATCATCATAAGGCAAGTTGGTCCGATTAGCATGAATCTTGTTGACGATAGATTGGAAGCGAGTGAACATCCCGTCAACAGATTCGCCGGCCAACTGAACGAAGTTCTCGTACTCCCTATGGTACGTGTCGAAGAGTCTGGACTTGATCTGAGGGTTGCCCTCATGATATCACACAAGTGTTTGCCAGATCTCTCGTACCGTAGTGAGACTCGAAACCCACTCAAACTCAGGAAGAGACAAACTCGAGAAGAGGATGCTACGGGCTCTTGCGTTTGAAGCATGTTGTGTAGCTTGGAGCTCAATGATCCGAGCGCCAAGAACCACGTAGTCCTCATTCTCACAAATCTCCCAGATCTTCGAATCAAGCCCTTGAAGGTAAGCGGACATGCGCACCTTCCAATAGGCGAAATTCGTTCCATCGAAGAACGGAGGTTTGCCAACACCTTGCTCCATGTCGCCTTCGCAGATCAAAAACCTTGTAAGGTGGAATGATCCTTAACCGGCTCTGATACCAATTGAAGGACCGAGAACGGCGACCAGAGGGGGGGTGAATGGGAGCCTCAAATTTCACTCGGAAATATTCGGGCCACTCTTCCCAAAATCAACCCCAGCAAGCAATCTTACTCCACCAGCAAGATAACGACCCTAGAGAGGGTGGATACCTTTGGCGAAGACCAAGAAGTACAACGGATCTTCTGAAAACCAAGAACTCAAACCGTGACACGATAGTGAGGCTCTCAAACCCTATGGAGAAGAGAAGAAAGCTCTCCCAAAAATACTTATTAGAACTGGTCTCAAAAGTGTTTCATCAAGTTCCCTGCGTGATTACGAAACCAACGCAACAAACGGAACTCAAATCGGAGTCCGGAAGAGGGAGAAACGGCCAAAACAGCGACGAAGAAAATCCTGAAAATCCTTGCTGTAAGGCCGACGGACGCTGGCGATGGACGGTCCGTCGCCAGAGTCCGACGCACCCAGAAAAATCAGCCCCTACTGGAAGGGCGACGGACGCTGGCGTAGGACGGTCCGTCGCCAGAGTCCGACGCACCCAGAAAAATCAGCCCCTACTAGAAGGGCGACGGACGCTGGCGTAGGACGCTGACTGAGGGCGACGGACGCTGGCGTAGGACGGTCCGTCGCCAGAGTCCGACGCCAAAAACGAAAAACGTCGACCAGCGAGGCGACGGACGCTGACGTTAGCACGCCCCAGCGTCCGACGCAAAATCCTCGGAGCGTCCGACGCTCCTGAAAACTGCACAGTAAACCCAAAAATCGTGATTTCTCCTCCAAATCTTCCCAAAACTCAACCAAATGAACTCCAACTGCAACCAAACTTTGTAGGCATGATCCTTGTACAGTTGGGGAGCTAATCCTAAGAAATCATCGCTCAATTTGGTGAGAAATAAAGAGAAACGAGGATTTGGGGGAGAAGGGACAAGAACGAAGAACACCGCAAAGAAATCGCCCGATCTACGCACTCGTGAGGTTTGAGGGGAATTCCTTCGATGCAAAGATGCTCCTCACGAATACGAACAACTTGGTTCAAGAGGATTTGCAAGAGCTACTCCCTACAAAGAGAAATCATCTCGGGAAAAAGAGGGAGCAAAAGCAAAACGCGAAGAACACAAGCAAAACAGCGACACGATCAAGAAATCGAAGCCACCATGGCTTACAGAGGTTACGGCCTCCGATTCCTCACAACAAACTCGAGTTCTTACAGAGGTTGGTGAAATCAACCTAGGGATCTCATGAACTAGAGAGAGGCTAGAGAGAGAAAGAGTTGGAGCAAATGATTAGGGTTCAAGAGATAGGATAAGGATACCTCTTCATCCTCTATTTATATGAGGTTTTGGCTATTTCTCAAAGACCCCCTAGATACAATGAGTGAACTACCTAGCCTAAGCATTGCAGTCCAAGCTCCGGTAAATATCTCCCTCGATTTGAATGGACGGCCCCGCTTCCTGCCAGGAGTTGTCGTCGTCTCGACGCAACCTCCAGAATTCCGCCACGTGCCATCCCTGCTTCCTCGGAAGCTCCGCCCGGGTTTTGAGGCCCAAACCCGCGAAACCCGCCACCGGTAGCTTTGGGCTCAACTACCGAACCCCGAGTTTTTGCGGCCCAAACTCGGAAACCGACGCGGATGGTTTTGAGGCCCAAACCACCAAACCACTGGACGCGAGCCACCTTGTCTTTGCCCGGTCGGAACTCCGAGTCCCCTGAGCCTCCGCTCGACTCGCGCGTCCACCGTCTTGATTCGGTCGACTCGGTCTACCTCCATGTCTTCTCGCACTCGTCGGTGCCAAGTACTAGCCACCACAGCTAGTCCACCGGCGCGCCATGGTCCCTCAGTCCGAGCCCCGCTTCCGTCCTTCACCGCTCTCAGTCCATCGGCACGGCAAGCCTCTACTCGACCTTCTCCACGCCATTGACTACTGTCACTAGGCATAGTACCTGCACACCAAAAGCCGATAGACAGGCACACATTTGCTTTCGCAAAGAGGTTAGAAGTACATGCTCAAACTGAAACACTCATGTGTTGGTCAATCACTCATCATCAAAACTGAACATCATGAGCACATATCAACCATGTGTTCGCAGCTCTCTCCTTGGCGATCGTTGGAAGCAAGACCACCATGACGAAGACACCTACACGAAGATTACGTGCAATACATCAAATCAAGCATGCATTGGATCAGCGATCAGACTCTCGATCGAATTCATCCCCTGAACCTGCAGACACTGATATCTACCTGCTGTATTCCAGAAGACTCCAAGGTGACCAAACCATGAGATCCAGTGGATGGGGAGGCAGTTGATGAGACCGTGCAGGATGAGGATGACGCTGTAGATGGCGAGCAGGACGTACTTGGAGGCGATGTAGCCACCGCCGTTGGCTCCCCCGGTGCCCAGCAGGATGATCACCTACACAAACTGCGCCAACGAGAAGTCTACGCTCGTCGTACCTGCCCACTGTTATTAATGTGACCAAAACTTGTTTATATACAGTAGTTGACTGATGACTGTACATGAGAGAGCCACATGGATCAAATTAGTAAACGAGCCAGATGCATACCTGTCCCACGATGTTGAACCTGCAAAACAGGAAACAAAAGAAGGATAAACTCAGTTGTATTTTCACGTTTGGCTTTCTCATCGTATACTTTGTAACAGATCAAGCGTGGTAAAGTGTTCTATATATCCTCCTCGATCGGTTAATTTCTTATCAACTTTCTTCGTTTCAAATTGTAACAAAAAATTAAAACAACTCATATTTAAACACATTTCCTAGTGTTCAGTCGCCTGAGATTCAGGCGATTAGCTCATATACACTGCATATTGCTTTTTGCTGCTAAACTGACGTGAGCAACCAGATGGGCATAACCTATGGCCAGCAACGTCGCCTGATCGTTTTTATTTAAAAAAAAACATACACCTGTACAATAGCAATCCCCATATTTAAAATGAAGAGAGTACACTATATAAAAAGATGGTCATGCTTGGTCATAATTGGCAATAGATCATCTTACGCTCGGCCACTCAACAGTCAGCAGTCAGCAGTAGGCGCAGAGATTTTTTTTCCCTTTTCATTTCACAAGGACGTAGAGAGAAAGTGGGGAACCAAGATACGATAGTAATAGGATCGATGGCCGAGGACGACGACGACGCGTACCATCCGGTGACCCAGGAAGCCAGCGAGGCCCAGTTCTTGCCGGCGAGCTTGGCACTCCAGTAGTAGAGGCCGCCGGAGGTCGGGTACGCGGAGCAGATCTCCGCCATGGACAGCGCGACGCAGCCGTTGAAGGTCGCCACGACAAGCCAGCCCAGCGTCATGGACGCCGGCCCGCCGTAGCGGAGGCCGGTGTTGTACGTCGTCGTCACGCCCGTAAGCACGGAGATGATGGCGAAGGAGAAGGCGAAGTTGGAGACCACACTGCACATGCATGTGCATGTACGTCTGTCATATAATATAGTTGGCGGGGAGAAATCTCATGCACGGGAAATTGGAATCGAATTGATCGGAGTGCGTGATTACGTACGAGAGGCCGCGCTTGAGCTCCTGCTTGTATCCAAGCTGCTGCAACCGGTCCCTGTCCGGGTCGGCGACGGGCAGGGCAGCTCGACGGAGCGGCGCGGCGCCAGCGCCATGGCTAGCTGCCGACGTTCTCCGCTCTGTTCTTGCTCTGCTCCGTCGTCGTCTGTCGCCTGCGGCCGGCCGGCTAGCTAGCTAGACCGCAGATAATATATATATATATTATCTGCGGTCTACAGGTCGCAGCTACCACGTACACACACCACCTCGCTTATACTACTACTACTCTGTGTCTCGACGATCTGTCTAATAAGTCTCTAGTTGACAGGGTCAGTGACTGCCGGTGCCGCCGGCCGCTTGGTAGTGAACTTGTTTACAGTTTAATCGATCGTAGTTGAATGCATCACCAGGGTCAACACATGCAGTGGAAATCGCCCACGGTTGCGCCGCTCCGCCGTACATACATGTCGTGGTGTTGTGTTCCATTTGCTTCCGTCTGAATTCGGCAATTTTTGACTCAAAAGGGTATAGGATAATGGTAGCTGACTTCTTCGCGTCGATATACATGCATGCATGCATGCATGCTGTCCTTTTACTATACCAGTTCAACAACCCACGATTATATACGAGTAATAATAGATCAGAAGTGTTAGCTGAAGCCTTAAGGACTAAAGGTACGGTAGTGAGGATAGAAACATAGAATATAATTTGGGATCATATCGGAAGCACAGGATTAGGCAATTATATCACACGGTTATTTTGCACTGCGGTACTGTGGTGTGGTGGATGAGGAGAGGAAGAAAGGAGGAGGATGTATAATTGGAAATACAGGTGTTTAGTTTCAGGAAACTAAAGTTTAGATGCTAATTAGTAGGAGGAGTAAATATGAACTAATTGCCGTGGCTAATTTGCGAGGCAAATTTATTAAACTTTTTTTTTCAAAAGATTTGCGTATCATTGTATTAAGAAGAATAATTTTTAGATAAAGCATACAACGCGTCATCAAGCGCCACAAGAGGTCAACTTAATACAACCGTAGCTGGACCATCCTAGCAAATGACCTCTATAACTGATATTGTAATGCATAACTAAACATATTTATTGTAATACCATATTGTCAAATCGTGGATTAATTATAGAATTAATACATTTGTCTTACACTATGTGCAATTAAATTTTATAATTAGTGTATAACATTTGATGTGACAAAGACTAAAATATAGAACATTATATTAAGAAAGATAATTTTTTAGCATAATATCCAATGTCATATGATATAGAAACTACCAATAGGCAACGTGAGTGTCCTGACTAAACTACTGCGTGGAACGTGGCAGAGGTTGAAGGACCAGCTGCAGCGAGCAGACTCATCTTTCACTTTGAACTCTGTATCCAAGACACGAGAAATAGACTATGCTTTCAGTGAGCTGCTGATATGTATAGTAAATTCATACTACTCGATCATATTTATATTAAAAATGATACTCCGTATCTTAGAACAGAGTGCATGATATAATAACATGCATCTAATCTAATACAGTATGTGTGCGCTATCGAAGCCTGCAAACAAACAGCGTCAGACGTTGGTGATGGGCCCTCGGAACCAGAAGCGGGCGTGGAGCACCCACGCGGCGAGGCTGAGCACCAGCACGCCGCCGACGGCCACCGGCGTGTAGTTGAAGGTCTCCTTGGCGACGGGGTACGCCACGGGCAGGCAGAAGAGCACGGTGACGAAGGCCACCCAGAGCACGGCCACCGAGCCGACGGCGACGCCGCATCTGCCGAGGTGGAACGGCCCTGGCACGAACGACCTCCTCCCCGTCGTCACCCGGAAGAAGATGGGCAGCGCGTAGGCGATGTACAGACCCAGCGTCGCGATGGACACCATGGCCTGGAACGCCACCTGGCTCCCCAGCGACTGCACACGTGTACGTCAGAGAATCACATGGTCACATGTATCACAAGAAGCTGAAGAAGCTGAGAGCTAGAGCATGCAATGCATGCACACACCGTGAGTGCCATGACGAACGCGACGGACACGGAGAGCCAGACGACGTTGAAGGGCACCTCGTGCCTGTTCACCCTGTACCAGACATGCGAGAACGGCATGGCCCCATCCCTGGAGAAGGCGTACCCCATCCTGGAGTTGCTGGTGACGCAGGCGGTGCCGCAGAGGAAGACGGCGACGGCGATGACGACCAAGCAAGCGATGCCGCCGGAGCCGGTACCGTACCTCCGGTGGAAGACGTCGTACAGCGCCTGAGCAATAGCGTACCCTCCGGCGTCATTGCCGATGTCCAGCAGGTACGGGATGTCGGTCACCACCGACGTCAGAGCCAGCAGGTACACCCACCCGAAGACGCTGGACAGAGCGACGGAGTAGACGATCCCCATTGGCCCGTTCCAGTCCGCCTTCTTCGTCTCCTCCGTCATGTGAGCAGAGGTGTCGTAGCCGATGCTGGAGTACTGGCTCATGAGCAGCCCAACGGCGAGGATATAGGCCTTGCTATGGATACCCATGCCGTTATCGGTGTTCATGTGGGTGAAGACGAACTCGGCGCTGGCCCTCTCCTTGGCCACGGACGGGACGAGGATGACGAGGACGAACACGCCCGCCACGTTCCAGAAGGCTCCGAGCTGGCCGAACCAGGAGAGCCAGTGGATGGGCAGGCTGTTGATGAGCCCGTGCACGGCGAGGATGGCCGTGTAGATGCCCAGCACCACGTACTTGGACGCCAGGTACCCGCCGCCGTTGGCCCCGCCCGTGCTCAGTAGGATGATCACCTGGATTAGCTGCGCCAGCGAGAAGTCCACGCTCGTCGTGCACGCCCACTGCGGTAAACGCGGCGATTCATCAATCAGAATATATACCTGATGATCGAGATGACACTAGTACACTGCTAATGTCTGCACTGCAGCTGCAGCTGCAGCTCGTGTTCAAATTGTCCAGTGCTGCCTCCAAAGTCTAGTGTGTGGTCCTCTATGCAAAAAAGAAAAGAAAAGAAAAAAAGAAGATTGTGTGATCCTGTGAAGTTGGAGATTATATATATGTGTACCTGTCCCACGATGTTGAACCTGCAGAACAGGACAGAAGATATGTATGAATAAAACTTGATTAGACTAATAAAAGCATCTCCATGGTAAAATAAATAGCTAAATTATATAGTTTAGCTCTTTTGTAAAATATAGAAGTTCTAAAAAAAGAAGAGTTTTTTAATAGACTTGTTATTTCTCATCATAAGATGTCAAACCAAGTTTGTTTGTTATTTATGTCCAACGAGATTTCATGAATAACATACTTGCTATTATACAAAACCAAATAGAAGATCTGTTAGAGTTCAATTTTCTCTATAAAAAGCTAAATATATAATACAAAATAAGGATAACATATCTCTTGGAGATACTCTAAGTGATATGATTGGGAAGACGCCACGTCGTCATCCTTGGGCCTTGGCATCATGGTGATGAAAACAACAGAATTAATTAAACAAGCAGACGGTTTTCGCTAGCTAGTTTGAAACAATAGGAGGATCCATCGGAAGCATTTCTGAATCTCTGATGGCTTCTTGTTTTGTTTAAACGAATCGAATCTGATGGTTTGTTGTTACTTGGCGCGAGATTGCGGGGAGAGCTAAGTTGCAGTAATATAGTACTACTATTTGATTACTACTTATATATAAAAAAATGTGAAGAGAAGGTAGTACCATCCGGTGACCCAGGAGGCAAGTGGAGCCCATTCCTTGCCGGCGAGCTTGGCGCTCCAGTAGTAGAGGCCGCCGGAGGTCGGGTACGCCGAGCAGATCTCGGCCATGGACAGCGCGACGCAGCCGTTGAAGAACGCCACGACGAGCCAGCCCAGCGTCATGGACGCCGGCCCGCCGTAGCGGAGGCCGGTGTTGTACGTCGTCGTCACGCCCGTCAGCACGGAGATGATGGCGAAGGAGAAGGCGAAGTTGGAAACCACGCTAGAAAAATCACACAGATAGGATATGAGCTCGATCAGCGCGCAGAAGCAGCTCGCGGCGGCGGCAAAGAACGAACGAACAGAAGAAGCTGCTGGAGCGTTGCACCGGCACCGGCGCACGCACGTACGAGAGGCCGCGCTTGAGCTCCTGCCTGTATCCCAGCTGCTGCAGCCGCGCCCGGTCTGCGTCGGCGGCCGGGTCGGCCAGGGGCAGCTCGCCGCCGACGGTGCCCATCGTCCCCGGCGCTGCACCGCACTTTGGTCCGATCCGATCCGCCGGGGCAAAACCGCTACTGAATGAGGAGACTCTCTCAGCTCGCTTGACGGGATGGTCAGTGCGTGGTAATTAAGCTTATAAAAAAGTATTAGCTTGTTGTCAGAAGAAACCTATACAAGTCGTCCGTCCGTGATCCACATGCACACACACGCAATGACACAAGGAGTCAGCAGAGAAGACTGGGAATAGCTGCCCCGGCATGTGCAACCCTGCTAGTCCTGCGTGTCGATCCCTTTCGTTCGATTCACCATTCTTTCTTTGACTAGTAGTGGCCATACTGCCACGATGGCTGTCATCTGACGCAATAACCATTACTATAAAATAGACGATGCATGCTCGCCCACGTCAGTCCTACGACGTTAATGGGTTCAATCCATAAAGTACGATCCTACGGTTACGGTCCAAGGCCAAGGCCTAATTGCTCCATGTGGGTTTCAACGTTAATTAGGTTACGGTAATGCTAAGAGACGCACGTTCGACGCCTGTCTGCTGGGCCTCGCGCCACTGGACGGCCCAACTATGCGCGTCCACTGCAGTTTCTCATGTGCTCCGCCGCCCGTGCTTATCCTCTCCCAACCACTCACCCCGACCTGCAAGCTCACCACACGCCTGTCGGCGCCGCCCTCCTCCCCACCGGCGAGCTACACACCGTCCACACCGGCAAGCTCGCTGAGCTCCTCCCCGCGAGCCTCCTCTTCTCCGGCAGATCCCCAACCTTCCTCTTCTGCGGATGCCCGCGGCGCTGGACTCCGGCCTGGGTGGTGGCGCCCGCCCCCGATCCGCGCAGATCTGAGACGCGCGCAACACCTCGCGGGCCTTCTCGAAGTCGATCTCGCCCCCGCCCCCGCCGCCTCCCACGGTCCCGACGTTGCGCCTTCGCCGCGACACCCTTCTTCGCCACGAGGAATCGCCGCTCCCGCTCGTGTGGCGGCGCGGCGGGCGCGGTCGCCGACCCGGAGGGCTTCTCCTTCGCGGTGGTGGCGGACCTGGCGCCCGCAGCCGCCAGGGACTTGAGGATGGGCTTGGACGGCGTCGGCTGCGTGGGAAGATGTGTCCCCGGAACGCTGGGGTTGGAGTTCTCCTATGCGTGGGAGGACCACAACGCGCGAGAGGGCCGCCCCCGATCCGCGCGGATCCGAGACGCGCGCAGCACCTCGTGGGCCTTCTCGAAGTCGATCTCGGCCCCGCCCCCGCCGCCTCCCACGGTCCCGACGTTGCGCCTTCGCCGCGCACCCTTCTTCGCCACGAGGAATCGCCGCTCCCGCTCGTGTGGCGGCGCGGCGGGCGCGGTCGCCGACCCGGAGGGCTTCTGCTTCGCGGTGGTGGCGGACCTAGCGCCCGCAGCCGCCGGGGACTTGAGGACAGGCTTGGACGGCGTCGGCTGCGTGGGAAGATGTGTCCCCGGAACGTTGGGGTTGGAGTTCTCCGATGCGTGGGAGGACCATAGCGCGCGAGAGGGCAGGGCGACTTGGACGACGTCTTCGCCGGCGCCGCGGGGGGAAGGGTTTGCTCGGAGTCCTGGCACCCGCGGCCGCTGGACCCAGGGGCTTCGTCGGAGTCCTGGCGACAGGGTATGGTTGGCCCAGGTAGCTCTGCTCCTCTCTCTTCACTCTGCCCCCATCCTCCTGTTGTTTCACCGGGGGTCCTCTGCGCGCACCGGCGCCCTGCTCTCTCCGACGAGCTGCTGCTGCCTCTCTCTTCTCCCTATCCATCGGGGTTGCTCGTCCTTGATGCCATGTTTCACTAGAGGGATTATTTTTGTTGCTTTTTCGTCCCTTTGCTTGGTTCATTAGTTCTTGATGCGATGTTTCACGAGATTTTTTTCTGTTGGAGGGGTTCCCGGTGATGTTTCTTAGACGCTTTATCATTTGTTTCAACCAATTCTTAGGGATTGTTTCAACAGATTGTGTATTGTTGTTTATCTCTTTTTCTAGGGATTTTTTTGTTGTTTTAGGTTGGTCGCTCTTGTTGTTTCAAATCATCTTTTTTGTTGTTTCTTTGACTTAAAAATATTGTTTCATTCGTTGCAACTGTTTTGTTTTGTTTTTTTGATTTCAACAATGTGTTTGTGCAACACACGTATTTTCAGTTTGTTTTTTGTGTTTCAAACTGTTTACGACCATGTTGTTTTTTAATTCGATTTTGTGTTTCAATCTCACCATCTTGTATGTTTCAATTTATGTTTTGTAATTCTTTTGCATCATGGTTTTCGTTTGTTTCAGTAGGGTTATTTCGTTTGTTTCAATCTTGATTTTCGTTTTGTTTCATTTGATTCAACCATTTGGTTCACTTGCACTCAATATCTTGTGCTTTTCCCCTAACTTTTCATTTTTTGTTTTCGGTTTGTTTCAGGAGGGGAGGGCGATTGACCGGCGGTGGATCTAGGTTGGCGTTTGTTGTGGGGGTGTGTGCATCCACGGTTCAGCGGAACAAGGGGCAACACAGAGGCGGTTCAGCGGAACAGGGGACGCGCATGGGGCAGCAAACACGGGGCAGTGGGTGGGGCCGAGCGGGGGATGTGCGTCTTTTCCGAGCGTCGGTGTCTGTGGTGATTTTCGTGTGTTGGCGGGTCGGGGCACTACTACAGAATCGGCAATCACTGTCGGCCCATCACTGTCGGTTTTGTTTGGGCCGGCAGTGATGCCCCTTCACTGCCGGTTCTTCCTCTGACAAGCCCCCAATTATTGGGGGCAGGGGCTAAACCGGCAGTGAAACATCACATCACTGCCGGTTGGTGGCTTGAACCGGCAGTGATGCCTCTCGGCCCTATCACTGTCGGTTCAAGCCACCAACCGGCAGTGATGTGGTGTTTTACTGTCGGTTCGTGGCTCCAACCGTCAGTGATGTCTCCCTCCCTCCTCTGCCCAACAGTACAGAACAGTGCGTGAGGAGCTCTCTTGATCTCCATTGTTGGCTCCTCTTCACTCTTGGATCCTCATGACTTCTTGCTCTTGGTTAGTAACAAGCATAATTCTTTAGAATTGTTGGTTTACATTGTGTCAATTTGTGTTAGAGCTATGCTAGTTTTCATGATCAAGAACAGGGATGTTGCAATTTGTGTCAATTTTTTGTAGCTTTTAGATCCAAAATTATTTAGAAAAATTGTAGCACTTTGTTTTTATTGGGTAATTATTGTATAATCATTGAGTAGCTAGGTTCGAAAGATTCGTCTCGAAAATTATGGATAAAAATTGTATTTAGTTATATTTATTATTTACATTTAATACTCAATACATGCATGAAAGATTTGATGGGATGTGGAATAGATTCGGTATTTATTACTTAGATTTAATACTCCATGCATGCATTTTCCTATAGCTCCATGAATGGAAGGATGACCCCTTCGTCCTTGCAAAGGATGTTTTGCAAATCTTCTATGCAAGGAATAACAATACAAATGGAAGACAACATGTAGTATTGCAAGGCAAAAGGAAGATTGTAGGTGTCGACGGAGTGATAGACGAAGAAGAGTACAAAGGTTATGAAGAAATGGCTCCTTTTGGAGCGGACGTTACCCTACATGTCCTTGAAGAGGGTGACAAACCTGCTTACCTCCGGAGTGACCATGATGAGGCCATCATCGTGCCTGCACCGTGAATTGTTAGAGTATCATAAACTATGTAATCCTTAATGAAATGTTGTTTTAGTAATTTGCATCGAATTTGAGATCATATGGAGTTGTAGAGATTGATGAGTTGTACCACATTGTTGATTGATGTGTGCCATGTCAAAAGGAATTCAAAATCTATAAAGAATTAGACCTTGAGTGTATAAGCATTAATGTAGAGCTCCTCAAAACTAGCAAAAGCTATGTTGGAAGATTTTCAACTTCTATTCAAATTTTTGGAGTAATTACAAAGGGGGTAATTGAATTTTAAACCCTTATTCAAATTCAAAATGGAATTCCAAAACTATAAAGAATTAGACCTTGAGTGTATAAGAAATAATGTAGAGCTACTCAAAACTAGCAAAAGCTATGTTGGAAGATTTTCAACTTCTATTCAAATTTTTGGAGTAATTACAAAGGGGGTAATTGAATTTTAAACCCTTATTCAAATTCAAAATGGAATTCCAAAACTATAAAGAATTAGACCTTGAGTGTATAATAAATAATTTAGAGCTACTCAAAACTAGCAAAATCTATGTTGGAAGATTTTCAACTTCTATTCAATTTTTTGGAGTAATTACAAAGGGGTAATTGAATTTTAAACCCTTATTCAAATTCAAAATGGAATTCAAAAACTATAAAGAATTAGACCTTGAGTGTATAAGAAATAATGTAGAGCTACTCAAAACTAGCAAAAGCTATGTTGGAAGATTTTCAACTTCTATTCAAATTTTTGGAGTAATTACAAAGGGGGTAATTGAATTTTAAACTCTTATTCAAATTCAAAATGGAATTCAAAAACTATAAAGAATTTGAATATTCTACTTCAGCAAAAGTTGTAGAGAATTAAAAATTATGCAACTTCTATGTTTGGAGTTTTTCAAGTTCTAGTAAAAAATCAGGAGTAATTTGAATTCTAAAGCAAAAGACAGATTTAAAAAAATACACACATCACTGCCGGTTATAGAGGAACCGGCAGTGATGTGCCTCTATCACTGCCGGTTCTAATAACCAACCGGCAGTGATGCGCCATCATCACTGCCGGTTCAAAATTCTCCCTCATCACTGTCGGTTCTTCTTACAAACCGACACTGATAGGACACATCACTCTCGGTTTGTAATAAGAACCGACAGTGATATGCCACCCTATTTAATGAACTGGCGCGTGTCTGAAAATTTCAGACGTGCGCCCGTTCCACACTTATCCATTCTGCCCGAGCCCGAGCTCGCCACTGCACGTCGCCGCCGCCCACTGGACCTCGACGACCTCGACGCCGCGAGGAGCTCCCTCCACTCCGCCGCTCTGGTCTGCTCGACGCCGCAACTGCACACCGCCGCCGCCCGCTCTGCTCTGCTCGACGCACGCCGCCGCGAGGAGCTCCCTCCACTGCACGCCGCCGCGAGGAGCTCCCTCCACTACACGCCGCCGGATCCCCATTTTAAACCCCCTGTTCTCGTCTTCCGCCGGATCCGCGTCCATCTTCGCCGGTTATCCACCAACGGGGAGGTACGGTTCGTTCCTCACCCTGTTATCTTCTTGCTGCCCGATGAGTTCCTGTGTTTCAGGGAAACTATGATTTGCAATAAGAAAAAGAACAAAAGCAAGGTTCATTATTGATAGTTAGGGATCTATTTCTTTTTCTTTTGTTCGGTTAACAATCCTAGAAGGTTAAGAATTGCCAATTTACCTGATGGGCAGAACATAAAATTAGAATGGGTGCTGCTCCTGATTGATCTTATAAGGTGGTGGATCCAGAAGCAGACCTGGGCAATGGGAGGGCTAAATAATAGAAGGATAGAAAACAAGGGGTTCAATTCGAGCTTTTCTCAAAAGCAACAACGAGCACTTGGGGTCATGTGTACATGGCCTGTGCCTTCCATTTTCGCTACAACCACAGCAGAAACCATGACATTTTGATGTAGGATTTCTGCTGGTTTTCTTTCACATTTTTCAGAGAACAAAAGTACTAAGCTGAACTAGGTAGTCCGTGCATTATAACTAGTAGCGGTGGATAGTATTGCTACCTACTGGTCAGCAATTCGTTCGTCTAAACTTATGAATTGTTTGTCAGAGATATATGCCATATCATTGATGATGTCACTTCTTTGTTACTGGGGATTGGATCCTCACCATCTCCAATATAAATCGGGAAGGCATTGTTACTTAACCGCGCAATGTAGTCACACATTTCTTTTGTCCTTTATACAGAACTGAGTCGGTAGACTCCCCTGCTGCCTGCCCACACTGGCAATTTCATTAGCTTCGTCGTCGTCACCTAAGGTATCCACCCTCCACGTTGGCAGCAAACGCCGCCGCCTGACCGACAAGGCAAGTACTTCAATCCGGACCACAACCTCGCAATGCATGCTTCACCTTATCGTAATGCTCTTAGTCTGATTATGTAGTACCGATAGCGCAGCCATATTAATTTGCAATCAAATACTTGTGTTCAGATGAGTCAAGACCGTGCTGCCTGGGATGAGCGCACCCTGTCCATCCTGCTGGATCTAATTCTGACACAAAAAGACCTATGCCATTGGGGGACAAAGGGCCAACCTCCACTGGATGGACCAATATTAAAACTGCTTTCAATCAGTCCACTAACCTTGGGTACAGCAGGAAGCAACTCCAGAACAAGCTTAGCGAGCTGAGACGGTAGTACTTCAATTGGCGTGACGGTAACAAGCACACTGGGTTAGGCCGCGACCCTGCATCTGGCGAGGTCGCGGTAGATCCAAGTTGGTATGCCACAAACCACGGGTACTAACTAATCCTTCCTAGTGTCAATCCACTACCGTCTTTGGGTTTAGGTTAACTAATTGACACCGTTCCCTTGCATTCATGATGTGCAGGAGAGTAGCCAGCCGGCTGGTCAGAAGTACAAACGCCCACCTTGCTTTGAGCAATTGTTCACCCTATTCGGGCACACACCCCGTGATAGGGGTGACCTGATCTCAGCTGGTGGCCGTCACCAAGATCCCACCCACACTCATGATAGCCCACACACACCTGAAGATCTGTCTGACAACCCTCCTGCTGACCACCGCAGTGGTGGCTAGGCGTCTAGACGTCGCACCAGAGAGCATTCTGTTTCCAGCCCACCAAGCAAGAAAAGTAGCAAGACACCCACGATGGCAGATGCAATGGTTTTTATGCAAGAATCTCTGATTGATGGCGCCACCAGAAAAGAGGCCATTGCAAGAACTAGAGCTGATAGGAAAAAGGTCCTTCAGGTTCTCAAGGAAGACGACGTTGACGAGGCTGATCCTCTCTTCCACCAGACCCTGGCTGTCACAGCTGACTTGAACCATCGAGAAAACTATCTAGATATGTTCTCTATTGTGGGGCGAACTGAGTTCATGAAGACGATTTGGAGGACCATTAGGAAGGACTAGTAGCGCTACGACTCGACAGCGTGGCAGTCACAAGTGTATCAGTTTTCCTTCATGAGTGTATCTGTTACTGTTTTGTTTGTTTTTCATGTACTAGTCAGTCTTGTTACCTACAATGTAATATGGTGCAAAACTATTCGTTCGGTTGTGTAATAAGTCGTGTGACTGAACTACTTGTTGCTAGATATGTCACGCATGGTTTAAATTACATGTTCAGAGTTTGCTGATTGTTCTTCGTCACATCTATTAATGTTATGCATAGAACTATGGCGTATGCAGCCTTGTTGCTTATGGTTTCTGAACTAATGAACTGTCTGTTTTTCAAGCGGCCCAAGGTGATGGATGTCGAAACTGAGGAAGATGTGGACAAGCAGACAATGACGCAGGTCCTATTTACGTTGACAATGATACAGGAGCTCCAGGCACAACAGTAAGGCACGGTAAACCCTGCAGCTCTAATACCTAGACTGACTGGGGCTCAATGGATGCAACTGAATTTGAATAACCCTAGAAGGTGTTTTGATAATTTGCGGATGACACCGGATGTTTTTATGAACCTGCATGACAAGTTGCTTCAGTTTGGGCTACGTGGAACAAATGAATTTTCTTCTGTAGAAGCCTTGGGTTTGTACGTGTGGACCTGCGCTCACGGGGTTGCCATTAGAGAGTGTCAGGATAGATTTGAAAGGTCTTTAGATACACTAAGTAGGAAGACAACATTTGTGGCAAAAGTCATGTTTAGGTGGGCTAAGACTGTTTTATGTCCAGTGGACCCGACATATGGAGGTGTGCATGACGAACTTGCGCCATATCAATCATGGTTTGATGGCTGCATTGGGGCAATTGATGGCACACCCATAAAAGTAGAAGTCAGTCAAGCTGTCAAAAATAATTTCATTAACAGGAAAGGTCAAGCTTCGTTCAATGTCTGCGCCATTGTGGACATGCATGGTCGATTCACTTATGTTGCGGCCGGGAAAGCGGGCGCTTGTCACGACATGGCAGTTTTGAGGGAGTGTTTGCAGGATCCTTGTTTCCCCCATCCGCCTCAGGGTATTGCATGCTACTAACATCTACAATCCACATGCTTATACATGTTTTGTACATATGTTGTATCACTAACTTGTAATTTGGA
>CM039137.1:17554422-17681922 GCA_022036555.1 Microstegium vimineum | reverse complement strand
CCAGAGGACGGCGACCCAGCCGACGACGAGGCTGCAGCGGCGCCCGAGGTGAAACGGCCCCGGCACGAACGAGTTCCGCGCCGTCGTCACGCGGAAGAAGATGGGCAACGCGTACGCGATGTACATGCCCAGCGTCGTTATCGACACCATCGCCTGGAACGCCACCTGGCTCCCCAGCGACTGCATGCCATGCCACGGCATGCATGCATGCATGCATCCAGTTAGTACAATTTGGAGATCGAGATGAGCTAGATCATCATCGCACATATATGCATGCATGTACATACAAACTCACCGTGAGAGCCATGACGAATGCGACCGAGACGGAGAGCCAGACGACATTGAAGGGCACCTCGTGCTTGTTGACGCGGTACCAGAGGCGGGACAGCGGCATGGCGCCGTCCCTGGAGAAGGCGTACCCCATCCTCGAGTTGCTGGTCACGGACGCGGTGCCACAGAGGAATATGGCGACGGCCATGGCCGCCAGGCACAGGACGGCCCCGACGCCACCGCCGCTGCCGAACCTCTGGCGGAAGGTGGTGTACAGGGCTTGTGCGATGGCGTTGCCGCCGGCGTCGTTGGTAGGGTCCAGGAGGGACGGGATGTCGGTCACCATGGATGTCAAGGCCACCAGGTAAATCCATCCGAAGACGCTGGACAGAGCCACTGAAACCACTATCCCCATTGGCCCACTCCACTCCGCGTTCTTCGTCTCCTCTGACTGCACACACACACACACACACACACACACACACACACACACACACAACACACACACATATATATATAAAAATGTATAAACACACACACGCATCAAACCCATTGGCTTTTACATTATTCAGAAGTTTTTATGTGGAATTAATGGAACGGCAGAGAGATTTATTTATTTACCATGTGGGCAGAAGTGTCGTATCCGAGGAGAGAATATTGGCTTGTCAGCAAACCAATGGCTAGTACATAGACCTTGCTGTGGATCCCCACGGTATCGTCAGTGTAGCAGTGGGTGAACATGAACTCCATGCTTGCCCTCTCCTTAGCAACAACCGGAATCAATACCGTCAACACAAACACACCTACGATATGATCACATCGATCACCGATTACTTTTTTTTAGTGTTACTAGCCAATACATGATTAGACCATACAGAACTCAAATAATAATGGGGATTATTGATGTGAAAATGACATTGGATCCATCACATACTGACATAAATACCTGCAAGATTCCAGAAAGCTCCAAGTTGGCCGAAAAAGCAGCCAGTTGATGGAGAGGCTATTGATAAGCCCGTGCAGAATGAGGATGGCGGTGTAAATGGCCAGCACGACGTACTTGGAAGCAAGATAACCACCGCCATTGGCTCCCCCGGTGCTAAGCAAGACGATGACTTGGATAAACTGTGCCAGTGAGAAGTCCACGCTCGTGGTGCAAGCCCACTGTGAAAAAATATATAACGGAGTAGAGTATAGCTCAGGTCCTGATTTAATGTAATATATATATATAATATATATATTATATATATATATATATATATATATATTATATATATATATATAATATATATATATATATATACATACGGAGTAGAGTATAGCTCAAGCTCAATCGTTCAGGTAGAGTATGTATGACGCACTAGCGGCCAGAACTAGCTAGCTAGCTAGGGACGACGGTTCAATTCAACTCTGAGTAGCTCAGCTGTGTGCACAAGTTGCTGACTCCTGTTATGGCACGCTACTGACTACATCGCCGAATCTTGGCTGCCCATTTTTGGAAGCAACCTTTCATATATATATAAAAAAAAGACAGGTTGTCTCTGTTTCAAGTTGTAGTAGGCGTATTTCCTTTTGTTAGGGCACACTTTTTTTTTTTCAGAATCGATCGGTTAAACAATTTGGTCGGCATTTACTCTAGTACTACTATTAGTGTCAACAGTTCTGTACCAAAAAACAATAAATCATGTCTTAATAATAGACTGTTGATCAAAAGTTTGTCCCAATAAAACGAAAATATGCTACTCCGTACTAATTTCAGAAGAGTAATAGTTTTTGTTTACAGCGACTGGTCAAATAACTGAATGGTCATATTCGGGGAAAAAATAACTGAATTACCAGTATTACATTTTTTTACAGTCCAAACTGAGAACCGTGTGACCGTGTCCAAGTTTGCTACTACCTACATATGATATAAATCAGCTAGCGGTCACAGAAAACAGTAGACCAGTATATAATATAGTCTCTTGAGTATTATAAATACAAAGTTTATAGGAAAAGTCTAAGGTTAGCAGGCGTGTATAATTCATGACCTGATGGATTCTGTGATCAAGTTAAAGCGTACCTGGCCCACGATGTTAAACCTGCGATCAAACATGACACAAATATTAAAACTAGATAGACCGGCAGATCGAATGATCGATGGTTTGAAAAACGTCGTCCTACAATTTTTCTCGACGTACGTTACATGAGAGTGACATGAATAAAGAGAGAGGCATTTTGAATCAAAAAATGAAATTAAAGGAGAGTGAGAAAAAAAAACGAGAGCATGTACAGTACATACCATCCGGTGACCCAGGAGGCGAGTGGAGCCCATTCCTTGCCGGCGAGCTGGGCGCTCCAGTAGTAGAGGCCGCCGGTGGTCGGGTACGCCGAGCAGATCTCCGCCATGGACAGCGCGACGCAGCCGTTGAAGAGCGCCACGACGAGCCAGCCCAGGGTCATGGACGCCAGCCCGCCGTAGCGCAGCCCGGTGTTGTAGGTCGTCGTCACGCCGGCCAGCACGGATATCATGGAGAAGGAGAAGGCGAAGTTGGAGAGGAGGCTATATATGCAGAGGTAATAAAAGGCTGAGAGCTGCGGGCATGCAAGAAATGAAGAAAATGCAGTGAGGAGCTAGCTTGGAAATGGCGTGCGAAGCGTACGAGAGGCCGCGCTTGAGCTCCTGCTTGTATCCCAGCTGCTGCAGCCGGGCTTGGTCTCTGTCGGCGGCGACGGGCAACGCGCCGCCGGCGGAGGAGGAGCGGCGGGGAGACATCGCCGATGTGCGGCCTGTACGTGGCTGCGTGCGTGCGTTTGCTCCAAATGGTGCTGCAGAGTGAGTGGCACAATGAAGTGCAGCTTGCTGGATACTACTGTATTCGATACGGACACTCTGACAGGGTAGTAGCATAGCAATCTTCTGTATGCTTACAAGGGACTAGGGAGTCAAAGTCAACAGAATGGCTGCATCTGTGGAATTGTGGCACGGCTGTCCCCCGTTCTTGCACGTACGGTAGACTGTAGTGCTACAAATATCTTCCAAAATTATTTATCGATGGGAGAGCGAGTAAAGGTTGTACTCGTCCAAAAAATAATGCAACTATAATATTCTTGCCTGTCAAAGTTGTTCAAATTTGATTAATAAGTTTACAAAGAACATTACACTTTAATGTCTCCAAACCGGTTTATTACTAAAGTATGTTTCATGACGAATCTAATAATAATGAACATAAGTGTTAGGCCTGTATGGACTTTAGAACTATTCTGCTCTAGCCTTTCCAGCACTTCTCCGCAACTCCATTGTGGAGTTCCTCAAGCAGGTTGTCTTGACATGGAGTCTAGCTCCAGCTTGAGCCTCGAGGAACATACTAAGGCCCCGTTTAGTTGAAGCCAAAAATCAAAATTTTTTGCATAGTACCCGTCACATCAAATCTTGCGGCACATGCATGGAGTACTAAATGTAGACGAAAAAAAAACTAATTGCACAGTTAGCCGAGAAATCGTGAGACGAATCTTTTAAGCCTAATTAGTTCATAATTGGACAATTTTTGCCAAATAAAAACGAAAGTGCTACAGTAGCCAAAAGCCAAATTTTTTTGCAACTAAACGGGCCTAATGTGCCCCTAAATGATACTACCAAGAGTCATGACCATGAATTTAATTCACAACAGCTGGGAGCCTTTTCCTTTCTGAATGCAAAAGAAGCTGACACATGTGCACTGCACAAGCAGAAAAAATCATTCAGTACAAAAATTTCAGATGCAGAAGAGGACAATTGTCACCTCGCTGCCTATTGACGGCTCCTGGACAACTGAGACAAGCTACTGGCCAGTGGCCACCTAGGAGGCACTGGCCGTCCTACGCCAGCCCCTGGCCGGCCGTGGCCCGTGGCCTGGTTGGTGGTTACCCTGTTCTTGCACGTCCGTCAGAGTGCAGTGCTACAAATCACTTTCAAATTTATTCTATCGATTTGAGAGCGAGAAAAAGTTGTGCGTGACTGCAATTGTTGCTTAGCTTGCCAGTCTATTTCAAGATCCATCTTCACGCTCAGTTCATCAGTTGTTTCGTCTGATTTTCTTTTTTTTTTAGATTACACAGTACCTATGAACACACACGCAAACCCTACCCCTATGAGCATCTTCGAAGGACTGAATCGACAAATCTTGAAGTTCACGAAGTCACTACGTGACGTCAGTTCATCAGTTTGGATCAGAATGAACATATGACCAACTGTTATAAAAAAAAGAACGAGCAGAACAATATGCCCAACTGTTATAAAAAAAGAACGAGCAGAACAATATGCCCAAATAAATAACTAGTGCAAGAACTAGTATATGAATCCTATCCCAAATCCTAATGCAAGAAAAATCAAAGAAAAACACGAGTCTTCAACAATCCAAGTGCGACCATCTCATGCATGGCATCTTGATGTTCCCAGTTCAAACACTTGTGCTGAAAATTCCTCTGACTACAACCTGCTGAAAATTCCTCTGACTCTGTGGCTACAAAGTGCAGCTGAAGCTCGCAAATCAGGGCTCCACCTCGACAGTGCTTCAGGCGCGCGTAGGAAAATCCATGCGGCCAGAGCACGGGGTGGGCGGCAGGCGAACGGCCATCGCGCTGGCGACGAGCAAGGCAGGGAACTCCATCCCCCCCTCCCCCCCCCCCCCCCCCCCCCCCCCCCCCCCCAAAAAAAGCATCGACTGCCAACTCCACAAAATCAATGCCTAAACTTCTAAAAGTCCAGACACCATTGTTCATCGAATTTAATGCAAAAGTTCAAATCAACTTTAAACGTCGGAAACCAAGGTTTGATCCTCAGTCTCCAAGCAGCACCCTTAACCATGGTGCAAACAAGCTTAACTTGGAAAGAATTATACTATTACCATGTGCAATGATATATAGTGAGAACGATCAGACGATTCAGGGCGCATGCTGGATCGCTTATAGCTTCTTTTGCAACAGATCTTTTTTATTACATACATCATTTCCACACAATAACTACAAGGCTGCCTTCATCTTGTGTCAACAATGTAAATCACGATAAACAAATTGCAGGGAAGCATTTTCATGTCCAAAATTACAACATGAACAAATAGATAGATTTCACACGCCCCTCTTAAGATTAAGATGCCACTTGAGGTACCACTTAGCATTCTTAAACAGGTATTTGTTTTCTCCACCTCAGTTTCATTCCCTAGAAGTAAACTAAAACACATTCAGTAAGGTCGGTATCGCCAATCCGATCTTGATCTGCTGCTTCCACCGCTGGGGCCATAGCCATACTGCAACATGACAAGATTGGTTATTAAATGACGAGCCACAGATGAGTAAAAAAAAGGTCACAGCAACAAGAGATGAACTTAAGCCTAGATTTCTATTTTGGATTACCTACTCATCAATTAGATGTGTTTTATAATCGTACTATGCCATGAGAACATGTTTTTGTGCTTACATTATAATCTAGACCGCCGCAGAACCTGCCGAAAGATCGCATTGAACCATAAGCTCCGTAAAGATCCATAGGATCAATGTAACCACCAGCAGCTGAATCATTCTCAAGTGGTGCAGCGGGGTCTATTGCAACCTGAAAGAAAGAGCAGAAATACTTAACTCGCATTTTTTCCCAGACAAGGACAATACTATATCATCAATTTTTTTTTTACATTAGATACAAAGGTAGCAAGGGCAAGGAACACCAGCAGCCTTACCTCATGGCCTAGAATTTCATGGCTTCTACGAGCTACCCGTTCTGCCACACCCTCATCAGCGAAGGTGACAAAACCAAAACCTCGGTGGCCACTTCTTTTTGGGTCCTGTAGAAGAATTGGAAAAATTGAGATAGCTAATATATTATGGCATGCAAAACAATAGAAGTCTTAGCCTCACCTTCGGAATATATGCATCTACAATTCGGCCAAATCTGCCAAAGTAATGCCTTAGGTCATCTGTGTTAGCTTCTTGTGGAAGTCTACCAACAAATATCTTCTTGCCCACTGCTTGAGAGGATCCATAGTACCCTCCTGATTGATAGAAGTCAAACAGTGAAATACTAAGCCGGGAAGGAAAGTTTCGTTGTGTTCAGATCTGTCAAAAAAATCCATAATAGATCGAAGACTCACTTCCATAAGCTGATCCAGGATGGTCATACAGTGTTGGTGCACCCAAAGCTGCATACCTGGTAGCAGATGAAATGTATGCGTTATATGCACCATAGCCACCCTGAGATGGCCTACTCGGGGGTATCTGACATCTTCATCCTGATGCAAACATATTTTCAGGCAGATACAGATACTATAAGCATCTAAAATAATAAATGAACTAGTATTCTAGTGTAACACAATACACTAAAAAATCACAAACATATCACTAGATAAACTATATCCAGTATTCTAGTGTAACGCCATATACACTAAAAAAATCACAAATACTCCCTCCATTCCAAATAATAAGATTCTTTGGCCTTTCTAAATACATTGCTTTTACTATATTTGTATCTAGGCATAGTATATATCTAAGTGCATATAAAAATTTATGTACCTAGAAAAGTCAAAACGTCTTATATTTGGAATGGAGGGAGTATATCACTAGATTAACTAGTTGGGAGCTAGTAGATGGATCTGACCACAATAAAGTTCTATTTCAGAAGAGTAAGGTACCTTTGGAGTCGCACGATCAACAACTACTGTTGTACCATCAAGCTCATGTGACTCTTGCATGATGCTATCCACGGACTCTATTTAATTACATTCAAAATTAGAATAATGTAAAAAGGAAATGACGTTGGAACAAAAGAATGGCTCAGGAGAATAAACATATGACCAACTTTTATTAAAAAACAATGAGCAGAACAATAAACAACTTGAGTAAGAACTGTTACAACTAGAATCATATCCCAAATACACGAAATGCAAGCAAAATATAAGAAAAAGAAAAGCGTAAGAAATTCTCTACAAGTGCAATCGATAACAACATAAAAATAGATCCTCGGAAAAAGAACAATCTACAATAAGAATGGTGTCATTGTAAATCACACGACGGCATTAACTCTACTGGTTGGCACCTGATTGCTACCAACTAGTACATCATAACTACAGACATTCCATTTTCTGTAAAAGCTGATGTACCCTACCCCCTCCTCAACCGAAAAAATCTCTTCACATCTAAATGAGCTGGAAAACATCCATAAACGTACCTGCACTCTGAAACGTGATAAACCCAATTCCACGATGCCCTTTTGAACCATGTTCCTACACAGGAGATGTGAGTGTGTAGTGCAAATTTTAGTAAAATCATTGTCACATGCACCTCTAATTTATTCCAATCATGTAATGTCGCATAACCATTGAATGCTCCATGACATTGCTTTTAGAACAATGGAGCAAAATACTCATGCAAGCAAAACAGAGTTTCTGCACTAGATCTTAATGCTGAGGTTTATCCTAATCAAAACACTGAAAATACGCTGATACAAATTCTACCCTAATCTAGTGGCACTCTTCCCAGATTGGTATACTGATGGAAGCCAATAAGGCTATAGAAATCAAGTTAACCCCAAAACTCGTTGCACACAAGTCAGGAACTTCATTCAATGACTTTGCATTAAACATACTTTTATGCTTAAGATTGCATGTAAAACCTTTGCCACTAATGTAAACCACATGATTTATTTAAAGTCCCTTAGGCTATAACCAGATAAAGATGTGTCTCACAACTTGCTCAAGCAATAAACGATCGCATTGTAGAATATCCCCTTAATTAATAATTTCGCAATTTAAATAGGAAGAATTTTATGGGTGGCTGGAGGGTCAGCCCATCAAACCTCTCCTATTCCTTATCTCTTGATATGACATCAGAGGGTATCTACATTCAATCAAGCAATGAAGAATTAATCCCAATAGTCTAGTCTCCCTCCAAGCTGACTCCACACAGGCTATCTTCTTGTTGGTGTTTACCCCTATGATCTAGGATCATAACATTGAAGAGATAAACTAGCATAGCAGCATTATGAAACTTATGAAACAGTACTATCACTATTTGAAGAATACCAGATGCAATGTTCCATACAAAACCAGTTTTAGTTTTTTTTCTAACCTTTGGCATGTAAAGATCAAGAATTTCACCAAAAGCTTCAAAATGCCTGTTAATAAAGTAGTCCAGTTTAGACAAGCCCGATACAGATAACGAAGAGAAGGTGTTAATGCTCTAACTGACCTACGAAACATCGATTCATCCACCGATTGTGGAATTCGAGCAACGAATATCCTTGTAGCTTTCTTTGTTCCTTGTGATTTCATTTCTTCCTGTGTTAAGAGAAAAATACACCATAATCAATACCATTTAGATCTGGACAGTTATCAATGGTAGACCATATGGAAATTACAGAAAGAAAAGGTAAGGTATTGTATGTTATTTACCTTTGGAGTAGCTATCTTCACTTCTAACGTACGGCTCCCAAGAACATGCTCGCAATCAAGAACATTCTGAAAGGATAATGCAGTGATTCAGAAAACTTATTTGAATTGGGCACTATAAAACAGCAGCATACAAATTCCAGTTAAAGGTTGAACGACGCACAGAATTTATTATGCAACATCGTGCATGGAGAAAATGAAGGATTATGTTCATTATTCTACTACCTTTGCATCCTCGGCTGAGGCGAATGTTACATAGCCAAACCCACGAGATCGCCCAGAAGACCGCTCCTATTATTTTTTATATGCAAGAAACATGGTCATAAATAAGCGTGGCAATCAGCATATATAGTGATCAAATAGTGCAATCAGCAGATGAACATACAAAAGGCTAATATTGTATGCCTATGTAAAAAGATGAACTAGGAACCAAATGTCATTGAACAGCACAAAATAAAAAATAAAATAGTAAACTTAAGACGGTCAAATTTATAAGATAAAAAAAATAACTAAAAGGACATAGTTATCTGGCCACACATAATTTCCTATTCCTAAGCATAAGCAAACTATTCTTGGAGAAAATCAATAATAAATATTTTTCTAAATTATTTTTCGAAAATTGAAATAGAAGGATCAAGTACTTCAGGAATTGTAATAACTCAAAATTAAGGGTAAGAAAGCATAAACAGTACAGCATCTGTCATTCAATCTAAATGTGAATTATGGCAAACCTTCATGACGACACAATCGTCTAGGGGTCCAAACTTGGCCATGTATTCACGTAACCCTTCAGTGTCAACATCCCAGGGGATACCGAGAACCTAGGTGGAATAATTGTGCATCCTTGTTATCCCTCAAGTGTGTCATTCGTGTTCGAATCTTACAAAGGAAAAGAGAGTTGGTAAATTACCACAAGCTTCGTAGCCATTGCAGCACTGGCTACAGAGCAATGCCAAAAGATTCTTTTTGTCTTTATTCCCCTGTATCAAGGAAAACTCTGAGCAATGTACTGGAGGTCCCCAAGATTAATACAGATATTTCCTTGAACTTATGATGAAGAGTGCACGGCTTAAATTTCTTGAACACCTGGTGTCAAGTTGTCAGCCTTCACTGGATCTGCAAGTTAATATGATTTAGTAAAAGTGTCTCACGGCCAGATAACCAGCTAATGGCAACATAAGATTCAAATAACAACTAGATAAGGACGTGTATCTGCGCTCGACGGTTGGGGAACAAAAACAGAAAACGCCAAATACGACATCTCAGAGAGATAATATAAATGCTATTGATTGGTGGTTAACTGGGTATCCCATAAAAGATGACTACAAAATCACATAAAGGCTATTGAAGGGCTGTTTAGCCCGTTTACACACCTTTTGAACGCTACACTGGTACACCGTTTCCGTTTAATTGGTTGTTTTGACCGTTTAATCGGTTGCTTTGACCGTTTAAACGGCCGTTTTGCCCGAATAATGGGCTAAACAACAGGTGAGCGACTGTTTACCGTTTAGGATAACACCGCTGGGTATACCATAAAAGATGGTAACAAAATCACGATGGAAAGAGGAAGAACAGCGGCTTGGCAATATTGATATATCGAGGGACTTTCAAACAATGAATCGTAGCATATATGATGCACTAACGCGGAAACATTGTAATGCCTGTCTCTATCCAGCTCCAGTGAGATAAGAAAGCTAGTGTCGTGTTTCGCAGTCGCAGTGCCCCCATTTTGGGCTTATGCCAAAGTTCAGATTTACCTCTCAGAAGCTAAGCACATAGCTCTCAGCCTCTCACACCAAACATACATAGTTTTCAGAAATTATGTCCCCCAGGGCAAAATCCCAGTTCCAGATGAGTAACCCGTGCCACCACAAACAACAACCTCGGTCATGGCAGGCTTGGCATGGAGCATGGGGGTGGAATTGAGACCCAAACGCAAGAACCATAATCACGTTGTGCTAGCAAGGGGCGAACCTAGTATAGGACATGTATACACCCCGATAATTTTGCGAAAAAACTAGCACGCGCCAAGCGCATACTCGCAATTGGGCCAGATCCGAGTACGACAACTTGCATTAGGGTTTGGGGTGTTCGGTTCCGCGCAAAGGGAAGGGAAGGAGAGAGGGGCAGAGGCGTACCAGATGGGCACTCGTCGGCGGAGAAGACGTGGCAACGGTGGCGGAGCGCGTCGCCGGCGAAGACCTCGCGGTGGGCGGGAGGGAGGGGAGGCGGCGCTCGCCCAGTCGTCGCCGCGAGGAACCGAAGAGAGGCGACACGAGGAGGGAGGGGAACGAAGTCGTCAGGGACTCCAGGGCCGTGCAATACTTGCATCCGCCGTTGCTCCATCCGACGACGCCCCCTTCTCTTCAGTCGTTGCCGTAGATGGGCTCCTTCAGGCCCAGTAGGTCCAACGAAGGCCTATTAAGGCCGGTTCTGCTTGTACCGGGGTGACATTGGCAAAATTTTGTTTCGGCTACAGAAATCTAAGAAGTTGGCAAAATAAAATTATGGAGCAACTAAATAAACACTATAAAAAATATGTTGGCTAATTTTTTTTAGAAAAACGAATTTTATTCTAGTCTCTGGATATGTTATGTACATGACCGTTCATAATTACAGAATCAAACTCGGACTGAAAACATTTTTATCTTAAAGAACCACACAAAAAGCAATAGCCCAACACTAAACACCAAGTTTATTAGAAGACAGCCACCTATTCCTAATGGAAATATTCTTTGTCCTCATCTCCACCATACGACATTGCCCATCTTTAAAGTCGGTATATGTCGCACTCGTTTCGGAAAATAGACTGAATGCGCATCTGGTAAGTGCTCTTATGTTAGCTAACGTTTAGCGTGGCAAGTTAGTTGTGAACACTATGTGCCCTTAAAAGTTGGCTCCCATCCCAGCAAGCCAATTTCTCTAGGCCCCTCGGGTTTTTTTTTTCCTTTCATATGCCAACTATCATGTTTTTTAATGGAATCGATAGGGTTTGATGTGCCAAATTTCATGGGCCTGTTTGGTAAAAACTTCTCTTGTTCCACATTCTTTGTGAAAACTGATTCTCCACGAGTGAAAATGATTTTCTAGAATAAGTTTTATGCATATAGTGACTTTGTGTGTGGCGTGAATTAGGAGAAACTACTTTTCTTCCCCGCTTAGAGCCCTCCATGGTTCATTTTAGAGAATTTATTCCGCAGAATTAACACATAATCACTTCTAAGTTAAAAAAAAAACTATTTAACATAGCTTCGCTGAATTTAGCCTAGAAACCGCTTTGGAAGTTGTGCTAAACAAACACATATTAGCACTATACTGCCTTGTTCCTTTGTCGGAGTCTCAAATGGTTCATTTTATTTTACAACTTGTTGGTCGAGTACTCCCTTCATTTTAAATTGTAAGTCATTCCAAGAATCTTGGAGAGTCAAAGCATCTCAAGTTTGACCAAGAATTATAGACAAAACTATAAAGATTTATAACATCAAATAGGTATACTATGAAAATATAATTGATAACGAATGTAATGATATTTATTTGGCATCATAAATATTATTATATTATTATATAAGTTTGGTCAAACTTAAGAAACTTTGACTCTCCAAGATTCTTGAAATGACTTACAATTTGGGATGGAGGGAGTACTAGTTAGCAACGGCTCCTCTCAGAGGAAGGCAAAACCTCAACAGTGATGGTTACATTTTTTTTTCTATTGTGTTTTGGTCAGTATAGAGTATAGACATCATCCATCTCCAATTAATGGAAGGAGAGCGGAGCGCCGGAGCACACTTGCTACATGGGCAGCAGGGTAGGTTTTGTCGATGCCACCTGGCGGTCAAGATCGTCAAATGCTCTGATGCTATCCGCGCAACATCGCTTTCTTGGGCTGCATACATATTGTGCTCGTCAGCTAGCTGATGATAACGCTAGGCGTCAAATCATCCATGATTTCAACTAATTAATTTCTTTTGCTCTTTTACCAAATTTCCAATTTACCAAGGGATCTAAACACCCCCTTAGTTGTGAACCCTATGTGCCCTTAAAAATTGACTCCCACATCCCATGCATCAAGCCAATTTCTCCCCTCGTTTTTTTTTCCTTTTTACTTTCATATATGCAAACTATCATGCTTTTAATGGAATCAATATGGTTTTGATGTGCCAAATTTCATGCCATGTTTGGTAAAACTTCTCTTGTTCTAGATTCTTTGTGAAATTTGATTCTCCACAAGCGAAAATGATTCTCTAGGATTAATTCTATGCATACAGTGAGTGTGTGTGACGTCAATTAGGAAAAACTACTTTTTCCAGCTTAGATCCCTCCATGGTTTATTTTAAAGATTTTATTTCACAAAATTAGCATATAATCACTTCTGAGTAAAAAAAAACTATTTAACATATAGCTCCTCTCAGAGTAAGGCAAAACCTCAACAATGATGGTTACATTTTTTTTCTATTGTGTTTTGGTGTCTAGACCAGGGTTCACCTTACCGTTTCGAAACCGGTAACCGTCCACGGGCGGTTTGGCGGTTACCGACGGTAACCGCCCAAACCGGCCCAAAACCGAACGGTTTGTATTTTGAATTCAAACGGCGTAGTTCAAACGGTTTGGGACCGGTAACCGGTCGGTTAGGGCCGGTTACCGACCGGTTTGTGCGGTTCCGCCCCAAACCAAATTTCAAATTTGAAAAAAAAAATCGAAAATGCTGAAAAAATTCCTAAAAATAGTTCATGATTTATAGAGTCGAATGGTGCAAATTTTTTTCAAATTAGAGTTCGTTTGCTATTTATTTTGACGCGTACAAGTTTGAAAAAAATATTAAAAAAGATCCTTTTTCTTTTTTTTCAAACTTGTACACGTCAAAATAAATAGCAAACGAACTCCAATTTGAAAAATTTGTACACCATTCGACTCTATAAATCATGAACTATTTTTAGGAATTTTTTCAGCATTTTCGATTTTTTTTAAATTTGAAATTTAAATTCAAACCGGTACCGAAACCGAACCGGTCCCGGACGGTTTGCCGGTAACCGGCCGGTTTGGGGAACCCTGGTCTAGACATCATCCATCTCCGATCCAATGGAAGGAGACTAGGAGAGCGGAGCGCCGGAACACAGGTCGTCATAGCCACCTGGCGGTCAATATCGTCAAATGCTGTGATGCTATCTGCGCAGCATCGGTTTTCTTGGGCTGCATTTGCATAGTGCTTAGCTAGCTGATGCTAACGTTGGGCGGCGTCATCAACTAAATAAATTTGCTGTGCTCGTCTCGCATTTTCCTGTTTGGGATTTCCAGCTATATCCCGTTTGGGTAACAGCGCGCTGAGCCGGCTGAAGACTTCATATTATTATCGTCTGAATAAGTCGGTAACAAAGCTGTCTGAAGACTGCGTATGTACGTAGAGTAGTTGCGATTTGTGAGAATGATCTCTGTCTTCACTCACTAGGCGTGTAAGTACACATACGGACGTATTTATGCTATGTTCAAGTGAAGCATCTTCGGTCACTGCGCCTGTACAGTCTCTATGCATGCTCTCATATGCGTTCGTAGCTTCATATGTTGTCCTGCTAGCTATGACCGGGTTTTTTTCCAAATCACGCCGTAGCACGTGTTTCATTAAGTGGAAATCAGAGTTTAAAATACGTTCGTGAGATCATGGTGAGAGGCCATGGAACTCCGGGAGGAAAGTGGCTAAGGTAGCGGTGTACTAAGAGATAAACAAATTTTGCGACACCGCAGCCCCGGCGGAAGCTCAAGCGACTAGCGCGGTAAGCAGCCCCAGGCGACTAGCTTTGGCCGGTGGTTTATAAGTAGTGGCAGTAGCGCTAGCATGGTTGGTGATGTGCATCATCAGTGGTAGGTAGCTGCACTGCAGCTTCATTCAGTTGGCTGCAGGTACGTAGGAAGCT
This sequence comes from Microstegium vimineum, assembly GCA_022036555.1. Lineage (NCBI taxonomy): Eukaryota > Viridiplantae > Streptophyta > Magnoliopsida > Poales > Poaceae > Microstegium > Microstegium vimineum. The sequence continues at coordinate 17,667,353 of CM039137.1, read as the reverse complement.
CCAGCCACGCAAAGATAGATGCATGCATATCATGTTGATGAAAGAAAACGCAATGTTCATATATAGCATAACATGTTCTATGCACGATGGATAACTAGCGCAAGTAAGGTGCTGCCAAAAGATTGCCTTGCATTAATTCAGCATGCAGCAGAGAAGGCTGTGCTTGTCTGAAGATGCAATACTTTCCAAATACTCGATCAGCACACACAATTTGTAGTTATATGATTTCCATGAAGAAATTAAAGGAATAACGGCCATGTAATTTCAACTTAATTAACTATTTTAGATGGACGGAGTCTTGGCAGCAACGGTTCCTCTCAAAGTAAAGGAAACAGAGGAGTGATATGGCTAGATTTTTTTTTATTATGAGCCGGACCTAGTAGCTAGCAGTGGAAACTAACCGTCTGTCGTATATCTCCCACAACTAAAAAAACACAAAAGAAAGACTAAAACGTCGTCCAAGGAAAATTTCGGCTTCAGGGTTCGAGTAATTTGTTCGACAGAATGTGACAGAAGGAAAGAAAACGTGATAGAAGTAAAAAAAACAATCGATCACACCTGACAGAAGCAAAGAAAACGCGACGGAAGCACAGAAAAACAATCATCCCAGTGTCCCCGCGCGTGCGATACGACGTCTCCTTCCCCACACAGCCTCGCTCGACAAACCTGCCCCAAATCACGCGGTGTCGTGAGAATGGAATGAAAGGCAACATCCCGCTCCCTCTCCCTGCAGTTCTCGCTCGCAGTCGCCCTCGCTTCGCGCCGTTCACCGCAGTCGCATCCACACCGCCGCCCTCGCCAGCAATGTGCGCCGAGGCCGCCCTAGCCAAGCCCCAACGAGGAGGACGGATCCACCGGCGTAGAGGACGAAGATGACGCATCCACCTCGCGTCTCGCCGGATCCGCCTTGCCGTCGTGACTCGAGCGTCGCCCCGTGAAGCCCGCGACTCGCGGGTCGCCCCGCGCCACCGCGCCTCGCGCTGCGTCATCGCAGGTCGCCTCGCGCCACCGCGCCTCGCGCTGCGTCATCGCAGGTCGCCTCGCGCCACCGCGCCTCGCGCTGCGCCATCGCGCGTCGCCCAGCCGCGCCTTGCACCGAGCTGATCCGTGACGCCCGCGACAGGTGAGAATGGAGGAGGAAGCAAGTCTGCACTGCCCCCAGTCGAGCTAAGGGTGAAGGCGTCAGCCGCGACGCTGACCCCGGCAGCTGGCCTCTTCATCCCCTCCGACCCTGGCACCCAGCCTCCTGCTCCCCGCTGCGACCGGCCGACCGCGCCCCCGCCGCCGACGGTGAAGAGGAGGGAGGCCAGCTGCGGCGCGGCCGCGGGGGATTGCGGCGGACCCGTGGACATCGGCGAGCGCATGGACGGGACTGAGCCTGGACAGGGACAGGAGGGACGCGGCGAGGTGTGCGGCGGCGGGGCAGGTCGCGGGTGGCAGCAGCGCGGGCGTCGGGAGGAGCGCCAGGATGGAGGTGGTCATCGCCGCCGCCGCGGTCGTCGCCATGGGCACGGGGAACCGCGTCCTCTACAAGCTCGCGCTCGTGCCGCTCCGGCAGTACCCCTTCTTCCTGGCGCAGTTCCCCACGTTCGGGTGCGTCCGTGTGCCTTCTTCTCTCCCTCTCCTCGCTTCGTTTTTTGCGTCTGCATTGATCGGTCGTCGTCGCTTGGACCTCGAAGCTTGAACAATAGAGATCCGTCGTCTCCGTCAAGCCGTTCGCTGTCGTCGCCCTGTTCGCTTTCTGGTCCCAGATGAACGGCTCCGCGTGTTTCGATCTGTTCCCATCACTGATCGATTCGTTCTTGGTCCAAAAAATACATATCCAGAAAGGTTCTTATTTGATTCAATTCAATTGTGCGTTTGCAGGTACCACCAAGAGTTTAGCCTTTTCTGATTCCCCTCCATATCTGCGTAGCCAATTCGTCGCAATTCAGTTAAGTTGCAATTTTATGGAATCCTAACACAGGAACACACATTCAAAATTGAAGTATTCTAAAAAATGAATTCACATTTCTATTTCATATTGGGAGTCAGCTGCCCTATTTTAAGGCAATTACAATGTTGGGTCTCGTAGCTCTGTACGTATTCCGAAAAGTCAGATGCTCTGATGGTATTAATTGCCTTCTCAATTCCTGTATATCTGTTAAGCTCGTTTCCATCCCTGTCTTGCAGTTGAGAAATTTAGTATGGGCAACGACAAGGCACAATGTTTATCTTATGTCAAACTTTTCTGTGCTTCATTGGTCAGCACTGACTTGTAAGAAGCAAGAAGTCATTGATCTTCAAGGACATGTCACACCATGCGAGGTACATATCACTTTCCAAATGTTCATTTCAACTTGTTAATTTTGTTGCAAAGCCTTGACTATTTGATTTATGTAACACAGCCTTATGTTCTTTATGCTTTGACTTCAGAAGCATCATGGGAATTACTACGAGGGATTTGATCGGACTCCAGTTAGTACTTTGGCAGTGAAGCATAACTTGCTTGTTACTGGTGGGTTTCATGGGGAAATAATATGCAAGGTGATATTTTTCATCCTCAGTGTCTTTTCCTATTTTGTCTTCCAGAATATTTTGCAATCAGAGGTTGATGCTTATTTGTTTGCCTGGGGAATGAAGTTTCTGGATCGTCAAGGAGTAAGCTACTGCTGCAAGTCAACACATGATGACAATGGTATTGAGAAACCTAGGTACTTTATTTTTCACAGGCAATCAAATCGGTTATTTTGCTTATGAGGAATTGAAATGCATGAATCTCAATATAAAAATATTTCTTGCCCATTTCTTTGCAGTGGTTCTCTGCACCTCCTGGCGTCAAACAATGATTGTGGACTTAGAGAATTTGACATGGAAAGATTTCAAATTTGCAATAACTTCCATTTTGATTGGCCCGTGAATGTAAGTCTGCAGGACATTCTTTAGCTGTCTATTTTCAATGCTGGATATGTTGCATAGCTTTTTGAATATTCCATTTTTCTATTTAATTCTAGCTGCTGAAGTCAATGCTCATGATTTGTCAAGAAGTGTCATAAATGAGGACAGAAACACAGTACTGAATCCTGTTTTGGCCCCTGATTAATTTTCTGCAGTATACATCACTGAGCCCTGATGGTAAACTTGCTGCTATTGTGGGGGACAATCCTGATGGACTTCTGATTGATGCTAATTCAGGAAAGGTGAGTGGTACGCAGTGTACAGTCACTGATTTTATATAATAATAAATGCATAATTCATATATACAAGCTTGCCATCTGTTTGTTTCTCGCGCAGACGGTTCACGAACTCCGTGGCCATTTGGATTACTCCTTTGCATCAGCATGGAATCCAGATGGGCGAACATTCGCCACTGGAAACCAAGACAAGACATGCAGGGTCTGGGACATCCGCAATCTCTCCAAATCAGTTGCTGTATTGGGCGGCAACATCGGAGCCATCAGGTCGATTCGCTACACATCTTATGGGAAGTTCATGGCGATGACTGAACCTGCGGATTTCATCCACATCTTTGATGTCGAGAGTGGGTATAGCAGGAAACAGGAACTGAATTTCTTTGGTGAAATCGCAGGCATATCGTTCAGTCCTGATACTGAAGCTCTTCGTTGGCGTGCATGATCGCGTATTCAGCTGCTCAGCTGCCTCCTCCAGTTCAATCGGCGACGGTTCTACTCGTACCTTGATTCGCCACTGTGACATAATTCTGGTAGAGATCACAGGTTGTAGAAACAAGAAAATCGTGTATATTTGTGCAAAGGTGTTGCTGTGAAGAAAAAAACTGGAGAATCGTGTGCGTTTACTTTTGCTGAACAAGCTGTAGGTATTCAGCAAGCCTTCTTTCTGGAGATTTGTGCTGCTGCTGTAACGTTGTTGTATATAAAGTGTTACATGATCAGTGGTTTCACACAAGTTTTAGATTTAGTTCCAGTTCGTCATTTCTTACAAGATCATTGCTCAGGTTTGTCGAAACACGCAGATAATCTTACATGTTCAGGTTCAGTGACTGCCAGGCACCAGCGCACTTGACATGTCACATGTAAACTGTAAAGCAAGAACTTTGACCAGCTTAAAGATAACAAGGCATATAAAGAACTAAGATGTAGCAGCATATGGATCTTACAGACTGAGATATTATGAGTACGAGGCTAACTCCTGTCATAGCACCTCCTGATTCTTAGTATAAAAGTTTTGTTATCACGTAGCAACGCACGGGTATTCAACTAGTATGTGTGGCCGGTCAAACCGATCGTCAGACGCCGATGGTAACGTTGTTGGGAGATGATGATGCAAGATTTCAGCTAATTAATCTTCTCTGCCCATTCATTGGGCATTACTTTTTAGACTGAGGCCGGTTTCAGTAGTCATTATTTGGAAACTGTGTCGCTGTCCTAAACGATTTGCTTTTGAGGTATGGAGGAAGTATATATACAGCCAATTGTTTTTTCCCGCTCGTTGGCGTGCGTGTGTCAAACAGCAAGCCTCACCGAAGATCGTAATGATTAGTGCCCTATGAGACGATGCTTTTCTCTCCGCGCGAAGTCAGCGCTGCCCGTGCTGTCAACGCGCACCACCACGAAGCAATATATACCTAAAAAAAAAACCGGCCTTCTGTCCAACCTTTAATTTAGCTAAGCTATTTGTTGGCATTTTGCACGTGATTTGCATCGAGTTTGTTGGGTTCCAATTCGAATGTCTGAAAGGTATTGACGAACAAGATAACAATACGCGTCCTCGCAAAATAAACATTTTTAAAAAAAGAAAGTTAGTGTCTCGCTCCATGCTAATTAAGCAACTAGCGGGCCGTGTGTGCGATTACAAGTAGGTGGCCGGCTGCGATTAATCTGTCATATTATAAGACAACATATATAGACTACGTACACGATCGAGTATGCATATCAGCATATGTTCTTCTCTGCAAGTGAAGCTAGCCGGGTACCTGAAACTAGTGCTGCACAAGCTTAATTAGCTAGCACAACCCAATGACAATGCTGCATACAAATGTCAAATGTGCAATGCATGTGTTGTTCAGCAGTCTCGCTCCAGCATGCATGCGTTTTAATTTGTGGCTTGCTTGCATTGCATGCATGCCGTCCGGGGCGCGCGGCTCTGGTCGGTCGGTTTGAATAAACAGTAGAACAACCATACTACTGTAGCTAGGTAGGGCTAGTCTTGAAGGGAACTCCATCACAAAGCTAACGATCGGATGCATGCTGTTGTCAAAGGAAACAAAAAAAAAAGTTCTGATGCATGAGCAGTGCATGCTACAAAAAGAAAGAATGTATTCACAGAAAAATTAACACTATTTTCTGACATCTGCAATGGCACGAAAGAAACTACACGCGTCGGCGGCGATCCAAATATTGGCGATCCAAACTACAGGCCAGCATTCCTCCACCGGACTTGGGCATATATAAAACTAGCTTATTAGAATTATTACGCCAAAATTAAAAAGACGCAGCGATTCACGTAGAAATGCTCTGGATACAAACCTACAGTAACTGCATCAGGAATTCAGGATGAACAGAGACGAATACGAATAGTGTGAAAAAAAAATTCGTACGTGTGCCGTTGTGCGGGTCAGAAAAGAAAAAGGAAATCGTAGTGGCAACTGGCAAAGCAGCAGCTCACCTCGATGACGACGCAGCCTCCTCGCGCTAGCTAGTAGCCGTTGAACCGCCCCTGCGTCCTAGCTTGGCCCCACCCCACCTGCCTTTAATTACCTTTATTTAAGTCTCCCGCTCTCTCTCTCATTTTCCTTTTTTTGGTTTGAAAAAAAAAAAGACAGCACCTGCCCTCGCTGTGCTTTGTCTGGTCGTCGTCGTGTCACATAAAACGGCCCGCGCCCCGCGCGCCCTTCTGTCCGCGAACCAACGAACGCCCCTCTCTCCTGCTATTATAGCCACCACCGCCGGCCTCTCCTCCCCAACGTCTCTGCGCGTGCCGTCGCAGTTCTGCCGGATCCCCCTCCCTCCCCCTTCCCTTCACACCCCTCACCATGATGGCAATGCCGGAATCGGACCACGCGGCCATGACGGCGCCGCTGCTCCCACGACCCGCGTACCTAACATCCTCCTTCTCCTCCTCCTCCTTCGCGTCCTTCTCCTCCTCCACCTCCTCCACCACCTCCGCCTCCTCCTCACCCCCATCCGCTTTCCCTCCGCCGCCGATGCCTCAGCCGCAGACGGGCCCGTGCAAGGCGCTAGCGGTGCTACGGGACCACCACGCGGGCTCCGTCTCCAGCCTGTCCCTGTGCGGGGAGTTCCTACTCAGCGCGTCCACAGGCGGCGACATCGCAGCGTGGCAACAACCCGACCTCCGGCGCTTCGCGCGGTTCGGCCACGGCGGTAGCAGCAGCGGCGGGTCCGTCAAGGCGCTGGCCGCCGCAGGCGGCCGCGTCTTCTCCGCGCACCAGGACGGCCGTGTCCGCGTCTGGCGCGTCTCACGCCGCTCCCGCTCCGAGAACGCGTTCAAGCTCGTCGCCGCGCTTCCCACCGCCAGAGACTACCTCGGCCGTGTCTTCCGCCAGGCTAGCTACGTGCAGACCACCACCCGCCGTAACCGCCACCGCCGTCTCTGGATCGAGCACGCCGACAGCATCTCCTGCCTCGCCGTCGCCGCCACCGCGCACGACGCGGCCGCGGTGCTCTACTCGGGGTCGTGGGATCGCACGCTCAAGGTCTGGCGCATCGCCGACCTTAAGTGCCTCGAGTCAATCCGCGCCCACGACGACGCCGTCAACGCTGTCGCTGCTGACGCCGGCGTCGTCTACTCCGCGTCCGCTGACGGCCGTGTCAAGGCGTGGGAGAAGGGGAAGGCGGCGCATTTCCTCCAGGGCGTCCTCGTCGCCCGCGACGGCGTCTCGTGGAACGCGCTCGCCGTCGCCGCTGATGACCGCCGGGTCTACGCCGCCGGCTCCGACGGCCACGTCGCTGGCTGGGATCGCCTTGGCGGCAGGACCGCCGCGCGCTGGAGCCTCGCGTGCGATGTCAAGGCGCACGACATGGCCGTGCTGTGCCTCTGCGTCGTCAGGGACCTGCTTTGCACTGGCTCCGCTGACAAGACCATCGGCCTGTGGCGCCGGCAGAGCGGCGGCGGCGAGCTGGTCAAGGTGGGCGTTGTTGGATGCCATGAGGGCCCTGTCAAATGCATCCAGGCGTCCTGGTGCAGGCTCAGCAATGGCTGCATGGTCTACAGCGGGAGCCTTGACAAGACCATCAGAGTTTGGTGGGTGCCTGGTGCTTTGCAGCATGGCAATGGCGATGAGCAGCAGCAAGAAAAGAGCTTCAAGGATCAGAATCCGAATGAGAAAGCTGCTCTCTTCTTGAGATGAAACGTGTCTGTTTCGAATTTCAAGACCAATTGATTGAAATTTCAAGACCAATTGATTGAGATTGCTCAGGTCTTAGTCTGTATTTTGGATTGTTTGATTGACGGTGCCAGACATTAGTAGATAGATGGGGAGAAACATATATACAATTATAAATCGATAATACACAAAAGTAGCCATAGAGTGGGTGTGATTCTGTAAATGGCTGTATATTATGTTCTGATTCTTCTTTGATATAGGTTTTGACTACATGGAGAGAAAAAAGGCCCAATGACCTTAATTGTGAGTTATATAATGTGAATTTCTCAATCAAAAGTACTATCTGCAATGGATCACTCACTCTCAACTTCCTGATACATGACACACTGTACATTCTTTCTGTAGCTCTTGCAAGTTCTCACATGTGATTGCAAACCACCAATGCAGTGCTCACCTTTGTTCTAGTAGCACCACCACTGTCTGAGTACTCATATTAGGCCACAAGTACCATTTCTTCTTTGCTTTACAAGTCACAACACAAAGTGTCCTAATTCTAGCCGCTAATCCAAGTTCAAATCAAGTCTCAGGAAATACATACAGCAAGACATCATCTAGGCCCCATGTCTCCTGGGATTTGATTTGAACTTGGGCAGCAGAAATACATACAGCAAGACATGCATCACAGAATGTTACTTTCTCCGTCCCAAATTATAAGACGTTCCAAAAATTTTGGAGAGTCAAACTATCTCAACTTTGACGAAAGTTATATGTTAATATAATAATATTTATGATGTCAACTAAGTATTATTAGATTCGTTATCAATTATATTTTCATAACATGTCTATTTTATATCATAAATCTTTATAGTTTTCTCTATAATTATTGGTCAAACTTGAGATGTTTTGACTCTCCAAGATTCTTGGAACGTCTTATAATTTGGGACTGAGGGAGTAGAAGCCAAAAACACTACGCCTTAGAATGGAGATAATCCAACACAAACGTATCTTCACAAGCAGTTAAATTGCAGCTTGAGCATTGTGTTGAATCATGAGGCCAAAAAAAAAACCTAGGACTGAATCAGCAATAACAAATTAATGTGATCATTCTAGTAATGGTTCCTCAGTTAGCAAAAGCCAAATACTGACCCTAACCATCTGCTGATATCCTCAATTTGACCTCTGTAAGTCAGTCAATTTAGATATACAAAAGCTAATAAGACTATTTTTCTACAGGAAAACGTTTAGAGTACATCACTTTCAATCTTGTTCCAATATATTTATTATCTTGTCTGTTCCAAACTATAAGTCACTTGGTTTTGTCCTAAATCAATCTTCTTAAACTTTGGTTTGACCAAGTTTATAGAAAATGCATCAACATCCGTAACATCAAATTAGTTATGTCAAATAATCCCTGAAATATGTTATCTAATGTATTTATTCGAACTTGTAGATGTTAATATTATTTTTTTAAAAAAAAATTAATAAAAGTTAGAGAAAATTTGACTTGGAAATAGAAGTAAACTTGTAGTACTAATTTCGAATAAGAGAGTGGAATACTGTAAGGTTTATAAATCAAATGGAAGATTTTGTTTTCATGATTGATTGATAGATTTTATAGAGTTGCCAGTTTTGTGCGTGCCTAACCTAAAACTGAGTGCTGGGCTCGGAAATCAAATGCACTTGCTATTTGTGTAGGGGCGGGCCAATACCCATAAATCAGTCATCACTCTGCCCAGTGTCCGCGGAATCTGCTGCCAGGCAGTCTCTTTCTCTCTCCCACGACCACGACTCGTGCTCTTGACTTGCCAAGCGAGTCCACTCTGTTTCTTGGCTTGGCTGCAACGAAAGGAATGGAAGAGGAGGAGGCGGCGAATCTGAGCTCTGGCGACGGCGAGGAGGAAGCGGCGGAGCGCGGCGGCATCGGGTTCGACTTCGACCCGACGGAGGACGAGCTGGTGCTACACTTCCTACGGCCGCAGCTGCGCGGGTTCCCGCCGCGCGTGGCGGGCGCCGTGCTAGAGGCGGACCCGTGCGGCGCGGCGCCGTGGGAGCTGCTGGCGCGGTACGGTCTGCGGGAGCGGGGCCACTTCTTCGCGGCGCGCGGGCGCGGGCCCACCACCGTGCGTCGCACCGTGACAGGCGCCGGCTCCTGGATGCGCAGCGCCTCCCGGCGCGGGCAGTCCGTCACGGACCTCGGCGTCGTGGTGCGGTGGAGCAGGGTCAAGTTCTGCTTCTACGTGCCCCAGTCAGTGCCGGGGCAGGCGCGGCAGCTGCGGAGTGCCGGGTGGGTGCTGGAGGAGTACCAGATCACGGACCCAAGGTGCTATTGCCGCGCCGATGAGGAGGAGGAGGACCAGTACTGGGTGCTCTGCCGTGTCAGGAGGAGCGGAAATCATGGGCGGCGGACAGAGGCTGGGGCTGAGACGCCGCCGTCGCCGGGCTGGAATAGGGTTCTGGAGTGATGAACTCGGCCAAGTCACGGCCGCCGCCGCCGCGCACGGCACGTGAAAGCTCGAGGTGAAGTTTTTTTTTTATTGGATAGAAAAGAACTTCTTATAACCAAAATTGAGTCGCCCGGCTCCATGAATGAATGAATTGGCGGTAAAATTGGTTGGCCGATGTTTGTACTATATCTACGATCATCATCCGTCCGTCAAAAGTTGCAACCGCCACCAAATTGAACGCCTTCGCCTGCATCTGTAAATGTAATGGGCTGCTAATGGCCTCAGCCCTCAGCGAGGACCTCCCTCCGTTTATAAATTGTGCTCGACAGGACAGCACTGCTCGTCTACAAGGGCACAGCACAGCACCTATAGCCACCAGCATTTCCGATCCAAGGACGACACCACACGCGAGCATGGACAGCAAGGTCTGCAGCTGCGCCTTTCACCTGGCGCTGCTGCTGCTCGGTGTCGCGCTCGCACTCCCCGGCCCTATCATCGCCGGCGGCAGCGTGGAGGTTGGGCTTGCCAGCAAGGCCACCGGCGCCGGGGCCAATGCGGCGCGGCAGATGACGACGACGGCGAAGTCGACGATGGGATTGGAGGTACACCGCCGCATTCTCGGCAGCAGCAAATCGTCCCCACTCGATCGTAATAGGGCTGCCTGCCCCGGGTCGGCGTGCCCAGCCCCCGGTAGGCCGTACACCGGCCGCGGCTGCACAAATGTGTACCGGTGCGCTCACTGAACAACCATGCACATGAAGTGCTTCCTACTACAGTACAATCCGGCGGCATCCGGTTTTATATTATACTACCATATGCCCGTACACGTTGCTACGGAAAGCCAAACATAGAACATAGTAGTAAGCCAATTAATGCACAATAAATTCGAGAGTACTAAAAATACACTAAAATACATAATGACACATGGAGACTTTGAAAATCAAGATTTTGAGATATAGTCGTGCACTTGAGCGTCAATATTCAACATAACCAACTAATACAAATGTAGCAATAGAACCATGCCGTTTGCCAATATTCATGTTCAATGTAAATATTCCAGAGTACACAAACCAATTCCCGATCATCAATTGTCTAAACACAATAAACACGCACCAAAATAAGGTCGCAAGGAGCTTTGCAGCTTCGAGGTAGCCATTGGCGCACGCAGGCCCCCCGTGGGCCAAAAAATTTGGGAACAAGTTTCAGCCCAGTCCAGCTAGTTATCTTAGTAAAAAAACATCAGGCAGAGGCAGAGAGCCGCTCGTGACTCGACTTTGCGCGTGAGCGCGTCCAAGCGTCCGCATCGCGCCACCGCCCCCCCGCCACTCCTCGCGACCTCGCCTGCTCCTGCTCGCCTCCACGTCGTTGAACGGCGCCGGCGCGCCGTCTCGCTCGCCCTATGCAGCTGCCAGTTGCGGCCTTCGCCGGTTCTCCCGCCGTCGCCGGCCCCGCCCCAAACCCTAGCCGCCGCCCGGTAGCGAAGCGTCCTTGCGGCGGCGCGGTGACGAGGTGGAGCGCAAGGAGCTTTGCGGCGTCGAGGTAGTGAAGTGTAGAATAGTCGTCCTTGCTGCGGCGAGGCGGCAGAGTGGAGCGTCGGCTTTGGGGGTACGCTTGGGAGGACGGAGGGCGTGGCGGAGCTTGGATGAAGCTGGATGCGGGAGGAGAATAGATTCGGGTGGCGTCATGCTGAGGGGGAAGTCGCTGGGTGGAGCGGCTGGCCCACATGTCGGCGCACTCTAGCCTAGCGGCTTCACCACCGTGGGGTGAACGGGTTCGGTTTGATCTTTTTAGGAGTAGAGACTAGGGGCGTGTTTGGTAGCGGGCCAAAGGTGACTCCGAGCTCCCTAGGTGCAAGCTCGCGTGTTTGGTGCATCTGTATTCACCTTGGAGTCTGTGCTGCACGAAACTTAAAGCATGTTGAGCCAGGCCCTAGAAAAACGATGGGCATTTTTTGACAGCCAGGCTCGGATGGACGCTTCATGCGCTCTCCTGAGCTCATGGACGGCTAAGCCTTCTCAGCAAACTGACGGTGGCCTTCTGCCAAACACAATCACAACCGGGCCTGGTCCAATTGGTACTAGCACCAAACAAAGATGCCTGCACTAGTCTAGACAGGCTCTGGCTGGCCTCGGACAGGCCCACGAGCCGAGCCGGGGGCACAGCTCGGTTGCCAAACACGCCCTAGGTGAGTGCCTGTCCGTTGCAACGAGAGAAAAAAATCTAAAAAAATATTTATCATATAACCTCTTTATATACAATATTATACACTTTGACACTTTTTTCTTTCCCTTTTTATTTCTCTTGTTCGCGCCCTACTTAGTAGCTGACACAGCCCAAATCTCAATGTTTGATCTTGTTGTAGCTCTTGATAACCCTACATACAATTCAATTCTACTTAGGATTAGGACAGTGAGCTCACCTCCATAGCTGGAGCGGCCACCCCGGGCTCCTTCTCACCGGTTGTGATTCCGTTCTACCAACATTCTTCGCGAGGGTACACAAAGCACCGTCGTTGGGTGAACAACGACGACGAAGAGTCATACGAGGGTCGCGGGCACAAGGGTTGCAAGCATTGCATCCGGCAACGGCCCGTCGAAGGGTGGTGACGTGTGCTAGTCGAGGCCGAGGAACAAAGATGCAATGACGTGGTAGAAACGACGCCGATGCGTCGGCGTCGTGGCTGTGGCACGTTGGCGAGGTCGTCCGACGGCGTCACGGTGGCAGGAGTCGACTGAGTGAGAAGATGTAGAGATAAAGCATAGCACCGACTGAGTGAATTAGTAACTTATATTTTTGAATAACAACATTAGCTGCAAGGATCAACAAGTACCATCCAAAGCATTACACTGACGACAATCAATTTAAAGATGATGAATAGATCACAAGACACCGAAGACTATTCAAAATATCAATTTCTTCAGTACCTTTTGCCTAATGTGGTGCACTCCTCGGTGGCTCCTGAGCTGGTAGCAGTGTGCACTACAAGCTCTGCTTAATACCCCAGAAAAAAGCATGAGCTTAGGACCAGGCATGGTGTGTGGTACCAAAACATGGTACCTGCGAGTGGGCTGTAAAAATGATTAAACTGCAGAAATGAAACAAGAGTTAATGACTGCCACTGACTATCCCTTTTTGCTCACTGAAATTGAGAACTTATTCAGGTTTAAATTAAATCGCACCAATGTCTGGAACAAAAATCCCTATTGTTAGCTATGATGATAAAAACAAGGCACTACAACCCACTTACTGTAGATAGAAGCAGAAAAGTAGAAATGAAAGAAATATAACATTAGCAAACTATATATGTAATAATCTATGTTTCGCAATGAACTGCTAATTTATCCAACACAAGGAACTCACGTCACCTTAAAGAACATGTTCTAGTCAGTCGTACTAATAGATGTTTTGATTACCTAGAGCTTGATAGCTGCCTTCTGAACATCAATGAAATTAAGTCATAAGTGTTGATGGCTAACTTAGCTGGAAGGGTCCACTACTGCTAACAGAGAACAATTGTTGTCATTGTAGATCTTGAGTTCTGACAGTTGCATTGGTCGGCTACACAGTATATGGCAACCACTGATCCATTGGGAGGATTCAGAGATGGACTATCATTCCATGTCAGTATGCCCAACCATCTTTTTAGCAATCAAATCATGAGAAAACAATCTCAAATAATTATAAAAAATATCCATTAGAACATGTGCTAGTAATGGCAACTGTATAGCAATAGCATAGAGAGCGGTAACCATCACTGACCAGGAAATCCAAAAATACCATGAATTACCTATTTACAAAATAGGTTGCTTATGTAATCACTCAAAATTTATTCACAAACTATTTTGATGACAATCAAACAACAGAGCCAATAATGTTGATTTTGGGAGCAGTCAGGAAAAACATGAGTACATATAAATTAAAGCAGATCCAGGAGAGGCACAAGCACTCACTGCATCTCGGTGAGCAGAGGACATGCATAAACATGAGTACATATAAATTAAAGCAGATCCAGGAGAGAGGCACAAGCACTCACTGCATTTCGGTGAGCCGAGGACATGCATAGGCTCGGCAGGGTAGCTCCATGAGCTAGGCGGTTGCCACCCATCTAGAATCTTTCCGCATCCACTCATCATTTCCATTAGTCTCGTCATGGTGTAAGGACCTGATTGGCCTAGAGGGGGGGTGAATAGGTCTGCTTAAAAATAACTTAACAACTTGCTGTCAGTCACAGACGGCACTACCGAGCTGGGGGTCAGCACTGCCGGGGTGGGGCCGGGGTGGCCGACACTGCTGGTCTCAGGGCAGCAGTGCTAGTCACCAGAACAGAATCTAACACAATTCAAAATGTAAAGCTTGAATGAAAAATGTGTTTGAATAGAAACCTTCCTAGAGATGTAGAGAACCTCTAGTACCACCTGAAGATGGTAGCAACACACCAACGGAGTAGATCGGGTCCAAACCCTAGAAATCACCTTGCACACAAGATATATGAGAGTAAAGTAACAAACACACGGTGACACAAGATTTGATCCGTGGTTTAGCTCGCCACCAAGGCTTGCCTACATCCACGTTGTTGAGATGCGCCACACTAGGCTCAAGCTCACCACAAAAGCTAGCTCTTTCCTCGGTCTCAAGTCAAGGGGGTGAACCCTTAAGATGAGAGAAGTGTATTAGCAAATAGATGGGTGATACAAACTTCCCTAGGCTGCCACACGAAGGAGGCAAGCTCAAGGGCAACCTCTAGCCGGCTAGGAGCAAAGCTCCAAGAGTAAAGAATTCAAACCGTCGGCCACCACGCAAACCAAATGCTTGTAGGAGTGAAGATCCGAGGGAGAAGCTTCTTCTCATAGCTTGGAGGCTCAATCTCTGTAAGAATGATTGTGAATCAATGGAGTAGAGTGGATGAGCACCAAGGGAGAAGGGAGAGCAAGAGAGGGGCTTCTCTTTCTGTTTTTGCGAAGTGTGAATGAGTGAGTGGCAGAACTAGCCGTTGGAGAGAAGTGAGGATGGGTATAAATACCTCCTCACTGCTCACTGGCTGAGCAAGTCGCGGTAATGCCGGCCTACCCGGCACTGCTGGCCTAAGGGCCAGCACTGCCGGCCTGGACAGAAACAACAAGGAGTAGATCTTCAATAAGCTGGCTGATTTGCCCACTTTGTATGTGGAGATTTGATATATATATATATATATATAGATAGATGCATTTGATTCACTTGTTGGCATGCGTGTTGAATCACTCTTAATAGTACGGCATACCTAACTCAATTTTAAAGTATAAATAAATTTAAATTCCTTTGAGCTTGTTGCCATGCACTTTTATAGTTGGAGGGGTCCGTCAACCTGTCCATCAATCTCCTTAAGTTTTACCTGCTTATCATACTCACAAAGTCTCATTAGTCTTCTAATTATGTTGTCATGTCACCAAAATCCACTTTAGGGCTTGATTGCACTTTCACATGGACATCTGTGTGCTTGGAATGTCTGCAAGCAAGCTACATATTCTCAACTATGTGCAAACTTTAAACAAAATTATATAGTTGAGTTAGCAAACATAAATAGGAGTGTCATTGCAGTAAGAAACTAAAAAAACAATATTAAGATAAAGCAGGTAGCAATGACAACTATCCTCAAGCATGTCAGGTTGAATGACTAACTTGTGGTAGGTTAGGCTATCTCATACAGTACTATAGCAACCAAGTACATTTCATTTTATCAGAGTTATCTCCAAAAGGCTCGTAGTGCAGCTCTTTCAGTTTGCAATGATGCACTGAACTCCTAGTCCAAAAGGCTCCTACTAAATACTAAACTACTAATTTCTATCTACTGTGTTGTAAAAAGAATGGAACTAATATTTTTCAGATGCAAATCAATGAACAATTTGTCATCAGAACCCTAATAGTAAGGCATGGTTAACATGGGAAATCATTATTATGAAGTAAATCATGAATACTGCTTCCCTGCTGTGTACAGCAAAAAAATTAGAGAGATAACTGCTTCCCTTCTCTCTAAGTGTACAACATGAATACTGCTTCCCTGCTGTGTACTGCTTCCCTTCTCTCTAAGTAAAGTAAGGATTCAGAAGCTCACCTATTGAGTTCAATGGTTGAAGCAATCTGCGGAACTCTCAGATAAGTTATTTCTTCTCATTTACAGAGTTCTGCACATAGAATACTATTCTTTTTAAATAACAAAGGTAAAATTCTCTTTAAGTGCTATTCTTCATGACATGGTGAAATTAAAATAAGAACGCAAGAATCACTGCAGCAAATAAAAAATATTTTATTAAAATGGAAATATAGAAGGTCAACCATTTTCTTCTTTTTATATCTACAAGTAAACATAAAATATTTTATTTTCATTAATACCTTATTAACTTTCCTGAAAAGCCCTAACTACTTGATGAAGGAGGGCAAAAAATATAGAAACGGACCTTGATCCGAATCTGCTGTGGGAGCATTAACAGTCAGGAGCATCAACTCGAAAAATTTCGCTGCACATTCACATAGAACAGTTTAGCTCCAGCAACTATTAGAAAAGAGTACAACACAACAAATGGACCAACGATTGAACATATGTCTTAGTTTTCTTTTTTCCTTAGATTGATGTTGTATTATGAAATCCAATGCAAAAAAAACCGTAGTGCTCCAATATCCAGACTTAAATTAATAAAATAGCATGAAAACCACATGCATACAATTGGCCACTTGACCATTCAATGACTGACATGATTGTAGTTTGTTGGAATTTTCCACACACAATTTTATGGTTTTTAAGGTTGGGTGTACAGGAGCACTTAGTAGGCTGTATAGGCTGTATATATCCTCTTAGATTGAGCTGTCTAGCTTGTACTTCTTCCCCTTGTCAATGAGGCTGCAATCTGATGAGGTGAGACACACATTGACTCCCTTTTACCTCGGTGATCTTAGCTGCAGGGTAAAAATGGAATTGCTTACCATGTCATTGCATTTGGGAATCACTGGGCATGATATACACCTTACAAACAACACTGAGATCTGGCATGCACCGACTTCCTTAGGCCTTTAAATGTGTGGAGCAAGAAACGATTTTCAAGAAATACTGTCTCAAAATAAGCAGTAAACAGTCTCAAAATAAGCAGTAAATACATTTCCCACTTGGTCATATGTTAACCCACCAAATAGCATGTTGTGTGCATTGTCATTAGTGGTAAAATGAAAACAATGTTGAGCAAATATGGAACTGTCAGCTACCGGTCAAAGGTCAGAGAAGTTCTCTCTGATGACAATGATTGCTCACCATTTATTTTGTATTTTCACCCAAATAGCAAATTAGGTCCATACTGGAGTTGTTCTCATGGTTTATAGCTTAGTATTCCTAATTGCTTATTAGTTGTGATTTATTTTACATGTGTAACTGAATGCATTCTTTTGAGGTGCTAATATGTCCTTTTTAAGCAGCTTAAGTAATCTCAAAGAAAGATCCATGCAGTGAAAGGCAGTGATTTTGTTATCGAAATCCTAGTTGCTTTTTTTTAGAAGTGGCAATCCCAAAAAGACACAGTAAACACACTTCCTCTGTATCCAAATGAGCAGATCATGTGGGATGAAAGCCTTATTCCTAGCTATAATTACTCTAGAGAAGGCTGTCTTGCCCTCCCAAAACTCAATCTCCAATTCCTGACCAAGAAGCCTAGAAGCCTAGAATGGTTTTTCAGATATTGTAATTTATTGATCATCATACTTTAGTAGTAGTAGCACTTACATGTGTTGTGTTTTGTTTCACCATTTTTATATGTAGTCTACATTGGAAAAATAATAATAGGCAGCACTTGATTCACCCTTTTATGCAGAAACTATTTTATGTGTTCTATTTCTTTCACTCAAGGTCTGCGCCCAGTTGGCTTTGTAAAAAAATTGAATAACATGCACATTCTGGTGCAGACAAGATATGCATAGTCCTCTTACCCCATGGAGTCTGATGTCCCTGCCAAGCGTGAAAATGGTTATGCAAGACAATTGACATGTTGATTAATATACAAGAGATTTTTTTCAAGGACATCTTATCTACATAGATTATGTTTATTTTCCTTTGCAAATGGATCTAGGTCAAATAAAACATATTTGCTGCAACACCAACAAAGTAAGCAGACCCATCATCTAACAGCAGCTCTAGTACCTCCAACATCAAATGGCACCTGAATCTTTTCTCAGTATGGCTCAAGGTTGTGGTAAGCTTAATGGGCTATCATAGTCCTATATCTTGTGATATTGTATTGCATTCATATCATCACCTAGACACAATTCACTCAGACTATTTGTTTTAAAGAAGCCAACAGCTTTCATTAAATGCAATCATACATAGACAAATCACTATAATTAGTTACCTTGATCTCTGTAACAGCATGTGATCGATCTGCATGGAACACTCCCACGTCTTGTAGCCTTTGTTCTTGAAGTCCACAGCAAGCACCCACGCACAAAATTTAGAGGTTGAAATCAAGGTCGCCCAAAATTGAAATCAAGTACACTGAAGAGCAGGCAAGGACCAACTAAAGGATATTGGGTATGCATACCTGTTGATTGCTTGTGGGACTGACACAAAGACTCGAGCGCCTGGCGTACAACGGCGGCGACGTCAGTGGGAGGTCGTGGAGGCTGGGGCAGTTGTGTGTCGCTCGACGGCGGGGGCACGTAGAGAAGACTGGAGAGGCAAAGATTCGAGCGCCTCACGTGCAACGGCGGCGGCGGCCTCAGTGGGAGGTCGTGGAGGCTTGGGGCAGGGCGTGGTGCTCGACGGCGTCGTGGTGGCCGGCGGCGTGAGAAGGAGCTGCAGGCACTCGGGCGTTCGGGAGCTCGGATGTCGTGAGACGAGGGCCTCTGTTGGTGGTGTGGCTGTCGGCGGCGGCGTCTCCTCGCCGCGCCGGAGCCGGAGGACGCCCGCCGTGGGAGGCCGGAAGCGGGGGGTGGAGGCGGTCTCGCCCGCCGAGAGAGAGGCCGGGAGCGTGGATGTCGGCGGCGGCGTCTCCGCGCCGTGCTGGAGCCGAAGGACGCCCGCCGAGTGAGAGGCCGGGAGCGTGGCTGTCGGCGACGGCCAGGTGCACCCGCGCCACCGGTGGATGGAGGGCCGGGAGCGGGCGTGTCGATGGGATTGGAGGTAGGAGGGAGCAGCTGGGGAGTAGGGTGGGGGCTCAAGGTTTGGGCTCGGCAAACGGTTGGAGCCCGGCGGCGTGGGCGGGACCGCGGGAGTGGTGCGCGGGCGGCAGGTGCGGGAGTGTGAGAGGGCAAATCGCGCAGGGCGAGCGTAGGATGCGCCGGGAGGGCGATGGAGCGGGCGACGGTTTTCGCAGGCCGGGTGAACGATTTCTTTCCCTATGTTTTAGTTATAGAGATGTCTTCTACTACTACCAGTAGTAATGTTTTAATTACCATCACAAATATATATAATATATAATTGTATCAGTTGCATATGGGCTTCCAGGCCATGGGTGGTGTCATCACGGACTCGATTGATCACACACATCTCGTTCTCGTGTCGTGCGGTTGAATTGAATGAATAAAAGAAAACATTTTTTACTAACCGCGTCCTGCCACTGCCATCATGTCTGTTCTGTGTATTGCAGACTTGCCAGTCACCAGTCAGTGGATGCACTGCAACGAGGTGACAAGGCTCACCGCTCATCCGGTCACCCCGTTGCCATCCCTCAACTGCTGCAAATCTGCAACGCCCGAATTTGTTTACAAGGAACTCACGCACACGCACGACAGTGAATACTACGTGTGCGGTGCATTCGTTGGTATGGCAGCAGAAGTGCTGCATTCCTTGGTCACCGGCAAGCGTCTCGACAGGTGGTTGGTAATTAAGGAAACAAATCTTGATGCTAATCTAGTTTGTAAATGGTGATGGTGGCTGATACATTTTTCTCATCCGTTTCTTGTGACTCACCTCACTAGTTTCTATTATGACTATAATAGAATAAATTACCATCTGCTTTACTTCTCGCATTGTGATTCATGTGTGCACTGTGCAGTTGCCACAGCCCGCCACGCAAGGGTAATTTGTTTTTTTTTTACATGAAGTGATCGGAGTGTCATATAGAGGATGTAAATTTGGACCTCATGTCAAAGACAAATACAGTATGGAACTTTGAAAATTTAAAGGCCATTGAAGGAATAAGTGACTTTGCCAGGGTCATATAGGGAATTTAAATAGGGTTCTAGTATGTCAGAAGCAGGCAAAGGAGTGTTATTCTACACCTAGGCGTAAAATACTTATACTACCACAAAGTGTGATATTGAAAAAATATCAGTATTGTTCAGTAGTCGCGTGTCAATATTATTCAGTATTTTCGTGGTGCTAAGTGCAGTACTGACTGGTACTTAATATTTTTTTCAAGTCAGTTTTGCTTGGTGGAGACCATGTGCAAACTACAATTTCGTGAAAACTCGTGCAAACCATGGCAAAAAAATCATCTAAATGCATAAAATAGATGATATGATGATAAATAACTTTGTAAAATATTTTGTCCAAACTCGACTTCGTTTGTTAGATATAAAAATAACAAATTTCTAACAAATCATATGGACAACTTTCTGGCTTGAAATTTCTTATTTTGATATCTTACAAATGAAGTTGAGTTTGGATAAGATATTTTACAAAGTTGTGTATCATCTAAATGTGTGTGTTTTTGGATGAATTTAGACGATTTTTTTTGTCATGGTTTACACAGGTTTTTACGAAAGTTATGGTTTGCACCTCATACGTTGCCTTATTTAATTAACTAAGGTTTACGAACTACTCCGTATTAAATTTAACTTCCTATGTCTTTGAATAAATTAATTTTTAAAATCCGTGTCAATCAAATTTTTTTAAAACTTTTACTAACTTTATAGAAACAAATAACAACTATACAATAAAATAAAATGGACATCATATGAAAATATATTGTAAACCTAATGATACTAATTGGATATCATTAAGCGCCGCCGCCTGGGTCCACTCCAACGTGCAGGCCTACTACCCGGACGTGCTCATCAAGTACGTCGCCGCGGGCAACGAGGTGGGCGCGGGGGGAGACGCGGGGCTCATCCTCCCGGCCATGCGGAACGTGCACGTACGCCCCCGCGGGGCTCTCCGGCGTGGTCAGGGTGTCCACGGCGGTGAAGATGGACGTGTTCGCGAACACGTCCCCACCCTCCAGCGCCGTGTTCAATTCCACCCCGACGTGGAGCGGCACATGGCTCCCATCGCGGCGTTCCTGGCCGACACCGGGTCGCCGCTGCTCGCCAACGTGTACCCCTACTTCGCGTACAGGGACAGCCCCGGCGACATCAGCCTCGGCTACGTACGCCACGTTCCACCAGGCGGGGGCGACGACGACGACGACGTGTGTGAAATGAGCAATGCCGTGACGATAGTTAGATAGACACGATCAGAATTTTTTTAAAAAATAAATGATAAGACACGAGGGGGTTTCTGCCTACTCAGAAATGACACGATTTCAGTAGAATTTGACGCGGGCAAGCAACGCAGCATGAGCTGCTTCAAAGCACACATTTGCTTCTATGATTCCATACATTATCCATCCAAGCAAGCATCCAGTCAGTATCTGTCACGTTCTTGCTAGCTAGCTTGCTTGACCTGCCTGTCCTTCACGAGTCATGCATTTAAGATGGATATCATCTCTCACTCTCACCTTTGATTTCATCAACTTAAGCAGGCCAAGACATTGTACCTGTACATGAATAACATGATGTACATACTCGTTGTAGTATAGTGGCAAGATGAGGTCGCCACATATTAATTATTTTATAAGTAAGCTTTGAAGCCACTACATGCATGTCGACGAAAAGTCAAACAGGATAACCAAACCTGTAGTTAACATCAAATTGATACACTGGAACAAGTCAAACAGGAGTTGTAGCTCACCAACACAAGTAGCCGCGCTTCTCTACTGGAACAAGTAGATTATATAAAAAGTGTCATCTCTCTCGGCGCACACTATATATAAGGTTGGCGTTCTTCTTCTCTCCGAGACCAGAAGATAGAGTACATGAGCACTTGAGCAGCATTTGAGATCATATCTAAAGCCGCCAGCACTCACGAACCGAACAAAAACTAGCTAGCTGTACGACGTGCTGCTATGGGAGGTGTGCACGGTGTCTGCTATGGCGTGCTCGGCGACAACCTGCCGTCGCGTGCGGACGTGGTACAGCTCTACAAGTCCAACAACATCCAGGCCATGCGCATCTACTTCCCGGACCAAGCCGCCCTCGCGGCGCTCCGCGGCAGCGGCATCGCCGTCATCCTCGACGTGGGCGGCGTGGACGCGGTCCGCGCCCTCGCCGGCAGCGCCTCGGCGGCCGCAGACTGGGTCCAGGCCAACGTGCAGGCGTACCAGGTCGACGTCCTCATCAGGTACATCGCCGTCGGCAACGAAGTGGGCCCCAGCGACGGCGCCGCGGGTCTGCTCCTCCCGGCCATGCGCAACGTGCACGCCGCGCTGGTGTCCGCGGGGCTCGACGCCAGCGTCAAGGTGTCCACGGCGGTAAAGATGGACGCGTTCGCCGACACATTCCCGCCGTCCCGCGGCGCGTTCGCGCAGGGCTACATGGCCGACGTCGCGCGGTTCCTGGCGTCCACCGGCGCGCCGCTGCTGGTCAACGTGTACCCATACTTCGCCTACAAGGACGACCCGAGAAACATCAGCCTCGAGTTCGCCAGCTTCCGGCCCGGGGCGGCCACGGTGACGGACGGCGGCAACGGGCTGGTGTACACGAACCTGCTCGACGCCATGGTGGACGCCGTCTACGCGGCGCTGGAGAAGGCCGGCGCGCCCGGTGTCGCCGTCGTCGTGTCGGAGACCGGGTGGCCGTCGGCCGGCGGCTTCGCGACGAGCGTCGACAACGCGCGCCAGTACAACCAGGGGGCGATTGACCACGCCCGGCGGGGCACGCCCAGGAAGCCTGGGCTGCTGGAGACGTACGTGTTCGCCATGTTCAACGAGAACCAGAAGACCGGTGATGAGATCGAGAGGCACTTTGGCTTGTTCAACCCGGACAAGACGCCCGTCTACCCGATCACCTTCCCAAATTAACTAAAAACACGGCGATGCTTTCACTCGATCGCTATGTGCTTGTCACGTACTACTGTGTATTTTTCGTATATACATTCGTCAATAAATGACCTATACATGGTTTGTGTAACGAGAAGTACAAAATAATGCATTGTATGAACGTGATTGATCAAAAAGGTATCAGGCGATCGCTAAGTTGAAAAGGAAGGAGGAAAACCAACTCCCAAGTCCCCAGACTACTAACACCCAACAACAAAGAGAGAGTATTCTGAGCTCTGATCCAGTGTGTCGACAAAGCCGAGGTTGCACCAAGAAAGTACCGTACCCCCATATACTTTGCTCCGAGTAGCTACGCTACAATCTCTGCAAAGGTGGGTTGGATGGGATCGGAGTCACCAGCTCAAGATTAGATACATAACTTGCATATTGGGTAATGGGACCAGGCGCCTCTCTTTGGAGCAGACTGTTCGCTGTTAGAATCCTGCTGCCTAGCAAATTCCAAGCAAAGAAGCGGCACTCTGGTTCCAATTTAGCCTTTCAGATGGGGAGAGTTTTTAAGGTTGGTCATGCTGCGGTGGCACGTGGCCCTGATCCTGACCCAATTCGATGTATATACATCAACACAAATGTAGCTGGAGTTCTTTGTTGCTGCGTATGTACAAACAGTGAATGGAACCTCTCTTTTGCAGAAGTCTAATACCTATATGCACAATATGGTAGCTAGCTTGCTTGACCCGTAGGACCATACACTACATTACAACTGCAGCAGCAGCAGCAGCAGATGGATCGAAGACTTGGGCAGCTGTGGCATGATCATGCCCAGCGTGGAACACCTTTTGATTCTTTGAACTTGCGCCTGCCTAGAGAAACGTCAGGCCTGGCTCACTCTAGTCGCGATGGCAGAAGCATACTCGGAGATCGTTGGGTCAGGTGACTGTCGTAGGTGGACGATGACTGGGAGCAGCTCCGAAGATCGGAGGAAGTTCCTGCAGATGGCGTGGTCACACATCTTGCGCAGGGCGAAGAGCACGATTCTTAGCGGCGATTCAGTTAGAGCATCTCGTCTGCTGGGGCTCAGGGCAACGGTAGAGTAGCTGCCAACCATCTTCAGCAGTGCCTGCACAACAAGAAATTAGGATAGAAGAGTCATATGTAACGATGCCTTGAAAAAGAAAATACTTTGGCATTAATGTTATCCATCCAATCTTCATATAACACAAGACAAGCATTTTTCAACAGTTTTATTAACCCATAGTGGGATTGGAAGCGCTCAATGCAGTCAGCAGAGTATAAATGAAAATGGGTAATAAGCAAGAAGAGGCAAACCTGAATTGCGCCTTGGGAGACAATGTCTTCGCAAAGTTTGTCAGAGTTCCTCACTAGATTACTCAGCGCGCCTGCAGCATTGCCTTTGGTTTTATCCTCCTCAGGACCAAGAAGTAAAGTGGTGAGTTGAGGTATGGACCGTCTCAATTCTTCATACAGCATGTCATTATGATAAGCAGCATTGCCAACCTGAAATGGCAAAAATTGAACAGGTAGATCAATCTGACTCTTGAAAATGGTTAGAACAAAAATCAACTCTTTTAAAGGCATTTTACAAACTTACAGCAAAACATGCAAACTTTCGTGTGCGCTTGTCAGGATCAGAACACCTGTCAACCACGAGCTGGATGACCTTATTCGCTGCCTGTTACCAGACAAGAGCAAAGTTAATATCACTGGCATACAATTTCACTCTGCAAAGCAATTAAAATATACATATTTCCTTACAAGTGGGCCATAAAAGTAGAAGCTATGGCGGCACATGTTGCCAATGGCACTGCAAGCTTTTGCCCTTATATCAGGGTCTCCATTTGATAAGAAGTTCTTCAAAAATCCAACAAGTCCAGCTTTATCAATGGGTACATAAAAGTCCTGTTGTCCACAAGAAAAATGTATCAGCTTGTATATCCAACAAAGTTTTGACATCAGAATACAGTCTATTTACTAGGCATACGAGACATCACAGAGATGACGAGAAATGACAAACCTTTGACATGCGAGCAAGGTCAGAAATAATCATGAGGAAATCAAGCAAAGTCTCCTTTGCTATAGGACCCTCCAGTAATGCCGCTACTCTACTTGGATCTAGAAGACCTTCTTTATGAAGCTGCAAAGCAAGTGGCCTGTAGCCTGCCATTTTGGCCAGAATGGCCAAGGGCCTACCTCGATCTTCCATGTCGACATAGTCAAGACAGTGCAACATACATCCAGGAATGCCAGCCTGTATGAGGAGACAGAAATCACAGAAATGTTCATTGATAAACAAGAAAAACTAGAGCCAACTAATCAGACCTCTAGTAGAACTTGAATGTACTGAGGCATGTTTTGCTCGATAGTTTTGAGCATTTCCTTATTCTCAGTACCAATGCGCCCACCAGGCGATCCAACATTAAGCAGGAAGCCACTATTGATGGATGCAGATGCTGACGGCATGTTTGGAGAACTCTGCACTGCAACAAATGGAAATGCCAAGATATCAACAACTGAGTTTATCAGTTCCCGAACTCCCCTCTTCCCACCACCGAGACCCGTCCAGGCTGCCAATGCCTTAAGGTGTGTATCAGACAACAAGTCAGTTAAGAGCTTTAACTGTTCCCTTCTATACAAAATTTCACGGAAAACTCCACCAGGAAGGCATTGAGATAAAGCAGAAAGAGTCCAGACAACTCCCAATGGAGACAACCCACTGCGGTTCGTTGAACTATCTTTCCCGTCAGACATCTCTTTTGAGAAACCATCAGTAAGCAAGCGAATTAGGAGCTGTGGGATGCCAACTGAGCAGGCTTGTTCAATGGCCAATGGCCCGCCCCATTTCAACCTTGTCTCTAGCAGTCCAATGCTTCCATCGCGGAGTCCAAAAAGATTCAGAAGACCAGCGTTATATCTACAGAGTGCTTCACTTCCATCAGATAACCAAAGCTTCAGCAGAGTGTGCAGTGTTGCCATACGAGGAAACAAAGCAAGGGCAGTTTCACAAAGAGAAGATCTGGTCTGTCCACCATTTTCAAGAGAAACAAGTGATGATAGCGCAAGCATTGCTGATGCACAGTGTGGCTGCAGGCAACTCTTCACTGTATCATCAACTGATGAGAGGTGTGCAAGAACTGAGAGCCGGGACCGCTGTTTTTTCTGAGAACTTGTTAGGATAACTGATGCTGAAGACTCTCCCTCTGATTTCAAACATGCAGCTATTGTCGCTAATGCAAGGCAGCAGTGCACTACAAGAGCATGAGGGTTGGATAGTTTGCACTTCTGATTGTTATTCTGCTTGGATTCCTTATTTAAATATGATCCACACAGTGACAATAAGGAAAACATATCAGAGACTATTGTTCCATCTCCACCATATTCAACTGCATCAACATTAGATGGTGAACTCCATGGACGACACATAATGGCACAGAAAGACACATTCTGCAGACAGGCCCTTGAGATAAGCTGAAAAGCAACATGTAGATGTAATAAGAATCATACAATAGAAAGATGTAAAAATAAGTAAAAAAAATGCTATATTATTTTATTGCACTTAAAATGGATTTGGACGCCATCTTATCGATCCATAGAAATTCTGAAATGGGATTTTTTACAATGTTACTGCTGAAAGTGCAGCAAACCAGAAGAGCCATGCCATGTAACACTGGGAGGTTAAGGCTAAGATAGTATTGATCAAGGCCAGGATTCTGATTCCAAAGTCGCAAGGAGTAACTTCAGCAAGTTCCATGTGAAATTGTTGATAACATATTTGTCAATGCAACAATTTGCAGTTCCAAGATACAGAAATAAAATAAAGTTTTTTCCTAATAGTTATTGGTGCAAAAGGATGTTGAAGTAACACCATAAACTCTACAGTTTAGTTTTAGAAAACACATGATGATACTTAAACCATGCTAGAACACACAATGGATAAAAACAACTTTGTATCATTTTACCATGTTCAAATACTTATGGCTTCTAGTCAAACAGCATCAGAAAATTACCTGAAGACAAGCATGAATAGCGGATTCTAGACCATTATGCAAGCAGTGGTAAACTGCAACCTGCATTGGTCGTGAGGCGAGAAATGATTTGACAAATATATTAATCAGATTGGTAGAGTTTGAATCTGCCATTGAACCTTGCTCTTGCATTGAGTGCATTTGTCGCCATGAATTAGTTAGGGGAAATGAAAAATGGTGTGCACCAATGGACATAATGTCAACAGCATGAGCTAGGTACCAAATAGCTTTGCATGCCTCACAAGCAGCAGGTACCATGTTTGTAGAACCTGATATTGTGTCTGAACCCGAAGCTATCAGACATTCACACAAGAGTTCAAGTAGTTGTGACGTCCTTGCATGATCAATGATCTTGAAGAGACTTTCTTCCACTGGCTTCGGGTCTTCAGATGACATGCTTGCCTTCAACCCAGCAATGACCCGAGATAACATCAAAGCAAGGCAGGCAGTTGACTCGCGAGATATTCTTCCAGATGGATCCACTGTAGAAACCAGGATCTGCATATCAAAACTCATAATCAAGATAAAGAAGGGGAGACATAACTGACCATAAAACCTGAAGTTGGCATCAAAGTGTTTGTTACCTGTGAATAAAGCTCATGTAGGGATAACCAATGTCTGTCATAAGATTTTAAAATAACTTCATCACTGGTATCAAGTAGTTTCCGTGCAATTGCCAGGCACTGCCAACAAAAAACATAGTTATACATTGCAAGATGTATCCAAGACACTGCTTTCATTTGATTTGCTACTTTACTTGGATGTTGCAATATTTTTATTGTGAACAAAAAAAAGTAAATAATAACTGCGAAATGTACCTTCACCACAAGTCCATAAGCATTTGAAAGCTTAGTTTTGATAATGAGATTTGTAAACTCAAGAAGCAAGCTTATGTCAATTGTGGCATAAGATTGGCATGACCCGGCATCAATTAAATTTTTAATAATTCTGAGTGACTGATTTGTTCCATCAATGTTCAGTTCCCTGTAAAAGTTGAAGCAAGCATAGGTTGAAGTTAGAGACCAGGCTTGACGAAACCAGAAGGAAAACTTCTACTGAGTGGCTGCTATACAGATGTGTGGAGCAATGTTCACATTCAAATATTATACTGCTATACAGTTGTGTGGAGCAACGTTCCCATTCAAATATTATATCTGTTGTCACGCCTTTATAAAGCCAAAATGCATTTTAGATAGGAAATTACTACTGAACTCAAGTAAAATTAGTAGAGTGCCTACACGATACTATCAAAGTGATACAGGGGGAACTCTAGAATTTCTCTAGTACCCATGACTACTATACCCTTGACAATACACAAAAAGATAAACGCCGTGCATTGCAACCACGTTAATCTGCAATAACCATTTTTCCTTTGTGTTTTAAGAAGATGAGAGCATATGATATGAACAGTTCACAAGGACTGGAAAAGCATCAAATCTACCTGGGTGGACTTGGAGTATTAGTTAGCCAGATTTTGATAGGGCTGAGAATGGCTGACAGTGCTTCATTATCTTCAACAATGCTGTTTGCACCTTCTACTGTTTGTGAGGCTTTTTCTAGTTTATCCAAAGCAGTACACTCTGCAATGAACGATTCAGAAAGATCACTTAACTGTATACTTCCAGGGAAGAAACCTGACTGTTATGATCAACAGTTCAACACCACTACCCAAAAATACTACCAGAAGTCAGAATTTGGATATTAACTTGCCTGAGGGAGAGCAGCTCTCAGGAATAGCACCAGTAGGTGAACCATGACGGTCCTGAGTTGCTTGCATAGGGCCATCCAATTTTCTGTTACCTTTTGGTTTATCGGAATCATTATCCCTATTAGTAGCAGTAGTTCTACCTGACAAACATTAAAATCAGTTCAAGATATAGAACTTATGGGGAAATCCCTAAGAAAAAGGATACAAGTTTACTATTTAAATTGACTACTTTGCGGGGCAGCGGGGGAAGGTTGGTTCCTTGATGTTTGTGTTTCTTCTGCTTTCCGAGTACCTTCAAATCCTCTATCTTCAAAAGGTGCAGGTCGAGACTCCTGAGTAATTTATGTGGTAATCAAGGCACTGATATCTTCAAAAACTAGGATTTCATAATTTACTTAAGCGCGTAACGAATGATACTTACAGCTGCCAATCCCATTGAAACATCTTTGACAAATGGGTGCTCCAACAATGCTGGCCAGGTTAATCTACTTTGAGGCACCTATTACATACCACACAGCATTAGAAAACAAAAAAGGCACAGATTAACTCATTAGATGGATCTGAGGGGGAAATGTCAGTTATGAGTTTATGACCTTGTTGAGTAAACCCTTCAGGAAGCTCTTAAAGTTTGAGCTCATATTATCTGGATATTTTACAGGATCCTAGCAAATCGATGAAATCATATAAATCAGTTCTGACAATTAAAAAATGCAAGGATAACAAATAAAATAACTAAATAAGCCTGGTAACCTTGACAATGTGCCGGATAAGTGCATAGACCGAATTTGTATAAAAAGGGGGCTGTCCAACAAACAGTTCATACCTGGTCAACCAAACAATAAATTTATCAAACACAAAGTAGAGTAGATGGCACCAAGTTGAACTATATGCCAAAGGCCAGCAGTATATTAAGATTACAACTGCACAAAAGGAATGCGATACACGACTGGAATGTACTAGTGTGAGAAGACTGCAAAAGCAGCCAGGTCTAGATAGGAAAGTGAAGATGTACTTACAAGATGACACCAAGGGACCATAAATCTGCTGTGTGATTATATGGCTGTTCCCTCACCAGTTCTGGAGCCATATATAAAGGCGTCCCTGTATAGGAAAAGCAAGCTTAGTGAAATGAAAGTTCAGCAAACGGAGCTCATCAAGCAATATCGATAGAGCATATGCCTCAATGAGCTACAAATATGCAATAAGGACCAGCTTCAAAGGAAATAATTCCATATAATGAAATAAAGTGTACATCTACTTGTCTTGGAATGTAATTTGAGGTAAACTCTCTGACTGAAAAAAAAAGTCCAAAATTTGAAGGAAACGCAGAAAGAGTTCAGATTCATAAATGAACTATGTACCAATATCATATAGATTTAAGAAAGGTGACAAATATAACAGTACAACTTAAATGCTTAATCACATGATCATTAGAGTTTGCTAATTGCTAGCACGTTAGTTTAGCAAATCAGAGTATCAGAATATAGTAGATCTAACAACAGGTAAGATGTGGCTAACAGAAGGCTTTATATGATCCAGAGATTTGCGATTGATTATGAAATAAAGTATTCAAATTGGCATATACATACTTTACCTACAGGCTACAAGACATGAAATTTTTTTTTTAAAACGTCTGATACCAGTGAAGATGAAAATAGATACCTTTAATGGAGCGTAATACAACAGTGTTAGCTGACATAGCACGAGCGAACCCGAAGTCACAAAGCTGTAAATAGGCAAGAAACAATATAAATGGAATTTCAACCATTGTAGCGCAATGGATAAGAATCACAACTTGAAGACATAAACAACAGTGGATAAGTGAACATTAAAGGCAAGAATCAAGGACGTTGGGATGAAAGCTCATTCTAATAAAATGATTAGCCACATCTAGCTGCCATCATACTAACAGCAAACTGAAACATATCAGATGGAATCAATAAAGTGCATTGAATCATGAAAAATAAGATTGTTTGTACATTATATGTATATACAGTTGCATAGATGTAACAAATAACAGACAATTCCACAATGGATTAGCTACATCAACATCTTGGAGATATATTACCTTGAAGTGTCTACTGTACATTGCACACTAAACAAAAACTTATGAGGATCACCTAATAAAAACTTCAGGATTCATGAATGATAAAAATGACAAGACATTGACAGATTATGGATGCCAACATGGAACAGAGATTACCTTTACAATAGATCCTTTCCCGATAAGGATGTTCTGAGGTTTCATATCCCTGTGAATAATTCTATTGGAATGCAAGTAATACAATGCTTTCACCTGAAATGAAATGTGCTGAAACCATGAAGGGAAGTCGGCCAAAACAAATGGACTGCTATGGTGCAGGAAAAACACAGAACCAGAGTGAAGCACATACCAGCTGCTTAGCAATTGCCTGAACTTGTTCTTCTGGAAGGCATTTATCATCCTCGAGCACCTCAAACAGTTCACCCTAAGACAAGCATTTTTTCACTGAAGTTAGCCAGCTCCAAACAATTGAAACCAGTCAAAGATGAGAAAGGACAAGGTAATCAAACTGAGTTCATGTGTACCTGAGCAAACTCCGTGACAACGCAAAACTCCTGAGGGGTTTCAAAGGCATCGATCATTTCAATTATGTTCTCATGTTTGAGTTTCCTTAGGATCTACAGAATTGTGTGTGACAGCAAGCAGTGAGATGGTAATATGGTATAATGAGATAAGAAACACCATTGTTTAATGCTAATTTGCTATGTGCTACAGTTGCAGGCACAGTCGAATCGCAGCGGACACCACACCAGAATTTTATAGTTTTCGTAACCACTCCCAATTCTTTTTTAACAACAAAATACCCAAATCCGAAGTACATGTAGAACAAAACAGAAATGGTTTACCTCAATCTCCTGCCTAAGGTTGTGTATATCCTTGTCGGTCTTCCCGTGCTTAAGAATGAACTTCATTGCGACCGTCTGAATCCGAAGCAAAACAGGAGAAAACAGACTCTATGAAATCCAAATGCGCACAAAGGAGTTCATCTAATCCTAAGATGGGCCCAAATCCAGTGGGTACAGGACACTGGAGGAAGGGGAGACGCTGACCTGGCGAGTGTACTTGCGCCTCCCCTTGTAAACCTTGCCGAAGGAGCCCTCCCCGACGAGGTCGATGACATGGTAATCCTCTATCCCCATCTCGTGCCCAGCAGGCGCGATACTCTCTGCAAAATCGAAGTTAGTCGGCAGTAGATGCTTGTAAATAGATCAGATCCGATTAGAACTACCCGTTAGGGTTTGGATGCTCGGTTTCGCACAGCAGGAAGCGGAGAAAAGGCGGCGGTCGTACCTGGTGGGTGCTCGTCGCCGGCGAAATCCCAGACGAAGCCCCGGCACCTGGCGTAGGGCGGCGGCGGCGGTCGCGGTCGCCCACTCGGGTATTTTTTTTTTTTTTTGAAATTTTGCCCGCTCCTCAGTCGTCGCCACTAGCGGAGAAAGAGAGGTTGAGTGAGTGAGAGAGAGATAAGCGAGCACGCGGCGGGGTGAACGGGAGAAGAAAAGTTTGAACGATTGATCGAAAGGTATCGTTTTTTGTTCATTTGTTCAGCAAATAGTAGCTGGGCTTGGAGTCAGAACTAAAGCCCAATAAGGCTTGCCCTTCTAGCTCCACAGCCCAGCCCAGCCCAACTCAGCTTTGCAAAGATCACAGGCACCGTGAGTCCCGACCGCAAATTCAAATCAGTTCGAGCTTCGAACCATTTCAATGGCGACCTTTTCTTCCCCACCCCTCCACCCCAAACCCTAGCACCCCCGATCCAGCAGCCGTCCCCTCTCCATTCCGAGCTCCAAACCCTCTCGGAGATGGCGGCGCCGGCGCCGATGCAGCTCAAGGTGCGTGTTCCGGAGAACGAGGAGGTCGCTCGCTGTCTCCACGAGAAGCGGCTGTCGATGAGGGAGCAGCCGGCCGGTTTCAAGGAGCACCTGGACCGCACGTTCGCCAAAGCCTACCGCAATGTCTGCGCCGCCAATGAGCCCATCCGTACTCTCAAGGAGTTCTCCAAGATCAAGTACCAGTTCTTTCCTCGTACCTTCCCAGTCCATTCTTTTTTGTCCGTGGCTGGGGTGAATGCTGCATTGTGACAGGGGTTTGATTGCTTTTTTTTTTGGTGCGGTTAGTGTTGGTGGGAATTGGGATTCTCTTATTTTGGGCTGTAGTTAGATAGGAAACGGATATAATAGGCTGTGATTTCAGTAACATTTCATGATTTCTGTGGTTGTCCTACTTTCATATCTTGGGCTAATATCAGAAATTTGTGTTTGTATTGCTAATCAATTCAGTAGCTTTTGTTAGCCTACAAGCCGCAATGTACATTGTGATTCTACATATGTATATTTGTTATAAACTCCTTTTTTTCATGAAAGAAATATGCTACGTACTATTTGGAATGCAGTTCTGGACTTTTTGAATAATTTTGATTTACATAG
The DNA here is from genome assembly GCA_022036555.1 of Microstegium vimineum. NCBI lineage: Eukaryota > Viridiplantae > Streptophyta > Magnoliopsida > Poales > Poaceae > Microstegium > Microstegium vimineum. The sequence continues at coordinate 17,634,336 of CM039137.1, read as the reverse complement.
CTGGATGTGTCTAATATTCTATAATTGTTTACAGTGGTGTGGGACCATGGCTAATACGTTGTATGAAAGGCTTCTTTCCAGAGTCCAACCAGCCGAACCAGGATTCTGCAACGAAAGGTAATGCAGCAGGAGAGTATGGTAACCGTTTTCATGCTTAACTGGGCTGTTTTTTCCTTTAGGCACCAATTCTCTCTTCTGTAGAATATGAAATGGTTTTGTTTATTTTAACAGGAAAGAAAACAAGAGTACCAAAGTGCCCTAAACCAAAGAAGAACACTGCTGCTGCTGCTTCTTCTCTTGGTAGCATTATGCTTGCTATTTCGATTGTCTAATATCCATGAAAAAGCACTTATTGTTTAATTCCAATACTTCTTTTGAAGGCAAGGGTCCTCCTCCTAACTTAAATTGTCAGAATGTTCAGTTCACACCTCCATTTTCATCCCAAGGAACATTGGAGCTGCAACCATCTGGTAAAATGGTATGTTTGACTTTTCTATGGATAAACCATGTGCTGCACAGTACTGTGCCGTTCAGAATTTTCAATCAGAATGTACTGCTTTTTTGTCCCAGGGTTCTTCTGACTTCAATATGCTAGACAAGGATGTTGTATCAATGGACAATTGTATACTGGCTATGCCACCTCGTCAATCAAGTGAAGAGTTTCTTGAAGCTTACGAGGTTGTTCTGATATTGGATGATCGTGAGAATTTCGGGTTTGTATGACCATATCCTACTCTCCTACTCATATAAGCATTGTATTTGTCCAGACACATCAAAATTTTGTTCTCATGATTGTTACTTTTTTGCATAGGTATTCCTCAAGAAAAGTTGCTTCAAAAAAGGTTGCTGATAACATTGGTTCACAGTTTAACGTACCTGTAGAGGTTAGTCATAAACTGACTCTGATTAATTTTTTTGTGGCCTACAATCCTATCTACTGTTTTCTAAGTTCATAAAATTGTGGAGAACCTTACAACTTGTTGATTGTAACTTGCTTATAAATATCTTGAACACAAGCCATGTTGGTGATGTACTGAATGTGTTTGTTCTTCTTTAACATATATAAAAAGAAGGGATATGATACTTATATTGATCATTTTTTGTTGTGTTCCACAGAAAGTGATTATTATTCTTCTGTTTGAACCTTGTCATCCAGGTTAAACGTTTGCCTGTAGGAGATGGCATTTGGATCGCTCGTCACAAAACATTTCTGACAGAATATGTTCTAGATTTCATTGTCGAAAGGAAAAATGTTGCAGATTTAGGTAGCTCAATTAGAGACAATCGATACAAAGATCAGAAAACAAGGCTGCAGGTACTATATGGACTTGTATTGACTACTTGTTATTGTTATAGACCTTGAATGTCATTTCCCTCTTCTCGGTATCTTCATTTTAAATTGTTAGATATTCGTTGTCTATGTTGTTACTTGTTTCTTGTGATCACATCATTCGGTAGTTGAGTCTGGAAGCTAATCATTGAATAAAATTAACTTTTTGTCTCTATTGGTTTTCATGTGTGAGCAATTCACCAATGCAGCAATGAAATTGATGGTTATTATTTGACAGAGGTCGGCCGTCATTTGATTCTTGGAAAAGCTTCTTCTATGAAGAAGTTAGATTACAAGCCCATAGATTCAGTTCTGTTAAGCGCTCTGTTTTCCTTTCTTGTATAGCTGCCCTCCTCGGGCATGCTCCTTCTTCTTGTATAGAGTTGTGTGTTTCTTTCTCTTTAATAAAAGTTTACAGTGGGGGCCTCCCTGCTGTATTTTCCGTTCAAAATAAAATTGATGGTTAATATCATGTGTGTGTTTAGCATTATTATCATTGTGGCAAATGTAGTAGTCTGTCAAAGAATTCTGTTTAACTAATTTTGCATGTCACGATACTATCGTAGGTAGTGCTGCTATTAAAAATTGACGTTTTTTAACTTTTGCTACGGTTGATGATTTGTAGAGAAATGCTGAAAAAGGGTATTTTGTCCCTTGGGGCAGTGTATTTGGTCTAGCTTTTCTTGTGCTTTCTCTAATACAATGACATACAACTCTCCATGTTTGAGAAAAAGATGATAAAGGGAAAGAAAAAACATATGTTTGGTTCTATAGATTGCTTTGTTCCTAGACAAAATGTTTTGTTGTCCTTATTTATTTAAGAAACAATATGACAAGATGTGTTCATTTGTTGTGGCTTGTAGAAATGCGGGTTAAAGAAGCTCATATATCTTGTTGAAGGTGATCCAAACACTTCAAACGGATCAGTAGCAAGCATCAAAACAGCGTACGAACACTGCTCATTTCACCTGAATTGATAATGTTAAATTTTTCATTATTACATGAATTATTTAAGAAGCATATATGTGACCTTTTAGCTGTGCCATGTCATTTATTTTCAGCTGCTTCACCACTGAGATTTTCGAAGGATTTGATGTTATCCGTACCAGTGGGTATACTGGTACCATAAGAACATATGGTTATCTTACACTCTCAATAATTGATTACTACAGTACGAATTTCCAGAGTCTTGCTAAAAGTGCATGTATATGCCCAACCTATGATGAGTTTGAGAGACAGTGTCGTTGCCTTCAGAAGAAAACAGTGAGCCAAATATTTGCTCTGCAACTTATGCAGGTTACATGTCAATATAAGCCCTCTTTTACAAAAAAATAGCCATCTGCTTCATGTGATGTCATAGTTGAATGCGAGATTATCCTCATGACCTCATTGAATATACGTGCAATGCAATGCAGGTGCCACAAGTAACAGAGAAAGTTGCATTAACTGTTATAGAGTTCTATCCTACTCTTTTCTCACTTGCAAGGGCGTACTCCATGCTTGTCAGTCTTCTCTTACTTCTAATTTTGATTTTACTTTTCAAGTTACGACACTTACTACCCATTGTCATAACACTTGTGCATTGACATTTCTGTGAACTAAAATTTACCTTTATGATTTTGAAGGAAGGTGATATCCATGCCCAAGAGGAGATGTTGAAAAACAAGAGCAAAATGATAAATGCAGGGGCTAGTAGAAACATCTTCAAGCTTGTCTGGGGTGATGGATGTCAATCTGGAGGGCGTTATGGACTAACGGACTTAACTTAGTATATCACTGCCTTGGTGATCTCGAGCCATATTTTTGTGTGGTTCACTACCCCCTTATGCTCAGATATTCAATTGCAAGGCTTTCGTATCTGAAGGGAAATGATCCAATTGAACACCGACCATTTTGGAGCATGTAGTCACCATGAAAGTGTCTGAAAGTGCTTCCCTGCTGTGGTCTCCAGGTTGCACAATGTGCCATGTTCTTGGGATGAGATGTGTAGTGTTTCATTATGTACATCTGTTGACTTCTGCTCGCTTGCATTATCAGATGTCTGTTGTTATCTTGTCGGGGTTTTTTTTTTCTGCTTACACTGAAAATCGGCCGGATAACATTGCAAACTGCATCCAGCGTTTTGCGTTCATCCACAAGCTGAAAGCAGTCCTTGCCGGTCGTTTTGCTTGAGCGGTTGAGCTTCTGAAGTTGCCACGCCAGTAATGTAACCTTGGAATTATTATTATTGTAATAATATAATGAAAATGTATGGATGTGATCTGTAGAAACTACTGACAGCAGTACAAACTACTCCCATCATTTTACTGCACTGGTATATTTGTTGAGCGTGGCGGAGCATACATATCATTGAGATATCATGGCCTCGCATCTTGTCATGTAAATCACATCACTGAGTAGCAGTCATCAACATGCCGTTAAAGTTGGACCAGTTTGGCTTCATAAAACTAAAGTGGTCTATTAATTTAATGTTCTGATAGTAGCTCTTTCCTTATATATATTTTATTATTATTTATTTCTTTTTTTCATTTCGCTTTGAAAATTCCTATTTGACCTCCTCCACTTTTGTCAAAGTCCGGGCCACCTCCAACAATTGGAAAACCAGTTTTTTGGCTCATTGATTTTAAAATTGCTCCATTGATAGTTTTGAAAGCAAATTTGGCTGATATGGTGTATGCTACGTCAGTCACGAGGGAGGTAAATTGACTTATATTGATAGTTTAAATGCCATATAGTCTTTAACTTATGAAACAATATATATTGTTTTCTGAAAAACTTATCTAGTGTTTGGTTAAAAATATATGCAATTAAAAATCTCAAATTTGATTTTATCTTACAGCCCATTTGGGTCCCCTAAATTAAAATTATTTTCCGTCATACTCAAGCATGTTGCCACGCTCGATAGTGCTCCTTTGATGGTGCTATGGTTTATCAAACACTTGGCGGAACAAGTCCGTTTAAAGGATGGGGCAGCAGGAGAGCAGATAGTAAAACAAAATGGAATTTGAATCCACTTTTCAAGCCATGAATCTTACCTTGGTCTGGTAGCTTAACTGAAATTCATTGGAATTGTTGTTTGTAGTTGCAATCAGAAAAGACTGCCCAAACAATATAATTCTATTTCAATATGATTCAATAGATCTCAGGGGCTCTTAAAAAATGATGTATAAAATCTGTCCTAGTTTAGAAAAATATGAAACTAATTTAAGAGTTTTTTTCTTAAGACATGCTCTATAATTATTATAATCTCTAGCTTGGAGTTATTATACATGTTCTCCTTTAGATGCATTATTGAAATATAGACAACATTGTAGTTCAAGTGACTCGGACACCAATGCAAATGTCGCATAAAAATCTCATAGTTGATCGTATTTAGTATAAACACATGTTTCACTATTTCACTTGTATATGCATGCATGTTCACATATATTATTGAATGCACGCACATCCATCCCCTATGAACAAACATTGTTGTCTTAAGTCTATGACTCAAACCCCAATTTAGTATGTTTGGCCACAAGGAACCAACCCTGTTTGCACCATTTTATAAATTTATTTTCCACATAGGTCTCATTCACATGTGTTGGTTTTGTTTGAATGCTTTGTAAACAATAAACACAATTCGTTGTGTGCAATAAAGGACGTGTCTTTTGCCATATGGTTGGATTTAGTGGGCACGGCTTATCTAAGCCATCACTAATAAACAGTGGGGTGAGCCACCACCCGGGCACCCTGGCCGGCCAAACGGTCTCTGTCAAAGTTTAAAAAGAATTTCCCTTATATCCAAGTAAAATTCTGTAATTTTATAGTTAAATATTTTTACATAATTTAAATCACTCGGGCTCCTAAAACCTTATGGCTGGCGGGGCCAACTCTATTCAAGGGTATTCGGTTGAATACCCAAAAATTTTGCAAGAAAATTTATAGATATATATATTGAAAAGAAGAAGAAACTGAAGATAAATACGTCCGGTGAAGAATTTGGCTCGAAAAACAGACTTTTCTAATCCTCCATCTCCCCCACCTCATAGCCCAATGGCCTATTTCGGCCCAATAAGATAGCTAGTGCACCCTTTTATATTTTGAATACCCAGCCAAAAAATCCGGACCCGCCACTGCTAATAAAAGTAACTAGATTGTTCATTTTTTTTTGTCTAAACCAAAAAGAGTTGCAGCCATAGCCACCTTCTGATCTCGAGTATGAAATTCAAAGTCACTTGAACCCATATTAGTTTTTTCATCAACATAGGCAAACAATAATAGATAAAAGAATATCTACAAGTGAATTAACACCAAAAGAAGACTATATGAGATTAGGCAACATTAGAAACAACATAATTTTACGGAAAAAAAATCTAAACTTGGTTTCATATTTTTTGAGCTAATGCAAGTCTAAGATTTTAATTGCATAATTTTCCAGAAAAATATGTGTATGTTTTTTATTTGTTTGCTATAAAGTATATTTAACCTTCTTGAATTATCAATATGGTTTTTCTCCCAGAAAAAGAACTATCAATATGGTTTGACTTATTATTCTCATACCTGACAGCGTCATGTTGGTCAAATCTGATCTCAACCCTACGCAGAGAGTAAATTTGAACAGTTTTAACAGATGAAAGAGCATTAAAATTCGATTTCTCAATTGAAGGAGGCGATTCAGTTCTCAGCAAAGTTAGAGAGGTCAAATGAACTTTTTTTCTTTTGCTTTTACTAGCATACGCCGGTGCGTTGCTACGGGAGCTTCAATTTCTTTAACGCAATAAGACATTGTTCGTTTCCTTTCCGCATTTTGGGAATTGCAGGCTTCAGCTCATTTATTTTTATTCATTTTCCGGACTCCACACCGCTAGCGACCATGCATCTATCGCACGGTGTTTGGTAGGATTATTCTGCTTATCTCGCTAAATCGCCACATGAACAGAAAAAACGTGCAAACAAACATGCCCTAAGACGTATGAGGAAAAATAACAGGTCAGGAGCCCAACAATTTACAACACAATAAGAGTAATTATAAAAAAAACACAATAAGAGTAAGAAAAATATAGTGGGTCAAAATCAACAGATAAACAGTTGGTACAAATTCATATTTTTTATTGATTGCCATGTATATACAGACAACACATCACTTGAAGAAACATAACCAAGCCAATTCATGACTACAATCATGTGTAAGGGATTATCTCAATTTCGGTGATTCTATCAAAGAATCGACTCAACCATTTAGCACCAGCCCTTAGAAGACTAACCAACAAGTAACTTGGTTCAGTATTAGCCCTTAAATCACCAGCTAGGATGAAAGTAATCAGACAAATTTAAGAAAAATAGAAACCAACATATGTGAATGCTAGCGAGTAGAGCACTCTACTATTTGCTTCTCTTAGATAGCTCACAAAATCAGTATCTGATGCCTCTTGGATAATGAGCTTCCTCTTGCTGGTCCAGAGCCAGTAGGTAGATGAGATTTTAGTCTCCATCTTCAAAACAACAAACCTTCAGTGTTCTTCGACATAGAAAAAAATGCATAATCCATAGCTGTCTCTTTGTTTCTGGCACGCAAAGAAATATGGTTACTCCCCAAACCCAACAGTGGTGGAAATAGATATGAATAGAAGGGAAAGGAATATGCCAACTGTGATGGTGGTGTAACCATGCAAACCAAGGATTAATAATGAAAGACAAACATGCACGAGACAAAGTAGGATTTGAGAGCTACTGTAATCTGAAATGCCAATTTGCACAGACATAAGTGCACCAACAAGCTGGAACTCATTTCATCTTAACAAGCATAGTACTGATGCCCAACAAGTGTTCATGTGTATCACAGATAAAAGGATAAAAGGAGAGCATATGCAGCAGTTCTGACTTTTGACGCACATAGATGCAAGCAGATCAGCTCAGAGTTTTAAGGCACATAGATGCAAGGAGATCAACTCAGAGTGTACAACAGACATGTGAAACTGAATTGATGAGAAGCTTATATACATAATTTGGCAAGATTTAATTGTTCTTTCTTCCTGACTGTAACTATAATTTTATTTGTTTTAAACACCTCAATTTACTTGATCCTTGTTGTCTGAACTTCTCAAGGTTACCCACCGTATGGGTGCATCCTTTCCAATACAGTGATAGCTTAATAGTGATACTCTCTCTGATTAGCTAAAACTTGTAAACAAGGCCATAAAAAATAACTTGTAAAGATCCCATTTCTAATATTGATTCATGTAAAGTATTGTTTTTAATGGAGTATTGTAAACTTTGCCAGAGTATTAAATTTATCTCACAGCCATTATCTGCATGTCATCGCATGATTTCACACAGCATGAAGGGAAGAGAAGAGGACGAGGAGGACAAGTTCACCGAACATTCAGATCAAAGCATACAGAACCGCAGGTGCGGATCCAAGTTATGAGAAGAGAAGGGGAGGCATATGGCAGCACAGAAATCCCAGAAAATGGCGTGTATCTCACCTTGGGCCTGGAGGACGTTCCTCCGCCTGTGCTTGGATGGGGGCCGTCGCGGACAAAGGTTCCCTAAGAAAACATAAAAATTCATAAATATGTTACTTTGTGACAAGCGGAGGCTTGAAGGCTAAAGCACGGGTCATGATAAGAAAAGCAGGCCACAAAAATTTCAGAAGAACACTATCATCCGGAAAGAAAGCAACATAAAAGACAATACTTTCCTTTCCCCAATATCTGCAAATTGCTGCTACGTGGTAGCACTATGGAGATTAAATACCTTGCAATATTAAAAGGTAAGCGTAGATGATTAATTTTGGAAATCAGAAGAGACATACTGCAAGAAGCATCAAAGCATGTGAAGAGCACACATGTTTCTGTATTGAAATACGCTAGACTAATTTAACAGAAACAATTCAACTATTACTCTGGTATTCTCGCACATCAATTCCATTAATATTACAACATGATCAGTGAGAGGCAAAAATACAGACCAGCAGCCAGTCAGCTTTCTTTACTTGGAAGGTAGCTTAGTAAAAGTTCATTAGATATTCAGATATGGTTTTGAAACTGGCTGGCCACCGGCTTCTTCCATGGTTCTATCCTATTGCAATTAAAAAAATAGCTAGAGACAATTTTTTATAACTATCTAAACCATGAAGTAGTAGAAAATATATCGATTTAGACTCTCTTAGACTATTATACTTATAGATGGAACATGCAGTAGAAGAATATTGAAACAAGCATATGATAGCATATGATAGACAAGAGTCTCGGCCTTCTACCTTCACTATTCTTGTACTAAAACCAAAACTCTGCTGGCATAACAAAACTAAGCACTTAAGTGTAAAAGTAAAGCCGATAGGTCAAGGCAAGATTGAGAAACTAAGCACTTGAGGGAGGAGCCCGTGGCAGCGACGTTGGCGATGACCGCACGCATCCTGGGGGAGCCCATCACGACTCCCCCATCGGCGCCGAGGGAGGTGCACGCGGCGGCGGGGTCCGGCGTCCGCGGCGCCGGCGATGGGAAGGGAATCCGCGCGCCATCGTTGCAGCAGCAACATCGACCTCGTCATCATCCACGTCCTTGCCTTCCACAACGTCATCGTCGACGAGCAGCGACTCGATCTCCATCAGCTTCTCCTCCTTCTTGGGCGCGGCCCCCTCGCTGTGGCAGAAGAGCGCGACAGCAGCTGTGCGAGGTGTGGGAGGCGTAGGGGCAGCCGCAGCGACGGATCCTAGCCCGGCCGCCGTGGGGGCGGCGCGGGGCTCCGGAGCCACGGGAACCCGAGGGAGTGGCGGAACCAGTCCACAAACTCCATGGATCGATAGATCAGGGCGAGGGGAGTTCGGATCTGGTTCTTGGAAGGGGAGAGGTTGCTGGAGGTTGGTGGCTCGCCGGCTCGGGGCTAGCGGCGGCGGCGGCCTCGCTGGGGGAGGGTGAGATGTGAGCTCATAGGGCCCACCTGTCGGCGCCGTTCGCCATAGCGAGAGTGGGCCGTGAGGGAGAGCACGCCGAATGTCGCGGCACGTCGAAGTGGTGTGGACGATTCCTGTTTGGCCTTTTTAGGAGTAGAGAATAAAGAGGCAGGTTGTTTGTACTGTTGGGTTGGTTTTGAACATTGGGCCTGAATCGCAACGTGGGCCCAGCTAGGCCTAGCCTGCGATGCTTCTCTGAGAAGCTCATCATCGTCATCAAAACTTCCAAAACCCGACCGCAAACTCCAAACCCCCTCGAATCACCCCGCAATGGCGGGCTTTTCCTCCTTCCCGCTCCGAAACCCCAAACCCTAGCTTCGCCTCCACTGATTGCCGAATCCCCAACCCAGCGCGATCCGCCTCCACTGTCCTGCACCAATCCTTGTGCGATCACGATGCGGCCGCCGCCGAAGAAATCGAAGGAAGCGGTGCCAGTGCCGAAGCAACTCACGGTGTATAACCCGGAAAATGAGTCCATCTCTCGCTTCTTCCTGGAGAAATGGCGAGCGAGGATGCAGGAGGCGGATGGGCTCTCGCCGAACAACTACCTCGCCATCGCCAAAGCCAACCGCAGTCTCTGCTCCTCTAAGGAGCCAATCCGGACCCTCGAGGACTTTTCGAACGTCAAGTAAATATACTTTTCTGAAATCTTTTCTGTGAAAACCCCCGCCCCCCTCTCCCTCTCTCTCATGGTATTGAAATGCTCTAGTTGGATTTTGTTTCGTGCTAAGTGGAAGCCGTGTTTTGGCGAGGATGTTTCATTTCGAGCTGACATTACAGTAAAAATTTGTTGTTGAAGGCTCGTTTCTGTTTACTCCTAATGGTTGACTGCCCCTAGGACGAATGAATTGGTTTGTAATTTGCTGTGTAGACATGTTCATTTCGCTAATTGGTATTCGTGGTGCATCCCTAGACCGCAGTTCTAACAGCTGTATACTGTTAGACATGCGAATTTGTTTGTAGTGAATAGTGATGTAGGCGTGTGCATTTATCTAATCGGAAGTGAGGACTCATCCCCGTTCCTGGTTGACTTGAACACCTCATTAACTCACTGGTTATTTTTAAATCTCAGAATGTAACATATTTGATCCTGCAATGTTCAGTCACTATGTAAGGTCTGCTAGGCTGCTATATCTACATTGTGATTTCTCACCAAAACATAATCCATTAGAAACCAGAAACCACCATTTCTTTTCTTGTTAAATTTGTTTTCCTTTTTTTAACCTAATGTTATCTTATGAATGAGGGCCTGACTTCTGAGATGCTTTATTTATCCCTTGTGTTGCTTAGAACAATAATTTTGAATTTTGATGTATCATAAGGCGTTTTTTCAATGTAGTGTTGCATCATAAAGTGTATCTTTATTGTGTTTCACCATTTTTGTCAGGGGTGTGGGAACATGGCTCATACAACATATGAAAAGTTTCTTTGCAGAGTCAAGCCAGGATTTATCTCCTGCAAAAGGTAATGTTTCACTATTTTTAGGGTTGACTATGAGTTGTTTGAAAACCCTCTTTCTCTGAATCGCGTCATTTGTTGTTATAGGAAAGAAACCAAAAGGGACAAAAAGTTATTTGCCAAGGAAGAACACTGCTTCTTATGCCATACTAATAACACTCCTTAGGTATGATTTCTTTGAGGTATATACCGTTTATGTTGTCTACAAAAGACAACTGTATTTTTAGTAGGGAGGTTGAATATTGATGTTTATTCATAGGGGGCAGGAGAAAAGGTACCTAAGTTTTCTAGAAAATATATAAGATAATATAGCAATGGAATTTTCTTATAGGGCAAAGGCTAGTGGGAAAGATTTTATGATGAAACAAGAGCTTATTGATGCTGCTGAAGCCAGCGGATTGTCACGAGACGCAATTGGGTACTCTTTCTCAGTGAATTCCTGCTGTTTTGATACTCCTGCTATGTTTGACGTGTTACTGAGTAGCTACTTTTCGTTTTAATCAGTCCAAATAAAAGTAAAGCAAAGCAGAGTTACGGGAAGGACTGGTACACTGGTTGGAACTGCATGAAGACACTGCTAGATAAACAACTTGTCACCAAGTGGAGTAACCCAGCAAAGTAATACATGACCATCTCATTTTCCATTTGTGTGGGTCCTATACAGTACTTCTACAGTTATTGTTATTTTTTTGGCAAAGTAATACTTGACTATTAAAAATAAGTAAAATTTAGAGAAACAAACCTCACAGCTTGTTATCAGTACAAATTTCATAGGTATATATTTTGACTCTGCAACCACAGCATTATGGCATCAATGCTAGCATCACACTGTTAAAACGATCTTTAAAGAATCTACCAGATTTGCTCCCAAGGGCTAGAGACATTATTACATCAATATTTTTCCTTATTTGTTACAAGGAGGAAACTCAATATGCTAACACAATAAAGTGATTTTGTATACTAGCAGATAAATTGGTCATTCCGTATTAGATTTTGATGTGTGCATTTGGAAGCCCAGTGATCTCTTGCTTTCTGAAAATGGTATTGGAAGATTCTGGCCCCATTAGCCCCTCCCTGCCTCCACCCCTGTGCAACACAAGCATAATTCTTAGACCTACCATCCTTTTTGTCATAAAACTGGATTCCATTTCTGACCTATCTTGGTATTTAGTTATCTCCTCTGGTACAATGATCTTTTATAAACTGTCAGAGAGACACATCATTGATGTAAAAGGGTGTGTGTATGTGTGTGGTTGTACGGGTTTCTAAACCCACTCCTTTTTTCTTGTTAATATAATGATGCGCAGTGCGTATTCGAGAAAAAAAAAACAATGATCTTTTATTCTGTGTCCACTTTTAATCCTGTGCAGCAGTTGAACAATCAACTTTCAACTACACACATTATGCATTACTTTGGTTTTTGTTATAAGGCATCCACATTCTTTTGAGATGCTGAACATCGGTTGGAGCTGACTTGGTGAGTTTTGTAGGTTTATGCTGACTCAAGAAGGGGAAGGCACTGCACATGACTGTCTTTCACGGTCTGGATTAGATGATTCTGCACGGCCTTTAACGATTGGTGCTCACAACACATCTCCTATGAGTCCTATTGCCAGGCACAGTCCTGAGCTTGTCAGCGGAAGTTCTCTGACAAAAAAGAAGAGCAGTTGCTACCGTCAAGTTCAAACTACTGTAAGGACTACCTTTTTTCAAAACTGCTTTTGTTACCCGTTCTAACAATTTTAAGATACATACACAGACCATTTTACAGATTCTTTTGTATGTTTAAGTATGATGAAAGACATAAAGGCGTGCTCTAATAGTCTCCTTCAGTTATTATTTCATGAAGTTTTCCGTTTTTATGTTTTAGCCTTCTGTCGGTGTCCTGGTCTGACGCAAACAAAAGTACTTTTCAGTTTTCAATCTTCAATAGCAGAGCGATGTTTAACTATCAAAACATTACTTCAAAGCACGTAGTCTTTCATATATTTAGTTTAGTCTGCATACTTACATGCTCTGGTAGATTATTATAGCTAGAACAATAATATGAGTATATGACACCTGACAAGGAAATAGTTTTGATTCTTTAAAATCTTTTTTGCCCATGTGCTATATGTATTCCCTGAGATTAAACCTTTTACAATTTATAAGGTGGGTTTGTAACTTTCTTTTTTTCTTAATTACAATTCATTATTATAATAAAATGATACCCCCTCATTGAATATGTGACTGTAGATTTACTTGCACTAGTAATTTAAATATACTGTTTACACACAGTGGATATAATTTCAGCTAACATTTCAATCTCTTGGCATATTTTTCCATAATTGTAGATCCGCGATACATTCGTAACTCATGGTTTCTCTATCATGTGTAGAATTACGAAAGAATCATTTGCTGCGATTCAGATTCAGAAGAGCCATGTGGAAATAACATTCCCCCAAAAGGTTTCAATTGGTTTTCTGTTCATATCACATAAGTTTCTCGTAGACTTATGCTTACTTGTTTGTTCCGCTGCTCTATAGTTTATTCTGGCTACTAGTTGCATGTTCTAAAATATTTGCCGAAAGGGGTATGGGTATTCTACCAAAACTGAAAACATGCAATCCTGTTCTATGGATATCACTATGTTTTCTATTTAGATTGTACAAAAACATCAACATAAGTGTCATTCCCTAGCAGTCTTCCTGGTTGATCCCTATACTTCAATGCAGGCAAGGAGCCTATTACTAGTTGTGGACCGCCAGATATTCCTCTTCCATTCCAAGGAACACCCAAGCTGCAATCTTCTACAATGGTATGCTTGACTTTTGATGGAGAAACTTTCTCAACAAACCTTCTTTTTCCTTAATATTTTCAATTCAAACATACTCTTATTCTGCATCTGTTGCTGCTAGGGTTCTGCTAAACTAGCTATGCCACCTCGTCGAGCCAATGAAAACTTCCTTGAAGCTTATCAAGTTATTTTAATATTGGATGATTGTGAAAAATTTGGGTTTGTATCATCATATTCTACTCTCACAAAGAAATTTTGTATCTACTTTTGAATATGTGTAGTTATCTTTGATCTTTATCTCATTCAGTGCATAATATTAAAAGAAAATGGCCCTCTGCTGTTCAATTTCCATGATTTGTTCAAATTATCATGAAGAAGGTTACCTTATGCAATGTTTGTAACCTTGATATAAGTTTCATTGGCTATGACTGGTCTGATTTACCCTTCTATTTTGTATGAAACTGTGATATATGACTTGACTTCCATGGATTCATAGATTATTAGAGAGAAAAATGATTTTTTGTTAATTTTTTAAATAATCTTTATTATATGCCGATACTATTATGACTGCTCTGCATTGTTTTTGTTGGAATTCAATATATTTGCTCTGCATGGAATTGGTTCTAATTTATTTTTTTTGTGCAGTTTGATGTTTCATCAGTGGAATTTAATATGTTGCTTTGCGTGGAATTGGATTCTCATGTTAGTTATCTGTTTGTGCAGGTCTCGTTCAAGAAAAGTTGCTGATAACATTCGTTCACAGAGCCTTTCTGTAGAGGTTAGTTGGGGTCAGAGTTTGCGCACTCTTTTATATCATGTCCTACTTTCTCTCTGCTGTAGAGATGAAAATGGGGGCATAGTTATACTGATTAGGGATATCTCATACATGATGCGAAACCTAGAGCCTGACACACAATTTCATTTGCCACTACATTTTCCTGCTTTTATGTTTATGCCTGAGATGCCTCTATTACATAGTTCGTTTCAAAATAGGCCATTGGTGTCCTAATTATTTCAGTTAAGGAACTTTGACTATTAGCAAGCTACCTGAAAAAATATGGAAAAAAAATGATTAGAATTGAAAAAAAGGGAAAATGACATAAAATACAGTGAAATTTTGGTGGAGATAACAATATAACTTGGTTGATATTTGTCTATATCAACTGGTGAGCGCAACCTACAGTGTTTGCTTCCTTGTGCTCAAGGTGGCAGGTGGCATCAATGTCTAGTGTCACATTGTGGACAGTGTTGCAAGTCATTGGATTATTTTTGTTGTATATAAATGTCTAGAATGTATCCTCTTGGGTATAGTTTTTTTCTTTTTTAACATAAGAAAGGTTGGGGTGTTGATTCTTCAGTTTGAACCTTGTCGTTCAGGTTAGACAGTTACCTGTGGGAGATGGTATTTGGATTGCCCGTCATAAGGAAGATCACACAGAATATGTTCTTGATTTCATTGTTGAAAGGAAAGAGGTTACGGATTTGGATAGCTCAATTGGAGACAACCGATACAAAGATCAGAAATTCAGGATGCAGGTGCCTTCTGAACTTGCATTTGCTTCTGCTGTTGTTATAACTTATAAATCTTGAACCTTCACTTCCTTTTCCTTATTTGTACGTTCAGCTGATGACACTTATTATTTCCTTTTTATTCTTTTATTTATATTTTTTTCCCTTTCTGTTTGTGTCTCATGTTAGGTTTTATCTCTAGCCTACCCCAACTTTCATGGGACTGAAAGGCTTTTCTGTTGCTGTTCTGTTTATTGGTGAATTGCCTATGCTGCAATTAGATTGATGTGTAAAATCATGTGTGTTTGGTGCCATGATCTCAGACGTGGAAGCCATTCAAAGACTATAATGCCATACATTTTGAACCTAGAGAAATGTCGAATTTGATAAGGAGTGCTCCAATTTGAGTTGCATCTTTGCACCTGTTGGATGTGAGGATGTCATTGGCCAGTCCAATATGTCCCTCTTCTAACCTTTCACATAGGTTATGTTTTATTCTTTTGTTATCTTGAATTTAAAGGCTATAAAGTATTTCATCCCTGGCAATGGCATGACAAGGGTAAGGTGACTTAAGCATGAATCTATAAATTGTAAACCTTGTCACTGACATTGTGTCTGTTGTCCATGTTGATGGATTTTCAGAGCTTACCAAGTTCCTCTAGCATATATTGTTTATTTTAGCCACAGCTTGACACGATACTTTCATTTGTTATTCCTTTGTAGAAATGTGGGCTGAGGAAGTGGATATATCTTGTCGAAGGTGATCTAAACAGTGCACCAATGAGGGTTAAAACAGCGTATGTACACTGCTCAAGTCACCT
Source organism: Microstegium vimineum (assembly GCA_022036555.1). NCBI lineage: Eukaryota > Viridiplantae > Streptophyta > Magnoliopsida > Poales > Poaceae > Microstegium > Microstegium vimineum. Next base: position 17,618,505 of record CM039137.1, on the reverse strand, counting down.
GAGCTATCAATATTATGTTGACAGTGCTACATTTAACCCTTAGTTTACACCTTGTTACTGTTATTCTTCCCACTAATATGTGATGTCTATATTTGTTAACTATGGAATATAATATTTGGGGCATAAGATGTATGGTTTTTTAATTGCTCTTGCCACTTATTTTCAGCTGTTTTACCACTGAGATTCTCGTTGAATTTGATGTTCAGAGAACTACTGGGTTTGCTGATACTCAGAAGAGATATATTGATCTTACACGTTCAATAATAGCATTCTATGATGCAAGTTTCTCTAGTGTTGGTAAAGCTTCTCATGTTTGCCCAACCTATGATGAGTTTAAGAGGAAGTGTTGTGAACTTAAGAAGAAAACAGTGGGCGACATATTTGCCCTTCAGCTTATGCAGTAACTTGGCAATACTTAATGAAAGTTAGTGAGCTGGTTCATTCGATGGCATAGTTGAATTCAATTTTGTCATGAACGAATATAAATACAATGCAGGTGCCACAGGTAACCGAAGAAGAAGCACAAGCTGTTATAAAGCTCTATCCAACTCCTTTCTTACTGGCAAAGGCATACTCTATACTTGTAAGTCCTCTGTCTACTAATTTTTTTGTTTCCATTTATTGTACAGGTCACAATAGTTACTCATGTTGAGAACAAATGCCTAGTAGTACATTCCATGTCCTTTGTGTTGCAGTGCTGTGTCTGACAAAATACTTTTAACACATCTGTGATTGTGAACCATAGCTCACCTTCGCAATGTTGTAGGATGGTGATATCCCTGCACAAGAGAAGATGTTAAAGAACAAGAACGAGATGGTAAATGCAGGAGCAAGCCGAAACATATTTCGCCTTGTCTGGGGTGACAGAGGAAATACTCAGGATCCAGTTCCGGACTAACTGAACTTTTGCTGGCTTATGTGCCACCGTCTTGGTGATCTTTGGTGCCATCTTTTGTATAGCTCACTAGCTAGCTCTGCTATCTCCGAGATTTAGCTGCAAGGCTGTCATGTTCTAAAGCAAATGATGCCATAGAACACTAAATATCTAGGAGGATGTAGCCACTAGGAAAAGTCTTAACTTAAGTTCGCGTTAGCGTTTAGAGTACTCTGCTGTGGCGTCGTGGTTGTACAGTATGTGGGATTACCGGGGAATCAAGTGGACTCTTGACTCTTGGACTTATGTGGTCGTGGTTTCATAAATATCGCTTATTCGGTTGTCTGGATTATGTGCTGTCTCAAGCTACCTCGGGGCTTTGTTAGAGCGTTACGTAGTCGACAGGATAGCATAGATATCGCAGCAGTGTGCCTACAGGGTATGGGTTCACTTGGTCATCCATGTGCTTGATAACAATAATCTATGGTCGGCGCCTTGTCTGGTCGGTGTTTGATGCCTGTTTGGCCATCTTTGGCTGAGAGGCCCTCCCTCCTCTGTCCTCTCCTACAATGATCAGGTAAACAGAGTGTTGTTTTGGGTAACTTTTGATTCAAACGTGAATCTCACGTCGACGTGGGGGTGGGCAGTGGGCGGGTTTCTGCCATGCCATCCGTCTTCGTGCAGTGAATAACGGCACCGGAAAGGATCGCCGCTGGTGCTGCCGTGCTGGAGCCTGGAGGTAGCTGCAAGGGCCCGGTGGCTGGCAGGTGGGGCAACGGATGGGTTGGATGCTACGTCATCGACTGTTGACTGACATATATACGGCGGCGCATTAGAATCAGGTTCCATTACGTATCCTTCTTGCAGCCGTAAGAATTCCTGGCCCTTGTTCCGTTCCAATTCGTAACCAGTATTATCATAATTCTAAATTAGTAGCGTAATATAAATGTTCAGTTATTATAGATAATATATACTCCCTCCGTCCCAAATTATAAGACTTTCCAAGAATCTTGGAGAGCCAAAGCATCTCAAATTTGACCAATAATTATAGAGAAAACTATCAAAATTTATAATATTAAATAGACATACTATAAAAATGTAATTGATAACGAATCTAACTATACTTAGTTAATATCATAAATGTTATTATATTATCATATAAGTTTGGTCAAACTTGAAATAGTTTAACTCTCTAAGATTCCTGGGATGTCTTGTAATTTAAAACGGCAGTAGCATGGACACCGGCTGGCGGTTAGTTTTGAATGAATGAAGATAGCAATAACGGAAACGGAAAACAAAAGAAAAAGAAAGATGGGTTTGGCGAGTGTCGCCAGGCAGACGCAGGCGCCACCGGGTAGAGAGGTGGACGCGTGCTGCTGCTCCACGCCGCGCCAACGCCAGAACAAAAGGATGGCTTGGCAGCTGGTGTCCGTCCAAACCGAAGCAAGAGCCGCTTCCGCTTGTCGCCGCGCCGCCCCCGAACCAAACTCCCCACACGCATCCAAAACTACTATACAAAAAAGTCGTCCGGGCACGGGAACAGGGTCCGCTTGCCTCCGTTTGTTCGTTCGTTGGTATCCGTTTGTTTCCTGCTGCTGGTGGTGGTGGTGTGCGTCCATGCCAATGCCATCCATCCCCGTCCGTCCGTCCGTCGCAGAAGCGTCCAAGGACAGGGCAGGACAGGGCAGGGCAGGACAAGGCGCAAGGCGGCGGGACCCGCTGGAACGAGAAGGAGCCAGCTAGCGGTCGCGGTCGGAGAGCAATCAAAGCAAGCAGACGAGCCGAGGTCAGGTGGAGGCGTGGAGCGGTGGTGATGAGATGGCTGGCCGTGTCCGTGTCCGTGTCCGAGGGAAGGGTCCAAGTCCAAGGAGGTGCGCGGGGGACGGGCTGAAATGGCCGCGCGTGGCGGGCGTGAAAGCATCGGTTTCCTTCCGCGTGCCGACGACTCCCCAGAGCCAAAAGCAAGCACCGCGACAAGGCGCAAGGCGACGCGGTACGGCGGGCCAGCCTGCTAAACCCTTACTACTACTTGTTGCTTTGCTTGCCACCACTAGCTGCTAGTAGTTGCTTGCTGGCAGCGGCTGTGTGTGGTACCCCACAGCGCATAGCCCCATACCCATCCCTGATCCCTAACTCTGTCTGTCTTGTTCCGTTCGCTTCGCTTCGCTTGGCCTGGCCTAGCTCCATGGCTTTGCTAGCTGTCCTACTCTAGAGCCTTTAGCATCCGTTCCTTGTGTACTGTACTGTAAAAATGATGATGTGCGTGTGATGCGTGTTCCTTTACTCGCGAAGCGTTCTCGCTTCTGCTTCTGCTTTGTTTGTGTCACTCTGCTCTGTTTTTTCACCGGAGAATGAATGGTTGATCTTCGACGGACGGCGACCATCGGCGGATGCAGTTATTGCTCTTTGAATTGGATGGATGGACCTTCTTGATTATCTTATTGCTAGCACAAGCAGCAGCAGTAGTAGGCTGTTGGTTGCTTCATCAATACGGAGTAGTACTTACACTGTACAAATAACACAAACGACCTACCTACTATACTTATATAAAATTAATTCATCATGGTACTAAGAATTAAGCCGCATCTGCCGTTGCCGGCCCCGGTATATTATTCATTTGATGAGATATGTACAGAAAACTAGCAATGAGATTGGAGCGGTGCCGGTATGTAGCTTGATGCCTTGTCTTTCCTGGGAGAAAAATCCAAGATCTTGGTTTAGGTTCCAACGACGACACGCGATACTATACTTTGGACCCTGCTGACACCTGCTAATGCATCCGATCGATGAGGACAAGATTTGGTTCAAAACTTGAAGGTCGTACGCTATTCAATTCATACACCCTGCCATGTGGTCAAAATCAGACACCTCACCCCTCACCTCACCTGCCGCATGCAGACGAGCGACGACTTCTTGTTCCTGGCAGGCGGCAGGTAAAAAAATACGTACCGACAAAAACCACCGGTGTGCATTAACACGAGAAGAGACGGAAGAGGGGATCGAGATCAGAAGCTACTACTCCCAGGTTGTTGGTAAAAAATTATCAAGGAAGCTAGCTAGCTAACACAAATAAGTTAACCTGTGCGTGCGCATGTAACATGCATATATACACACAGAACATATGGTAACCTGGACAAAGTAAAGTACGTTCCACTAGTAGGAAAAAGTCCATGCACGACGACCTTATAATAAATAAATAAATTAATGAATGAAATAAACAAAAGAAACTAAAAAGGCCGGCTTGCGGTTAGTTAAGGTATAGTAGTACAGTACGTTAGGTGTTCTTGTTCCTCGATCGATCTCTCCGGATTTTGCTAATAAAGTACTAATTAATTAATTAACATGTGGACATCGATCGAATCTGGGTTGAAGTAGGAGTAGTACGTACTAGTGTACTGCATGTGATCCTACAGTACTAGCCATCCACGCAATAGACAGATGGATGGATGGATGGATGGACGACGATGGGGACGGAGCATCGAGGACGACACGTACATCCATGCATTGCACCGTGTACGTGTCGTCCAGCCGGCGGCACGTCCAGTCGTCCAGGCCTTGGCCACACACGTACGTGTGCCGTTCCCTAAGCTAGCAGCTGCTTGCATATTGGGCTCTTCCTAAGCAGGAGTAATACATACCCATACCCACGTACGTACACGTACAGTACAGTACGTACCTCCATGGAAGCTAGCTTATCTGCATGCGTTTTTTCTATCATGCATGTGCAGTGTACGCAGTGCGACGCTCCATCTGACTGAAACAACCTTTATCGAAAAAAAAATCTGACTGAAACAACGAAACGGGAACACACACGGTGCGATCTGCGCATGGGAGAGAGAGGGATGGAGATAACGATGTACATGTATCTCTCTCAATCTACATAAGTTGAAGTGTATTTTAACTAAATTACATTTCAATCTATTTTAACTCATGTGATTTGAGAGAGACATCCAAATAACCTCTTAATTAATTACAGTAGCTTGCTGGTGGCGTCCAGTCCAGATCTCGCTCTCGTCGCGCCCACCCTGACCCTGCATGCGCGCGCTGGCCTGGGTCGCTGGTCGTCGGGGCTCTACCACACCAAGAATCAATAATCAGACGTGGCATCGGAATCGGAGCATCAATTATTTACTGCGCTGTAGAGATTAACAACCTAAGCGCGCGTACATTACGTCTACTGTGTAAAAAAACAATATGGTCTGACGAACCACCGTAAAAAAGCAAAACTAACACACGTACACATAGACATATATTGGGAGTACGTACACGCACGCTCTCGTACTAGCTCAAGTTAAGAGATCGAATTAATTGTGTATAGTGTAGAGAAACGATCTTTCGTCGATTTTCAAAAATAATTTTAGTCCCGGTTATTTTTATGTCCGGGCTAATAGACCTTTAGTACCAACCGGGGCTAAAGGTCTCTCTACGGTGGGTTCAAAAGGAAAACGTCTTATTCATTGATAGATGTGTTGCGTAGGTCGGAGATATTTTTTTTTAGCGAGGCAAGTTGTGGGGAGACATTTTTTTTTTAGCGAAAGGGACCTTTAGCTCCGGTTGGGAAACCAAGACTAAGGGTCCTTACGGATCGTGGCTAAAAGCCACCTCTGTAGTAGTGTCATTCATGCATCCTGGAGGCGGATTCAATTGGTGTGTGGTAAATTTTTTAGAAAACAAAAACAGCTCTAACGACAATTACTGTCGATAATGATTAGTGTCGTCTGTCGAATAGATTGATACATGCATGTTTTACTTTTATTTTCATGAAAACTTGTAATATTTAATTTATTTTTTCTAGCGTGTCTCTTGTAATGTTCAACGTGGAGGCCTAGCTTGTTGAGACCCCTCTTCAATTTGTAAACAATTTTGTAATAATATTGAATCGCGTTCCCTTTCCAGGAGTAAGTAACTAATAACAGGGTCAAGGCATCTGTTGCGCACTGCTGCATAGTAGCATAAGGGTAAACAGTCAAAACACACGCGTTGTTTTCTGAAAGCAAGAAGAAAGTGACAGAAGCAAGGATAGTCAGTGAGAGGGTGGGGAAAAAAACTGGCCGAATCTGTGTGTAACCGTTCTGATTCTGAAACCTAATCATGGAACGCCGGAAAAAAAAGGAGGACCAGAGCTTACTGTACACGTCCTTCTCCTACGTATACGCTACACCAACAATACCAGTACTTTTGCACGTGAATAAATTCGTATTATTGGTTTTTCCGGCGCTTTATTTCTTCTCCGACGACTCTGATCTGGCGGTTTGGACTTCTCCTAGTGTTTTTTAAAACTACCACTAGTCATGTCATATGAGAATTCCACTAGAAGACATTTAGTAGAGAAAATTTTTACTAAATTTTAAATACCAAAAACACTAAAAGAACTCCACCTCACTAGAAGAAGTTTTAAATTTTGGTAGTGGTACGTAATAGCGACTTTGGATGAATTAACAAGTCGCGATTAATCATCAAAACAAAGTCGCGATTTCTTCTTCAACAACAACGAAAAATTAAAAAGCAAGTCGCGATCGCAGCAGGGCAGCACTCGTCTACGTGTGTTGTTGTTTCCGTGGCAGCAGACATGCATGAACAGCTACATCGGCGGCCGTTTTATTTGTGCTATACTACTTAATCCGTTCTAAATTATAGTTTGTTTGATTTTTTAAACCCTAAGTTTAACCAATCGTCTTATTCAAAATTTTGTGCAAAATATTAATTTTTTTTAGTGTGGCTTACTTATTTAATAAATAGTTTACATAAATGATTTAAATTTGACTATATTTATATAATTTTTTTTGAATAAGACGAGTGGTCAAAGTTGGAGTCAAAAAAAATCAAATAAATTATAAATTGAAACGAGGGAGCTAGACGAAGACGAGAGCGAGAGGTGGTACTACAGGTCAAGACGGTGCGTAGACACGGCTAACGTTTTGTGTTCACCCTGCATCGATCCATACGATGCGTAATTGACTTTAGCTTTGTGCGGTCGACGTCGGTCTTTGGGATCTAGCTGGCTGCGTGTATTGGCCTTTAATGGTTTTTGTTTGTTCCCTCGTGGAGGTATGCATGCATGCTTTGGACGTACAAACATTACATGCTATCTTTTCTAATCCTTGCGTCCTAGTATATTATATAAGACATGTCAAAAAAATCTTAGAGAGTAAAAGAATTTTTAAGTTTTAAAAAATTTATATAATAATATTTATGATATAAACTAATAATGATTAGATTGTTTATTAATTATAATATGCATAGTTGATGTTATAAATATTTATAATTTTTTTTGGGGCAAATTTGATATGTTTTGATTCTTTCTAAATTCTTAAAATATCTTATATTTTTGGGAGTACTACAACTGTAGTACTATATACTGTGTCCCTTGGTATTTTTACGGATTTTGTTTTGGGCATGGTGAGAGTACCAAAAGTGGATTATATTGCACGGCAAACGGCATGGCAGCGGCGAGAGGCAGAGCACAAAGCCCTGGGACGGCGAACCAAGCGAACAGTGCATGGGGAAGGGGGTGGCTCGTTCGAAATCCGGTGGTGCGCCTGCACATCCGCTTCCCAAAGCCAGAAGCCACCTCCAGCTCCCCCGTCTCGTCTTGTTTTTACCAGGAGCCGACGCGCCTGCCTCTTGTCGTCCTCCTCCCTCCCGTCGGCCTAGCCTGGCCGGGATGGGGTTGATGCGGTGCGGCCCTTCGTTTCGTTTTTGTCTGGAGCGACGGGCTTGGTTGGACGCACGCGCCCATCCACTCGATCTGCATTTGTTCAGCTACTACGCTCTACCTACCAGGTTCGGTTCGGTGGTTCCATTCAGATTCACACGCGTCCGTCCGTCGCCGCCGAACCAGTCGTCGTCGTTGTAATCTTCTGCACCCGCTACGCAAGGTGCAGTCCTTTCGTGCCCATCTTAAACGCACTACTATTTCTCAGTCAAAACTACTAGCATTTGTCACTTCAAATAGATATAATGTCAAATTACATTTCATTTTTAAACTAATTATACTTATTTACTATCATAAATAATATTATTTCTTTTCCTAAATATGAAAAGGATCTAAGTATTATTTGACTTATTGTACGTATTGTAATTAATTAGGAAGAATAGTTTACTCATATAAACGACACACTTCTCGTGAATTCCTTAGTTTAACCTTTCTAGTAGCTCATGAGAAAGTCATATCATAGCTCTAAGACCAACTAGGGAGCTTCTCATTATCCCTACTCGATCTTGTGCTTTTGTTTTTCTTCTTCATCATCTTTTTTTTTTCATTGGGCTTTATCCTGCTCTGTTTGAGCTCTTCTTGAGCTTGAGCAAGTAGTACTTGGTACAAAAGAGTACTACCAATGTTTCCCAATAAAAACTTGTTAAAAAATAAAGATAGTGCGCACGGCAATGCCGCATTGTAGTACTAGTGCGAAAGCAAAGCAGACACACATACGGACACACGGATACTGTATAAATAGGGGAATAAAGCCAGGGAGCAAGAGCACGGGGCAGGAACCAAACAAGCGGGGAATTTTGTTTTGTTGTGGCGCCGTCGTCGCGTTGCGGGCTCAGAGGAATAACGAGGGAGGCCTTATTCCCGCGCTCGCCACACCGCGACAAGCCTCGTGGATGCCCGGATGGGCTTTCCCCTAATTTAATTTAGGCTCTGTTTAGATCCCTTCAAAATTTCAAATTTTCTGTTACATTTTCGTCACATCGAATCTTTGAACACATGTATATAGTATTAAATATAGATAAAAAAATATAACTAATTACACAATTCATCTATAATTTGTGAGACGAATCTTTTGAGTCTAGTTATTTCATGATTGAACAATAATTATCACATAAAAAAAATACTATAGTGTCAAAATTCCAAATAATTTTGGATCTAATCGTAGCCTTAATTTCATTTATTTATGACGACGAGACGCCAAAAGCTAACTGCTGCGTACCAGTGCCAGTACCACGCGCGCACGCTAGTTTTTGCGCCGCCTGCAGGCTGCAGCTCCAGGCTCCTGTCCACCCCTGTCACAAGTATCCTGTCCGAACAATCAAGGGAAGACATGCGTTATCATCAATCATCATCATCATAAAAAAAACAGAGTAAAGTTTATGGCCCATAATAATCTATATTTTCTAATAGAAAAGAAATAATAAATAAAAGATACTTATGATAGAAACAAGGGTTTGATTTCAACGCCTGACTAAAAATTTCAACAATGAGTCGATCAAAGTTTAAGGCTAGATATGTACATTCATGATTTTACACGGATATGCTGAAAAGGGATGATATAATCTAAGATAAGGTTTTAATTATGATATATAAGCTGTAGTATATGCTAAATTTTATCACAATTGAATTCTGAATACAAACTATATAGAGAAAAAATACTATATTATTTTTCTTTATTACTATTTAAAATTTTGTTGTAGTTCTTAGTGAGAACAACTCTAGCAAGACCCTTGCTTTCAGCCCTCATAGTCGGATTTTAAGTGTTCACGTAAAAAAACAACCCCCCTAATAGGTCAACATCTCCCATGGTTATACGTGGGAAGCGCAATCACGTAGCGCCTGCTCACACATGTCAAACCTCACCACACTTCTCCGCTCCCCATGACCTGCTATCTTCCTGTGGCAGTCTAGACGCACGTTCATAGTCGTGTACTTTCATCTTATCTAACAACGCAAAGAAAAAGAAAAGAGAAAGACAGAAGGATCCCATGTGTCAATGGCTATACGAAGGAATTCGAGGGCCTCGAATTTAGTAGGTCCCTGATTTTTGGTGGAGTTGTTGTGATGGCCCATGCAAGTAAGTCGACTCAAGGTGTGAATATAATCATACAGTTACTACATAAACACATGTTTGGTCAAACTTTGATTTATAAAAATACATGAATGGAATATGTATGGACGGATAGAAAGGGACCGAGGGACGGAGTGCGCGATAGGAATCAGCACCTCCTCACCAAATTGCAACAAGATCCAGCCAGCGTCTCGGAGTGAGAGTCGCGAGGAAACCGACAAGCAGAGCGGTTTTGGTTTTGTGCCGTAGCGAGCAGAGAGGGTGTGGTGTGGTGTGGGCCGGACCGGACCCGGGTTGAGTCCACGCAGATCACGCAGAGTAGAAGGGAGAATTCCTCGGCCTAGCCCACCACCGGCCGGTGCGGCGTGGCGTTGGCGGGTTCGGGTGCGGACAAAAAAGCCTAAAGCCCCCGCTTTTTGTCGCCACCCAGCGCTGCACCCCCAAGACACCAGCAGCAGCCTCTCCCTCGCTGCATCATCATCATCATCACAGTAGTGTAGTCACTCACTGCCGCCCAGCGCTTCCCGTGCCGTGCGTGATGAAAGAGTGCAGTGCAGTGCAGAAATAAATGGCGCCTCTGCTCCCACCCAGTACCAGACGACCCAGTACCAACAACAACCCAGTGATTTCCCTTTGTCCTCTTCCTCATAAGGCCATCCCCCAGGGCTTGTATTCTTCTTTCTCGAGCTGTTCCTGCTTGTTGCCACCTCCTTGGCCGTTTCGCCCTGGCGCTTTCCTCCCTCCCTCTTCCTCTTCTTCGTGTCCGTGTTCCATTATTTACAGTATTTATTATTATTATATTATGGCTTCTCTTCATTTCTTGCTCTGTCTCCTTCCTCCGGCCTACCTCTTTTTTCTCTCCATGCAGAAGCAGATACAGAGGAGGGCTGGCAGGTCGCCTCCGCCTACTCCCACTGACTTTTTTACCTTGTTGGCTGTCCGCAGGCCGTGTCTCTCTCTTGGCTGTCAGCGACGACCAACAACAACAAACCTCAGCGCCATCCATCCATCATCACAGACAGGCCATACCATTTCCCTTCCCGGTCCGTCGTATAAATCCACTCCACCAGGTACACAAAGCTGCTTAAGAGCTTCGCTTGCTTCACGGGAAGGAAGACCAAATTAAGCAGCAGCGCCAACAAGACGAAGGCGAGGCAGGCTGCCTGATGGTCCAGGACGAAGGCTCCTCGTCGTCGGTGACATCATCCCCGCTCCACAACTTCTCCACCATGCCACTCCACGCATCCCCCAACGCCGTCGGAGCGTCGTCCCCAGCGACGACATCACCATGGCTAGCGCGGGAGCTCCGGTCGGACGAGCGCGGGCTCCGTCTAATCCACCTCCTCCTAAACTGCGCGGCCGCAGCAGCCGCAGGGCGTCTAGACGCGGCGAACACCGCTCTCGAGCACATCGCGACCCTCGCCTCACCCGACGGCGACGCGATGCAGCGCGTGGCGGCGGCGTTCGCGGAAGCTCTAGCGCGGCGCGCTCTTCGCGCCTGGCCCGGCCTCTGCCGCGCGCTGCTCTTACCCCGTGGAGGCGCGGGCGGGTGGGGACCCACGCCATCCGAGCTCGCCGTCGCTAGACGCCACTTCCTCGACCTCTGCCCGTTCCTCCGCCTCGCTGGCGCTGCTGCTAACCAGTCCGTGCTTGAGGCTATGGAGTCCGAGAAGATGGTGCACGTCGTTGACCTTGGTGGTGTTGACGCCACCACGCAGTGGCTTGAGCTGCTTCATCTCCTTGCTGCGCGCCCTGAAGGCCCGCCGCATCTACGTCTCACCGCCGTCCATGAGAACAGAGAAGTGCTCACGCAGACGGCCGTGGTGCTCACCAAGGAGGCCGAGCGGCTTGACGTGCCGTTCCAGTTTAATCCCGTCGTCGTGTCACGCCTCGAGACGCTGGATGTCGAGGCACTTCGTGTTAAGACTGGTGAGGCGCTCGCCGTCACCTCCAGCCTTCAGCTGCACTGCCTCCTCGCCTCCGACGACGACGACGGCAGCAAGGACGGCTGCCACACGAACAACAACAACAACAAGCGGCAGCGGCAGAGGAGCCCGGAGTCGGGGGTGTCGCCATCGACGACGTCATCGCGCTTGGAGGCGTTCCTGGGCGCGGTATGGGGATTATCACCGAAGGTGGTGGTGGTGACAGAGCAAGAAGCGTCGCACAACGCGGCGGCGCTAACGGAGCGGTTCGTGGAGGCGCTCAACTACTACGCGGCGCTGTTCGACTGCCTGGAGTCAGCGGCGCCACGCGGGTCGGTGGAGCGCGCGCGCGTCGAGCGATGGCTGCTCGGGGAGGAGGTGAAGAACATCGTCGCGTGCGACGGCGTTGAACGGCGGGAGCGGCACGAGCGGCTCGACCGGTGGGCGGCCAGGATGGAGGGCGCTGGGTTCGCAAGCGTCCCGCTTAGCTACTACGCGCTGCTGCAGGCACGGCGCGCCGCGCAGGGGCTCGGATGTGATGGGTTCAAGGTGCGTGAGGAGAAGGCCGCCTTCTTCCTGTGCTGGCAGGACCGCGCCGTCTTCTCCGTATCCGCATGGCGCGGACGCCGCTTCGACTGATCGTTGTCGTTGTCGGCGCCGGAGCCGGAGCCTCGGCGGGCCGCAACGCACGCACGTTGGCTTCTCCGTATCTAGTTAGATTTTAATCAGGTTAGATGGAGTCGACGATGATGATGTGTTAGTTTGTTTTGTTCATAGTGTACCCACCCGGCCACCCCTCTTTCTCTCCAATTTGGACTGGATGGATGGAATGCATAAATCTCCTACTAGGGACCTGTTTGGATCCGTCTGTAGCCTGTTTGTGCTAATATAGCTACTGATGGTTAGCAGAGGATGGTATGCTAATACTTTGCTAACTAGGACTGTTAATAAAGAGCAAGTACATATTAGTTAATCAAATCCTGCTAATAGATGCTAATGATTGTTAACAACTTCAACCATCCATCCAACCATCTACTAATATTAGGGCTTGTTTGAACGTAGAAATGTCGTAGCAATCACCTAGAAATTTCACAGGAATCAATTCAATTTTATTGGAAAAACACAGAAATGGTAGATGTAAACAGTCATCTACTAATAATTAGATAGTCAATACGTATTGTAGTTCAGTAACTTTTTATTAGCTCAGATAGCTACCTATTGGATCTCCTTTTATGGAGGATTGACAAAAGATTTTTGAAGCATGGCTTTGTATTATTTTTTTTTCTATGCGCCACTTTAGTTCAAGTTGACATGAAAGAATGGGAAGTATTTCATGGGATTGCATTTGTATGGCTTGATTTCACATGAAAATAAAGCAACATTTCAGACCTCTTAATAGAAAATTTCCACCCGCGATTCACTCCCATCACTCAAGCTACGCTTATTTATGTTTGTGTGGTAACTTCAAAATTGGGAGAATAAAAATACCTTTGTGTTTTCCTGTGATGCTAGGATGAAAATTGGATGAAAATTGAACGGATATTTATTCGACCGTTCGTCCGACCGAATTCGTCTAGAGAAGTTTAGACTTGTCCGTATCCGAGTCTGAATATTAACATCTGATCCGCATCCGTATCTGAATACTAAAATCGATATATTTATGATGTCGATATCTAATCATATATCCTAACCAGTGTTATCCTAAACGCTAAACGCTAAACGATCAGCTCCCCTCTGTTTAGAGTTTAGACGGTTTAGAAGATTGACTAGACGATTTAAATGATTTGCACCTAAGAAGTGTATATATATATATATATATATATATATATATATATATATATATATATATATATACACACGATATTTTTCTATATACAATTTATGATATGAACATTGTTAAAAAATATAAATAGATAATAAAGAACTATACATAGTGTGATACATAGTCACATTGACATTATTTAAATATCACTAAATTTTTTCCACCACACATGCGAGACCAATTTCATCCATCCAAAAAATGCACTGAGCACCCAAACTTTCATGGTTTATCACCTAAACGATAGTTTAAAAGCATGTTTTGATGCTTAAACTTGTTTAAACGTCGTTTGATGGCATCGTTTAAATTGTTTTTGACCAGTTTGACCGTTTAAACAAGTTTAGCGTTAAATTCAGCGACTAGGGCCTAAACGAAACGTGAATCCACTGTTTACCATTTAAACGCGTGTAAACGACCGTTTAAACGGGTTTAGATGACGTCGTTGACATCTACATCTACATCAAGGCTTATGAGATGTATGTACTACGAGGCGACGCAGTTCTACCAGTACCATGTAGTTCGTGTTGATCGGAATGCCTCCCGTCAAGGTTGCGCCGGCGATCCGACGTGCCCTGCGCAGAGTGACGGCGAAGGAGCCTGTTGAAGTCGATCAACCGTGCCCAGGGAAATTCTGGGCTGCTGATTCAGATTCAGAATCGGAGTGTGAGGATTTTGGTGAGGTTGATTTAATCCTGCATCACACCCAGCCACCGTCTGCGGTATCAACTGCGTTGACGCCAGGATCCGGTTCTGCACCGGCGACCTCCCATCTGCTCGGGGTTCCACAGCTGACGCCACCTCGGCGGATCAAAGCGCCAGTGAAGAGCTGCTGGAGGGGCCCGCTACCGCCTCCACGGGTCACGCCGGTGACGACCATTGGCGACTTCCTCCTGCCGACGTTGCAGCGGACGAAACTGAGACCCCGCGGCGGCGATCCACATCTGGCAGAGTTTCGAATTTCAAACCACCGAGATGGGCAGGCCTTGGAGTCGACTCGAGATGCGGCTCGAGGTGCGGGCTCGACTGCGGCTCGGGATGCGAGCTCGACTCAGACTCCGACTCGACCCGCCAAGGAAGAGGCCCATCTGGTTTCGTGTTTACGGAGGCCAACCCGAAGCCTTGTAAACCTATCGCTCTTCAACGCCGCCGCCGCAACAAAGTTGACGTACAAGGAAGCACTCATGGCGGGAGGCGAGATGGGAAGGAGAGGGAATAGGGCGCCCCAACGTCGCGGAGCCCCGTCGGATCGCCGCCGTGGTCGGGGCCGTGGCTTTGATGACGCCCAAGGTCGCGGTCGCGACAATGAACAGGGACGCGGACGCGAGGACTCCCAGGGCCGAGATCGAGGTCAGGACCACGGTCGTGGAATCCGCGGGGCTGGGGGACGCGGTGATGGCGGTCGCGGCACTGGAGGTCGCGGCCGCGGTCGTCCCAGGCCGATCCCCTCGGCTGCCGGCAAGGAGAACCCGTTGCACGCTGAAGGGGCTTCTGGTGTCGCGCGAAACGCAGCTGACGAGGATGATCACCAAGGCATTGTTGGGGATGCTGATCAGGGCAAGAAGAGGAAAAGAAAGGATCCGGCAGTGAAGTTGGAGTGTTCTATCTGCACAGAGGACCACTATACCAACCAGTGCCCTTTGCTGCGTGGTCCCAAACCATCTGTCGCTTTTTGCGGCGCTGCTGAGGATGGGATGGGCTTCTTTCAAATTCAGCCTGCAAGGAACATAAACATTGTGGACACCTTTCAGTCATCAACTGCAGCCCTCATCACTGTGGAAGCTGGAGAAGTTCCTGCTTAGTTGCTTAAGACTGAGCTCGCGAGGATTATCCCAGTTCGGTGGGATTGGGAGGTGCAGCAGGTGGGGACAAAATCGTTTGTTGTCCCATTTCCAAGCAAGGAAGAACTTGACCGTATGACAGCAATTGGGACTTTCACTACAAAGAACAAGGAAGGTACTATCGCTTTTGCTGAGTATGTGGATGATGTTAAACCTATCAAGATACTCGACCAAATTTGGTTGACTGTGTCTAAAGTGCCTAGGATACTTCATTCCTTTCTTCCACTGTGGGCAGTAGGGACTATTGTTGGGGCAACTCAAAAGGTGGATATGGTTCACCTGAGGATGACGGGTCAGGTTCGTATCCTCGTGGTCGTCTATGATATGAAGAAAATCCCGGATTTTGCAGATGTTTGTGCTGGCACGGGCATTTACCGCCTGTTTTTTAAGGCTGATGAAACTGTTCGGATGGATCCGATTGATCCGGATGAGGATCTATAGGGAGATAGTGATAAGGAGCAGGAGGGCGACCGTGAGATGGAAGATGTGGATCCTGATCACCCAAATCCTCAGAATAATACACAGTCCTCCGAAAAATCTTCTACACCTTCTCAGAATATGCCTCCTCAGAAGCAAGCTGCTCTAGTGGAAGAGGCCCTGGATATGGCCTGCACGCAGCTCATTAATGAAATCAGTGTCAGGGTCATGCTTGACTTAGAAGATGGGGTTTCGAGGAAGACTTACATTCCTCTGACAGTGGAAGAATTAGCTGATTATAATATGTTAGTTGCTTCTCCTAACAAAATAAATTTCTCTTCTTTTTGTTTGGCATCACCGGAGAAGTCGACGGATCTTGTCGAGTTGGGGGGCTCTTCATCACCAAATGCCTCCCTGCTCGAGCTGGATTCAGGGCCTGCGCTGGAGGACGACACGCCTGCGCACGGGGACATCGAGGACGGGGGGCAGCGCACCCCTATCCTCTCCCCGGCGTCGGCTGACCTGGGTGTCGAGCCCCTGAGCCAGCCAGCTTGCCCGCACACGGTGGGTGGCCCAGGGACGGCCGCTTCTGGCTCGGGACTGCCGGCCACGTCTACGCCTATGTCACCCACAGCAGGAGTTGTGGGGGAACTTGAGCCTGCGGCTGCGGCTGAGCCTGCGCCTCTATTACCGACGACAGGAGCTGTGGGGGAGCTTGACCCCGCGGCTGTGGCGGCGCCTGCGCCTCTGGCACCCACGGGAGGAGCTGTGGGGAGCTTGACCCCGTGGCTGTGGCGGCCCTTGCGCCTCTGGCACCCACGGCAGGAGCTGTGGGGGAGGAGCCCGAAGCTGCGACTGCGCCTCTAACACCCGCGGCAGGGGCTGTGGGGGAGCTCGAGCTGGCAGTTGCAACAGCGCGCATCAAAGCGCCTTGTAGAAGCTCCAGGAACGCGGCAACGGCGGACATCCATACCCTCCACAAGGCTGAACGTTTGACAGCAAGGAAGAACCTTGAATTTCCAGGTAATTCTTTCACTACCTTTCCAGATTCAAAAGTTCTTTCAAACCTTGATAGGGTAGGCATCAACTTAGGTACCCCAGATATTATTACTATAAAAAATTTAGAGATGGACAGGTTAGTTTTATATGCTAATAAAAAGAAGGGTATTGCTCACTCTAAACTCTCCAATCTCGAGAGTGGAGATGAGCGGGATGCTCAACTCGATGCAATTCTCAGACATGATTGTGGAAATCTAAATGAGAACTTGCTGGAGGAGGGGAATGATCAAATCATAAATCTTTCTCCACTCCGACGAAAGAAAAAATATAATAAGGCCAAGAACAATTTTACTGGCAAACTTCCTAAGAAGCCAAAGACCCCCTCAAAAATTATTTTATAATGAAGGGAGTTTTCTGGAATAGCAGAGGTCTGGGTGACTTGGCTAAGCATAGGTTTTTGGCTGAATTAGTTAAAGAAGAGCAAATTAATTTTATTGCTATCTCCGAATCAGGCAGGGGTTCTTTCCCGGATCATGTTCTCAAAAATCTTTGTGGGGACATGATTTTCTGTGGCACACCATGGCCCTTCATGGGAGGTCTGGGGGCATCCTGCTAGGTGTTGACCTGAGTGTCTTTGACATTGGAGCAATTGCTGAGGGAGAATTTTATGTAAAATTCACCCTAAGAGTCAAATCAAATGACTTCAAGTTTGTGCTATAAGCGGTTTATGGGCCAGCACAACTAAATAATAAGAGCGCTTTCTTAGTAGAAATCGCAAACACTTGTTCCAAAGAAAATCTTCCATATCTGATAGGAGGAGACTTTAACATTATGCGAGGTCCAGAGGAAAAGAGTTCAGGGGACTTTGACCCTAAGTGGCCTAATCTTTTTAATGTTGTAATCGAATCTCTGGATCTTAAGGAGATCACAATGGCAGGCCGACATTACACATGGGCAGGACCAGGAGATAATCCAACCTTCGAAAAATTAGATAGAGTACTCGTTAGCACAGAGTGGGAACCTCATGTTCCCATTGACAACTGTACAACCATGGGACAGGAATATCTCAGACCACGCTCCCCTTGTGCTCAACACTGGTATTTCAACCCATAATACCCACAATAGTCCTTTCAAATTTGAGAGAGGATGGTTGATTCGAGATGGTTTTTATGATCTGGTTGCAAACATTTGGCAATCTCCATGCTCTGGGTCAACCCCTCTTGAACGCTGGCAGTTCAAGATTCGCAAACTCCGACAATATCTTAGGGGATGGGCTCAACACACTGCAGGGTCATATCGAAAAGAAAAAAGACCCTGCTAGCTTGTTTAGATAATCTTGATAAGAAAGCAGAGATTTCTTCCTTAACAGATCAAGAGATTAATATGAAGCATTATCTAAAAGAGCCTTTAGTTAACCTTCTGAGAGAGGAGGAACTAAAGTGGTATGAGAGAGCCAAAGTGAAAACCCTTTTGGAAGGGGATGCTAACACTCGGTTCTTTCATCTAGTGGCCAATGGGAAACATCGCAAGCAACATATCTATAAACTTGAAAATGATCAAGGGGTTGTGATTGGTGATGATCATCTCAAAAGTCACATTACGACTTATTATAAAGAACTCTTTGGTCAACCGACAAATTCTGAAATCTCCCTTAGGGAAGAACAAAACCTGGATATCCAACAGGTTTCTTCAGAGGAAAACGATATCCTCATCAGTCCGTTCACTGAATCTGAAGTGAGGGAGGCTGTCTTCCAAATGGAGCATAATAAGGCTCCGGGGCCGGATGAGTTTTCTGCGGAATTCTATCAAGTGTTTTGGGGAGTTATCAAGGAGGATCTTTTACAGGTATTCGCTGAGCTACATAGGGAGACTTTGGATATATATAGCCTCAATTTTGGTATTATCACCTTAATCCCAAAAGTGGATAATGCCATAAAAATTCAGCAATATAGACCAATTTGTGTTCTTAATGTGAGTTTTAAAATATTCACTAAAGTGGCCACAAATAGGCTTAATCTGGTAGCCAAAGTTGTGGTACGACCAACGCAGACTGCCTTCATACCGGGCAGGAATATAATGGAAGGAGTTGTTATCTTACACGAAATCATCCATGAACTTCACACAAAGAAAAGAGACGGTGTCATTTTCAAAATTGACTTTGAAAAGGCATACGACAAAGTGAAATGGTCTTTTCTACAACAAACGTTACGAATGAAAGGTTTCTCCCCTAAATGGTGCCGGTGGGTTGAATCTTTGGTTACCGGAGGAAGTGTGGGAATCAAAGTCAATGATGACGTAGGGCCCTACTTCCAAACAAAACGTGGACTTAGACAGGGAGATCCAATGTCACCAATCTTATTCAACATCGTTGCAGATATGCTAGCTCTTCTTATTAACAGAGCAAAAGCAAATGGACAAATAAGAGGTGTTGTCCCCCACCTTATAGATGATGGTCTATCCATACTACAATATGCAGATGACACCATTATCTTTATTGATCACGACCCAGAACAGGCACAGAATCTGAAACTATTGCTCTGCGCTTTTGAATAGCTATCTGGGCTGAAGATCAATTTCCACAAGAGTGAAGTCTTTTGCTATGGAGCAACTAGAGAGATGGAATTCTTCTATACTAGTCTCTTTGGATGTAACACAGGGGTATATCCCTTTAGATATTTAGGGATCCCTATGCACCATAGACAACTCCTGAACTCTGAATGGAGAAAAGTGGAAGATCGTTTCAAACAGAAACTCTCATGTTGGAAAGCGAAATACTTGTCATATGGAGGGAGACTAGTCCTGCTTAATTCAGTCTTAAACGGCCTACCTATGTTTATGATGTCCTTCTTTGAGATCCCGAAGGGAGTCATTAAAAATCTAGATCATTATAGATCAAGGTTCTTCTGGCAAGGCTCTTCTGATAAACATAGATATCGACTTGCCAGATGGGACATCCTATGTCGGTCTAAGGACCAAGGAGGCTTAGGTATCCTAAATTTACGATTGCAAAATAATTGCCTTCTAACCAAATGGCTAGTTAATTTATTAAACACAGACGACATGTGGCAATCTCTTTTAAGGAATAAATACCTAAGCTCCAAGAGCCTAACTCAGGTGACAGCCAAACCCAATGACTCATTTTTGGAGAGGCCTCATGCACATCAAAGATGATGTGCTGGCTAAGGGTTCTTTCGATATTAAAGATGGAACCAACACTAGGTTTTGGGAGGACACATGGGTAGGAGATAAGCCTTTGAAAGTCAAATCTCCATCCTTATTTAATATAGTACGGGATCCTAATACAACGGTCTCAAAAGTGATGAATACCAGGCCACTAAACATCTCTTTTAGAAGGGCACTGGTGGATAATAAACTTACAGACTGGCTAAGACTAGTAGCACAGATTTCAAATATCGGTTTGATGGAAGGGTCGGATTACTTCAGGTGGAGTCTAACCAAATCTGGGTTATTCTCTGTCCACTCTATGTATTTACATCTGATAGATACACAGACACCTTTTCATCATAGGGAGATCTGGAAGGTAAAAATTCCTCTGAAGATTAAAATCTTCCTGTGGTTCTTACAAAGGGGTGTCGTTTTAACTAAAGACAACCTCGCCAGAAAAAATTGGAAGGAAAGCCAAAAGTGCATTTGTTGTAATAGGAATGAAACTATCCAACATTTGTTCCTTGACTGTCCCTTTACCAAAATGATTTGGAGGATTATTTTTTTTGCTACTAGTTTGATCCAACCAAGATCAATCAGCCACATGTTCGGTAGTTGGCTAAATAATCAAAATAAAAGGATTAGAAACTTGATTTGGGTGGGGGTGGCTGCCATGTGTTGGGCTATCTGGAGATGTCGTAATGATGTTGTTTTTAATCAAATGAAATCTAACTCTATTATGTAGGTAATTTTCAGAGGAGCGTACTGGCTACGCTTTTGGGCCAAGCTGCAGCGTGATGAGTCAGCTAAGGACGCACTTTCAATGATGAGCAAAAAATTAGAAGTAATTGCTTTAGAGATCTCCAATAATGGATGGAACCGTTTATATTGTTTGAACTAGCGTCCTGGTCATCTATAAGACTATGGTTGTTCGTTTTTTTTTCTCCTCAAAAAATTATAATAAGAGGCTGTGTACGTCTCTGGATGTAGAGGCCGGATATTTTTTTTATCCATTATCTAAAAAATTGATCCTTTTTTCCTATCTCAGTTTTTTTCTCTATCCTGTTTCCAAAAAGGTTTCAATAGGAATGGATCTAGGATATGGTATCAGAAAAGGAGCTCTCTTTTTATTTTTTCCATCGTGTATAGTGTGCTCCATTTCGATGGATGGATTAGATTTTGTTGATGCCCTTTTTTAACCCATCCACCATAGCAAAGAAAGAAAGAGTGTCGTCGTTGTCGCTACGCTTACATTTGGCAAGACTAGTGCTCCTACAAAGAGAAGAAAAGAAAGAAACAAAGAAACGGTGAATCGACCTCTACGTAAAGTTGAGCACTTGTCGGTGACCGGTGCGGTGTGCGTGGCTGGTGGCTGAGTGTGAGTGGAGAGGCACACGCTGCACGCATGTCCGCCTACGGCCTACGTACTCGCCTCTGACCTGAGTACGTACCTGACCGATGACTCTACTCTTCTAGGCGTAAACCGTAAAAGAGCTTCGCTGGGTGGACTGTGAATCCTCTTTTCCTGGTGCCACCACATTGGCATTGGCATTGGCATGGAGTATGTGGGAAATCATCCGAGTCCGACCGATGGATTCAACGGCTCCTTGTCGGACCTTCTTCGGCTTGGAAAGGCACAAGAAACGGGTGGCGCGGAATTTCAACGTGTCGGAGTCGGAGGAGATGAACCCACCCGGCCAAAGGTCGCCTAGCTTGTCGGAACTTCCGCAGAACCATGGCATCAGGTGTGCGGTGCTACGTGTTATTAGGTGGGGTGGGGTCGTCGGTTCCAAAAGGTCGAAGAAAGAAGAGGCCTTTGCTTTGCTCACCCCAGGATGGCATCACGCGTGACATGCACGAGCATCTATACTATCTGCTCTTTTCTTTTCTCCTCCGCACTCATCTCGTCAAACCTCAAACATGGATTGGAATCTGGCGTGGATTGAATCGATTCGAAACTCGTTCGTGTCGATGGAATCGAGTAGAACTCGTTCGTCCGTCGGCTGTCAGCACTCAGCCTGGGCATTCGGTCTGACCGAACCGATCGGTTCGGTTCTTCGGTATTTACAAAAATTCGGTTACCTAAAATCGGAGACCGATCGGTTAGTTCAAAAACTGAGGACCGAGCAAATTCGGTCTCGGTTAGTTCGGTTCGGTCTCGGTCATGACCGAACTGAACTGCAAAAAATAACGACTAAATAATGTAGTTTCTAGTAATTTTAGCAATATTTTTTCTATTTCAAGGCAAAATATCAATACCACATATAAATTAAACAAAGTGATAAGGATGATGGTCACTAAAATAAATATTATATCATAAATAATAATCTAAATTACATATTATGTCAATAAAATTGAAATATTCGGTTAGTTCGGTTACCCGAGACATATAACCGAACTAACCGTAAAAAGTTCGGTTAGTAAGAACTCGGGACCGAATTAGTGACTGGAAATTTCGATTTCGGTCATTTCGGTTTCGGCCTCGGTTATTTCGGTTCGGTCTTCGGTTAATTATGCCCAGACTGGGTCAGCACCGCTCGGCGGCCAAACACAGCAGGGTTGTACCTGTACTCTTGTCTGTAGGACGTACTGTAGGGCCTAGAAATACTACCCTCTCCCTTTTGTTCCCTCTTTGGTCATGTGGCGAGGATTCCGCCGCCGACCCCTTCTTTCCCCTGCCGGAGAAACTGTTGCTGTGCTGCCGGCCGGCGGCGCCACCGTACGGGCAGACAGAGCAGCGCTGCGATTGTCCCGTTCAACACAAACAAAAGCAAGCGATCTTTCTTTGTTTGGGCTCTTTTGCCGTCGTTCCTCTGGTCTGACGACCCCCTAGCCTAGTTCATTTTTTTTTCTTTTTTGTTATTGTTCGGCCCGGTAATGCGCTGGCCATCATCACCCCTCCTTAGCAAGCGCGGCCCACGGCCCACCCACCTTTCGCGCGAGCGCAGATCTTCAGCGTGGTTGACTGAGAAACGGTTCAAAGTATCATCTTCTGAGAGGAGGTTTCTATGTCATTTTCTAGTTCTAGCAGAAGCCCTTCCACAATCACCAATAGCTCGTTATACCAAAGCTGTCGTGGTTGCTGACAGGCAAGCAGAACCTAACTGTGAGTTATCAACACCAGACAAATCGTGATGTGATTATTGAATTGATAAGAAAGCTCGTGCTTGATACTAGTCCTGAAATGTGCTCAAGCAAATGGTGGGATGATGCATGGACACCAAAACTGCAAATATGAAAGGAACATTTTTGAAACGACTAAAGTATTCAAACGCAGATATACAGAACTAAGGCAACACCAACCAACTGCAAGCAGAGTTTCAAGATAAGTCGTGCAGCAGGCTGGAAAATTAAATATGGTGGTCAGTAGCTAGGGGCTAAATGTTGAGATTAAGAGTAGACTGTGTTCACAGAAATTATGCACATCCATGTTTTTGTTGTTTCCGGGAAACAAAAAGGAATCCAGATGGCTAATTAAACGCTTTGCCTGGACTAGTACACCATAAGTACAACAACAATTTATTGCCAGGAACCAAGATTAGACAGCGAACCACATTGAAGAACATGACACCTTGATCCTCCTAGGATTCAGTAATAAATAAAGCAGACAGTACCGATACCAATTATCGCAGGCAATGGTATACCTGAAGATTGAATGAAGCACCAGTTGTGAACTTGTGATAGCAAGCTATGACACATCTCTGCTGAAACATAACCATGTGGATACTGGAGATTAAACAAGAATAATGCCAGCGCATCAACAAATAACAATCAGCTTACATGTCCAACGAATGATTTATTTTCCCACTCAACCAACTCGTGATGCCCGGACAGGGACAGGGACAGGGATTAAAATGCCAGCACACCAACAAATACTTCATAGTTTTTGTTGCGGCCGCCACGACGGCTTATGCTTGTATCATATAATTGCTGCCTGTTGTCTCAAAGCCGCAACTTTCCGCCCAAGTGATATATGGTCCCCAACCACTCTCAAAATACATCCTCCGGATTCCTGGCTTGTCGGCCAACGCCCTAGCCTCGTCCCTGGTCAGGACTGCGGCGAAGCCGTTGTCGGGAGATGCTTCGCACAAGAGGAGGCGTCGCTCGCCGTCGTCGGTGTGGGTGCTGGGAAGAAACGACTCGTACCAGCGACGCCGCGCATCCTTGTCGTCGCCCATGGCCTCGTCGCCGTCCGGGTGCTTCCAGAGCAGCACGTAATATGATTGGTATTCGTGCTGATCTGTCTTGTCCCCGAGGCTTCGGAGGCTGAGGGAGCCACGGAAATGCTTTTCCTCTTTTTTGCTTTCCCAGGTGCTGCTTTGCATTTTTTGGGTGCCAATGCCATAGCTCCTATTGCGTGCGTACACGGAGAAATAGAAATAGAAGGATGCAGCAGAGAAGAAGAGGAGGATGACCACCACCGCTAGGCTGAGAGACACCTTCTTGGCAGCAGGAGTGCCATGATGGTCGCCGGGACGACGAAAGCTCCGATCCTTGTCCTTCCTTGCGTTTGGAAATCAAATATATAACATCTCTGGCAATTTTGATACGTTTCCAAATCAAATCAGATAAGATATCTGGCAATTTTGATACCCACCCTTCCCAGGAGATCAATCCACCGCTGCCCGGCACCAGATGACTTGCCGCCCCACGCCGGATGGGCTAGCTGCAGGTGAGGAGGAGGAAGCTGGTCTAGGGAATAGGGATGAGAAAGAAGCGGCGGGGACAGGGGATTCATCGAGTCCGAAGGCAATGGGCGGTGACACTGCTCCGTTCAGAATTCTTTTCCTTTTACAAAATCATCAGGCGGCAGTACATGCTTTTTTTTTATCTTGCTTGGCCTATAAAAGGGAAAGTGGCTGGGCATACTTTTAGGCCAAAAGAAAATGAGCTGGATCAAAAAATAAGCTAGAAATTTTGACTCTTTATTAATTTTATTTATTATATATAGGTATCGTCTCCATTGTTAACAATATAATAAAGGATTTGCTAAATTTTAAGTATCTGAAATTTAGTTTTCTTTCATGCGACAGTTATTGCATATATTTTATATTAAAATTACAGTTTTAGTTTGTTGTAATTTATGTAGACACAGTCTGCAATTTTCGATTTCAGAACTAAAAAATCTGTTAAACAAAACTACAAACCTGACAAAATCTTATAAATGTTGGCACAAAGACAATTCAACAATTACAATTATTTTTATAGGAGGACAAGGACAAAAGTTTAATATGTTATAACACAAAGACAAATAACAAAATATAAAATTAACAAGTAACTTATACTAATTGGTGGTACATTAGTATTGTCTTAAATCAACTTAAATTTCAGACACCTGAACTATAGAAAAAATGATATAATAACTAGAAAATTATTAAACTCACTCGATCTCCTTGCTAGCGTGCCACACCCCGCCAGCAACGCTCCTTGCTCAGTCCAGCCTCCACGGCGTGGACGTCTGAGATGCGGCCAGGCCTTCGACGGCGAGCATGGGGCTCCTGACCATGTGATTGCTTGAAGACCATTCGACGGTGCCCTCGTACACAGCTCCTTGCACCGGGGCAGTGTTGCTGTAGCGGCCGACCGTAATCCGATAAGAGACCTGCTGTCCGGAATAGTTGAAAGTTATTGTGCTTGGGTCGACGGTGACGCGTACGTCTGGTGGCATGAGCACCTTGATCTTGTATGTCTCCGGTGTCCCCGGAGGCGCCACATTCGTCACCGTCCTTACTACGGTGAAACCGGCCGGTAGCAGCGGGACCGTAATGCTGGGATAATTAAGTTGGCAAGGATGTATAGTGGGTAGATCGGAGCATCTCCAAGCGTTATTGCGCCAAATGGCGCGCAATGCGGGCTCACCGAGCGTGGAGCATATTGTAGCGCGTTGAGGTCGTACACGAGCCCAGGGTCCATGGCCCTAGACACGTTGATGTGCCCAGCTCCCA
This sequence comes from Microstegium vimineum, assembly GCA_022036555.1. Classification (NCBI taxonomy): domain Eukaryota; kingdom Viridiplantae; phylum Streptophyta; class Magnoliopsida; order Poales; family Poaceae; genus Microstegium; species Microstegium vimineum. The sequence goes on along the minus strand of CM039137.1, from coordinate 17,592,737 downwards.
TTTTGTAGGCGTTTGCCTGGACTCGCTGCTCGTCCACGATACGACGTCCGGTGTTGTCGACGATGTCGGTCGTTGTCATGAGCGCAGACCTGTAAATCATAGAATAAAAAAAAAATTGATCAGTACGATTGCAGCAGCAGTTTAGTTAATTAGTGAGCCCGTAGGGTTCTCTGCACCTAGCTTCTTACTTGATAGCCGCGGGACTCCAGGTCGGATGCACCCTCTTCAGCAGGATTGCGGCGCCGCTAACATGAGGCGTAGCCATTGAAGTGCCCGACTTCATCCCGAAGTACACAGGACCATCGCCAGAGGGTATCCCGCCTAGGATATTGACCCCGGGCTCTAGTATGTCCGGCTTCAGTATGGCTCCATACTGGCTCGGCCCACGGCCCGAGAAGGCGGCCACAGTGGGTGCAACAGTAGCACCGAGAACGGTGCCGCGGCTGAAGTCGAGCTCCACCCTCGCCTGCGGCGTAGATGAGTATGCCTTCAAGAGCTGCCCATTTTTTGTAGGGCAACTGAAGGATCGGACGTTTCCCAAAGTCCACCAGTTGGCCAGTGTATCCTTTCTTCTCTTCGTCAACAGTAATCACTGCTGATGCATTGCTCCTTATCAAATCATCGAGGGTCGCCATTTTCAGCTCATTGCCGGGCATGCCGGCCTGGCAGATGACGACCCGGCCCGGAACACGCATCGCCATCTGGATACAAGCAGCTGGCGCGACGTCCGTCGTCTCTGTAGAGGAGATCGTGCAAATGCACAATCTCTGGTCGGACGTTATTCAGCCAGTCCCTGTTGACAAGGGACTGGCCAACCATGACGGTGTCGTGATGGTCGTCAAACTCATGGTCAGTAACAACATCGACCATGAATGATCGGTCGACGTTGCCAGCTCCCACGGTCATTAACCAGGGCACGTCGTTACGGGGATGGTCGATGGGTCTGGGCCGTTGTTGCCGGACTGCATGGCGGCGAAGGACGCCACAGCTATCGTGTCGTGGTCGTACGTCCTTCGGGACTTTCCGGTCGAGGCGATGGACAGCGAGATGACGTCGACCCCGTCGTCCACCGCCGCAACAATAGCGGAAAGCAGGGCTTCGTCGGTGCATCGGCCGGTTGCGTCGCACGCCTTGTACACGGCGACGTGCGCCAGCGGAGCCACTCCGGACGCGTTGCCGCTGGCGCCACCAGCGACGAAGTTCCCCGCCGCGGTGGAGGCCACGTGGGTGCCGTGGCCGTCGGATTCGTCGAAAGGTGGTGATCCGGCGGCAATTAGATTCCTGCCTCCGAGCAACTTCTTGTTGCATTTCATGTCCTTGTGGCAGGAGCCCATCCACTTCTCCGGCGGCTCTGTGTCGTCGAAACCACCGTCGTCCATCGACGGGTGGCCGTCGGTGATACCACTGTCGACGACGCCGATTATCATCTCAAGCCCGCCAAAGCCGAGCCAGTCAAAGGGCGACTGCCCCATGTGGTAGGGGAGGCCGAGGAACGCCGGCGTCCTCGTCGATCGTCTGCAGGTAGCGGATGGAGTTGGGGAATGAGCGGACGACTCCCGGCTTCACTTCAGCTCCTCTTCCGTGAGACGCGCTGAGAATCCATGGAGCAAGCTTCCGTAGGATTGCCGTAGTCGCGGCTCGCCGAGTGCTGTCCACGGCGACGGCAAGAATGATTGGTGCCACGCTCTGGCATCCAGGTGTCCCATTGCTGGTGGAGGTGGTTCCAGCAGGACAATGAAGGTCCTATATCCGGCTTCGTCAGCCGGCTCGCGATGTCCTCCGTGCTATCTTCTAGCACGGTGGAGGAGGAGGAGGCATCGCTGCTGATCGCCAGAAGCAGCAGGGCTGCGGGAAGGAGGGAGCGGCGGCTCGCCATGCTGATGCGGCGAGCGGGCAAGACTTCAGAGGGATCGGGTGTTGCTGCTTTCTGGCTCGCTCGCTTGGGTGCCAATGAATCAAACCAGCACAAGTTGCCGGTGTAGCATGTCTTTCCTGTTGGCTTGCTGCCGGTAGCGCTCGTTCTTTGCGTGCCAATGAATCAAACCAGCACAGGTAACCGGTGTAGCATGCCTTTCATATTGGCTCGCTGCCGGTAGAGCATGCCTTCCGAGTTCCGACGCATAAATGGTCGCACACCCTGCTCCGCGCATATGGGCCTAAGGGAACTAGGGCCGTGGTCCTAGTCGAGTGGCGGCCCAGCCTCAACGGGAGGCGATGCCGAACGCCGGTTAGCCATGCTTTGCCACGCGCAAGCCACTGAGCTGCTCCTGCGTGCCGCTGTTTTGCCTGCTGCGTGTCCCCTTGCCCCCTTTCCCTTCTGCACTGCCAGCAGCAGAGGCACACCCTTGGTTTCTTCTGCTCTTATTTCCAAATATGAAATATGGTATTCTTCTCAATACTCTGTTTCTAGGCTGTAGCAACTAGCAAGTTGCAATTAGATAGTTTTATTTAACACTTTTCCTATACAGCAGACGCCTGAAATCCGGGCTTCGTTCAGGCGACGCTTTTGTGCGCCTGATCTGTTTTTGTATTGGGTCCGATATCTGTTATTGGGTCTAGGGAACGCACCCGCTAACCCTCGAGTGCTTGAACAGCCGTTCCTCTCCTCCTCTGCCTCACTCTACCAGTGAGCCATTTCCAGATCTGCCCGCTCTCCTCTGTCTTCTCCGGTTCCATGGCAGCCTCCCACCACGCGTGGAGCATGCACCGGCAGCGGTTTCGATTGCTCCGCTCCGCTTGTCGCCCCCTCGCCGATTCGATTGCTCGATCTCTGGAGGTACCCCGTGTTTTGCACTTGTTTGATTTTGTTAGGGGTATCGAAGTCCTGCTTCTCGCCGGCCAGGATTAGTGTAGGCGCGCGGGTAGCAGCTCGCCGGAAGTCCTACTGGGATAACGCCGTTGTGCTGCTCCTTGCTGACTGCTCTGTTCTGGTGCACTTTGTGGTGGGGATCGGGTAGGGGTATGTGGATCTAATTTTGGTTCTCTGTCTGCTAGGATTTGTTTGATTTTTTTTAGTCGCCCTGAAGGAGGAGGCAACGTGTCATTTCACTTTCTGTGTGGGGGTACCACTGCTTCCCTCTGCAACCTCCTTCCTCCTGTCACCATCCCACACGTACACCCTCAATCCTTGAATCTTGAGCCTAGCAAACTAATTTTGAAGAGGCTTGTTGTGCTTGTAGAAGATTGGATCTAGGTGAAGTAGGAGATCCAGCAGATCTGGAGGAGCACTACCAGATGGCATGGGACAACACGGTCTTCAGTTGGGGCTCCATACACGCAAATTATATATGTACATAAACATATATCATTTGTAAGGTCCTTTTATGAAGATTTGGCTAGATTTGGTGTTAGTTTTGTAGGAATTTCTCCTTGTGCCGTGCACCTTTTCATCAAAAGGGAATTAGGAGAGGTCAAGCCACCAATATTGGTACCTGCATGCTGTTGTTCTTTGATGTCTAATAGAGAGTGAATATTAGAGTGATGGAGTAGGTTTAGTACAGTATCCACGCTATCTGCATTGTATCTGTTATTTTATTTTCTGAATTTTCAGTTAATTGTCAATAAGGTTGGAGTTGTTGTATATTGATACTAGTTTCTGAATTTGTTGTGCAGAGCAATTGAAGCGCCAGAGTGCAGGAGTTAGCTAAAAATCGATAATCTCTTTTGGGATCCAACAGGCTAGACTGAGTTCAGGTTTAATAAAGTGTCAAAGATCGTATTCCATCGAGCATCATGTGCTAGCTGCTTGTCCTTCTATTCTGGATGGTGTCTTATTTTTTTTTTGTTCGACCTTTGATCCTACAACTTCAGAATTGCAGAGTTGAGAGTTTGACATTTTACTCTATCCTAAACAGGCTCTAGGAAACTCCAACTTTAGCGCACTATCTATGCTCAAAATGAGTAGACAATTAAATGGATGATGACTTGCTCACTACAGAAATATATGATCTTAAACTAGCTAATCTATTAGTGTGTTTCTAGTTGTATCATTCAATTGATGTTAGCTTTTGTCCTAGAAAGTAAATTTGTGTCCCATATCTTATGTTGAAAGAGATTTCCTAATTTTTAGTTTTCTTGAAGTATGCTAGTTTTGCTCTAGCTGTAGTAATTTTCTGTTTCTGTTTATTACCCAACTTAGTTAGAATCATGTTATTTATGAGCACGAGAATTGTCGGACACTACAGGATGACATGGTCTTTCCAGATTATGTGTGTGGAAAGCTTAATGTTGCAATGCATTTGTTTCGAAAACTAGAATTACAGTGAAGTTGGAAATAGATTGATTATAGTTCTTTGTGCTTGTTTAGGTCTAGGGAAGAAATTTTTGTCTATTGTCTTTCTATAGAAAAAACATTGTCCCCTCTGTCATTGTGCTTGTTTAGATGTAGGGCAGAAATTTTTGTCTATTGTCTTTCCATAGAAAAAAAATTGTCATCTCTGTCATTGTGCTTGTTTAGATCGAGGGAAGAAATTTTTAGCTATTGTCTTTCCATAGAAAAAAGGTTGTCCCCTCTGTCATTGTGCTTGTTTAGATCTAGGGGGGAAATTTTTGTCTATTGTCCTTCCATAGAAAAAAGATTGTCCCACTGTACTTGTGCTTGTTTCGATTTAGGCGCTAAATTTTTGTCTATTGTCCCTTTTTGTCTTTTGTTCATTGATAGTGCGGGTTAAAGTGAATTTTTTTGTCTATTGTTTCGATTTAACTGCGGGTTAAAGTGATAGTGCCACTATTAGCAATCCTTAAACTATTGTCTTTGCTTGTTCATTGGAACTAGTTAGCTTTATTCTCAGTATGCTTCCCTTGCATGAGCCAGATTTTTAGTTATATGCTTATAGAGTATAATTGCATTAACAATGAGTACTAGTTGCACTATTTTAAATGTGCAATTTTTATAATTGTGTATTGTAATTTTTTAAGAATATAGAAATGCATAACATATTTCATAGCAGATGTAGCTGGGAAGAGGGTGACCTTTGCTGGGCACTCCGGTGAGCCTGAGGCTTCTCTCAGTGGCAAGAGCTAGGTGTGGGAGAAGGTAGCTGGTGACCTGCATAGCAGTGGCGAGCTTGTGGACTGCTACAAAGATGCCCCTTAGACAAAATGCTATTATATTTCAGAAAAAAGTCTCGAACAAAAGTTGAATTGACTTCGAAAATAACACACTTGATCCATACTGTGTAGAAGTTTAAGTGACTTCGATAATAACACAAGTATCATTAACAACCTCACACTTGATTCTATTTAGATGAACACAAGTCACAACTAAGAACAAGAAGTGGATATGGTTTTAGTCTTTTTAATTCGAGCTTGTGGCATGCTTCTCCAATGGTTTCAGATATTTGTCTACAGGCTTCACATCAAGAGCCAAATTTTGTAATTATATACATATATAGTATAATTGCATTAACCTCAAGTAGTATTTGCAATATTTGAAATGTGCAGTTTTTGTATTTCTATTTTGTAAATATTGAAGATCATATTTATTGTGCATTTGTTTACTGAGAACATCTTATTATTTGTGATTAAATATTTTAGAACATTTTATCATATTCTTTGTGACAAAATTATATGAGTCTTATATTTTTGAAATTTTATTGGAATACATCAGCGTGTGCCTTTCTTGCTAGATTTGTTATTTTATCAGTATACAGACCAATAGTTGCATTTTGACCCAAATGGGCACCAGCTTCATTTAGCGGTTAGCGGTTACCAATAGTTGTTAGGGTGCGCAGCGGAATTCGGCCCGACTCGCTATACCCACGAGCCGGCACCCCTCGGGCCCAGGTCCACCGGAGCCCACAACATATCCAGGCCTCAGGCCTAACTCAACCCAAAAGACTAGCCTAATAGGTGAGGGCTGCTCCCGCCTTATATGTTGTGCTCCCCTACCATCAATTACCGATGTGAGAATAAACCCAACAATCTCCCCCGTCACACATCGGACCCAACTCTTCCATCACACTACACCATGTGATCTCCGAAGACGTTATCCAGGCATCGGACCCAACTCTTCCATCACACTACACCATGTGATCTTCGAAGACGTTATTCAGGCCCCGAGTCCAACGCTCATCACACAACCCGTGTGACCTCCAAGCGTTAACGGGCTCCCCCGTCACATGTGACCCCTGAGATTTTCTAGGTTTTCCGACCATGGGCTCGGCCTCGCCGCCACCCTAACCAGCCGCCAAGTCGTCTCATGGTTACTACAGGGGTTGCCTCATATTTATGCCCCCCTAGGATACAGAGTTCGACTCCAACTCTATCCTAGCCCCTAATACAACTCAAGTCCAACGTAACCAAAATTGTACACATATTCGACACATATCCAACAAACTCCACCTTGACGAATATGCACGCCATCTTGAAGTCGTCATGCGCGAACCTCCGTGTACCCGGACTTGAGTCGTCTCCGTCCGCCGCTCACTTCGAACGACTTGATGAGGCTGATCGCACAACCGCATCACCACCAGGATAGAACACCGCCATATTTGCATTGCCATCCATGACTCCACCTTCAACAACGCTCCCTTTCAGCTTGTACTGGTGCACGCCTGACTTCTCACCAATCATGATTGTCTTGCCTCCATGTATAACTCTTAAGGTCTTCTTATCAGGAATCGCCTGATACAACCAGCCTTCTTCATGCAATAAACCAAGCGAAATTAAATTCTTCGTAAGCCCTGGCACATGCTTCACACCTTTAAGCAACATCTCTTCACCATCACACAACTTGAACTTGATGTCGCCTACTCCTTCAGCAAGATAGCCTGAACTATCTCCTAAGTAAGCAAAACCACTTTCTTTCTCAGTGTATGACGAGAATAACTCCTTCTTTGATGTTGCATGAAACGAGCTAGCAGAATCTAACAACCACGCTTCACAAGACTCTTCACTTGACACTGTGAGAAGTTCACCATCGCTATCCGAGTCATCTTTCTTATTGGCAATCACAACACTTACGGATCCTCCATCCTTCTTCAGTTCTGGACAGTTCATCTTCACATGTCCAAAGTCGCCACACTTATAGCACCGCGGACCCTTCTTCTTGTTGCCTCTCTTATCTTCCACACTACGACCACCTTTGACTAGGTAAGCATCACCAGAAGAATCTTCTGTTGCATTGTTCTTCCTCCGTTGATCATGAGCAAGCAACGTAGCAACAATATCCTCCATCTTGATGTCCTCCTTCCCATACGTCAGTGTAGTAACCAAGTGCTCATAAGACCTCGGTAATGAACACAGAAGAATAATAGCCCTGTCTTCATCATCAATCTTCACCTCAACCTTCACAAGATCAGCAACCAATTGATTGAAGACATTGATGTGCTCTGTAAGATCTGACCCCTCCTGCATCTTTAAGCCAAACAATTTCTGCTTCAGATACAACTTCTGAGTCACCGTCTTGGACATGAACTGACTGGCCAACTTCTCCCAAATTTTCTTCGGCGAATTTTCCTCCATGACATGGTACATGATCTGATCAGAGAGATTCAACCTGATAGTCGCGCATGCCTGCGCCTGCATCTCCTCCCACTTATCATCATCTACCTTCTCCGGCTTAATCCCGCTGAGCACCTTCGAGATACTCTGTTGAGCCAACAGATCCTTCACCCTCGTCTGTCACAGCCCGAAGTTCCCGGTGCCATCGAACCTCGCCACCTTAAACTTGGACGACATTGACGTCATCTGCCTGTTGCCACAGATCGCCGAAAAACACGTACCTTATGTACACCCGCGTGCTCGCTCCACGCGCACCAAGCACGTCACCCACGCGCTTTTTCCTTGCTACAGCACACACGCACCGCAACACATGCCTCCTGCACGTGCTGTGATCCGCCGTATACCGCTGCCGCCACCGTACACCGCTTGTGCACAGCCATGCCGCTTGCAAGCCTCCCGTCAACTGCATCGCCGCTCGCACACGACGTAGTCAACCTGCTTGAGCGTCGCCTGCAGATCACCGCAACTCCACAATTTTTAGCTCTCAAAACTGTCAATTGCTTTTGATCTACAATATACATCGACCCTCTCTGTATTTATGGAGATCGGAATAGAGCTACCCGTCTAGATCGACTCGGACTCCAGAGATTAACACACCATTGAAACCAAATCAGTTACGTCTCTGTCTCATGTCCGCCTCCAGCACTATGTACTCTTTTTTCCATGACACCAATATTCCGTGAGCCTCAGTGCACCCGGATGAGTCTCGGTTTCCAATACAAGATACCAACACGTTTCCGATATGAAACCAGTTGTCTCCAATCTTCACTACCGAGACGAATCCAACTTGACCAACCACAAGTCCCAAAGCCAAACACGTACAACTTCCCCTCCTAAATCCAGGCATGATTGTTTGCATGCACATGGTATGTGTCCATATTTCCTTTCTTCTATTTGCTTGACCGAACACCCATGTAAATACCTTAATCTTCCTCAAAGGAGATTACTTGCCATACGTCTTTGCCTGACCATACTGGACGCCCACAACATTGCTAGTGCATGACACCTCCATCAAAAATACGATGAGTCCATCATGGCTTTCGCCACCATCGTTGCTAATCCCGCAACGATCACGCTGATCATAGTCAAACTCCAGACCTGATCACGCGTCGAAGCCGCCGTCTTCATCCACGACGTCTTCCAGTCGCACCGTCGAACCTGGCCATCACGTCTGACTGACCCCTATCGAACAGCAGCCAACAGCTGTCATCAACCCGATCTCCACGTCTGGACGGATTCCTATTGATTGCAGCCCATTGGACGGTTCGAGCCACCCGCTCAAAATTTCCAACTCCATCGATCGAGTCGTCGATCGCCGTCATGCTCCACCTTGCGCCATGTCCTTCTCCAGACACACTCGTGCGAGCCTTGCGCGGTGTAGAACATATCCATCGCACCTCCCACGATCCTCTTCTATTAATCTGGCTCTAGATACCACTTGTTAGGGTGCGCAGCGGAATTCGGCCCGACTTGCTATACCCACGAGCCGGCACCCCTCGGGCCCAGGTCCACTGGAGCCCACAACATATCCAGGCCTCAGGCCTAACTCAACCCAAAAGACTAGCCTGATAGGTGAAGGCTGCCCCCGCCTTATATGTTGTGCTCCCCCACCATCAATTACCGATGTGGGACTAAACCCAACGGCGGTAGCCAACTAGCCACAAGGCCCTTTGGGACTTGGGATTCCCCTTTTTTCCTTGCGATGAAAATGAACTGTGGTGAAAAAAAAATAATTTGGATGATGGAATCCCGGAAATACATGCTACTAAATCAACTGTAAAGTATCAGATAAGTTGATTATGTTTGTTAAAAAAATCTTTAGGGACATTGTTTTCAGTTGATCAGATAATTTGGCAAACATATCTGACAACTGTACACAATTCAGTAAAAAAATGGGTCTCAAGGTTAAGCCTGTCTCACTTGCATTCAGTAAAATATATATCTGACAATCGAATAAAAATAGTAAAATACGACCTCTGAGAATTAAGCCAAGATACTTGCATTGCCACAATTACAGTACCACCATTAGTCCAATTTTATTTTCTTTATCTTCATGGCAAAATAATTTATATATGCACTTTTTTAGAAATAGGATTCTAAATGCGTCTTAATTGAAAGCTCCCTGTTTCAGTAATTATATGTGCAAGGCACTTTCTAATTTCCAGCATTCTTCCATATGAGTCTATGAGATGGCGGTAACACGATTCAGTAAATTTTTTAAATAGCAGCTTTGAAGCTTGTCACTTAATAGTTGTGCACGGCATCTTCTGTAAGTGTTACAAGAATTTATTTTGTCATGCAGCTCAAACTGGACCAACACTCGACCGCAGCAAGGGTGTACCCTTCATTGCCACGAGCTACAACTATGATGCCTCCATTGAGGACTATGGCAACAAATCTTCAGGTTTGCCTCGGTACGTGTACTTTTGTTTTGAGCTCATGATTTTTTTAAGATGTATATCCCTTGACTACTGAAGTAATGTCATTGTATGCATTTTTAAAATTATTATGCATATGGTAATGTGCACTGACAAATCAAATTTACTCATGGTTTGGTTGCTAATGTAATTTGTGCAGCATCACTGTTAAAGTGTGCACTGCTCACTGCAAAGTGAAAACACAGGATGCAACATGAACTATGTTGTCGCACTGCACCAATCAAGGAGAGGCGGCTCTTCTGCAGGGACACTTTGCACCTCAAGGTGGTATTTGGATAATCTAAACTTGTTAAAAAAAATCTTAACTTTATCACTGTTGAATACTATATTAGATGACTAGGTGTTATACAAATTCTCAGCTTTTGTCTATTTGTAACTTTTAGATAATGGGCTCTAGGAAGGAGAAAATTAGGATATTTTTTTTGCTTAAGAAATTCTTTAAAAAGTTTGATGTTGGCTGGTTCAAGGAACGTAGGTGCTGTTAATTTTATTTAGAGATCTATAATTCTAAACATGTTTGAGACTCTCCGTACATGCTTGAGGTGTTGTAGTATCTGTTCAGAAGAAACTAAGAACGCTTTTCAGTCAGTGAATTAGATTCTAATTTACATACATCCTATATTTTTTAAAATAAAACAATTTGTTCAGTTAGATTTTACTAAAACGATGGCGTCGGTGCATCCTGTGGCCTGTGGGAACATACTTTGTTCATGTAGTTATTTAGTTAGTTGATTGTTCAAGTAGCACAGTTATGCAGTATAGCTGAACATAACTTTTGGTTTCATTATATCTAAAGAATAGTTTGACTATGTATGTTGACCATTGCGCCTCAGTGCGTTTGCTTGTTGCAGCTAGAATCTGACCCCTCTATAGTTCAGTTTGTTTTGCAGGTTGTAGCTAGTTATGTCAGCTAGCTTAATTTTTATCTTTATGTCAGCATGTGGTGCAGGAAAATATGTTCTTTACTGTGCATGCAATGTTTATATCACTGACTTAAATCTTCTCATGACACTCATGACTTATATCACTGACTTATGTCACAGTTTCACAGTCTGACACTGTTTGTGGCTTCGTTCACTCCAATTTAGAATTGCCTTGCCAAGCACGCACTGTCTGACAGCACAATACATTGTCTGGTTTCTGTCTGACAGCACAATACAATACATTGTCTGGACTCTGTTTTTTTTTTTGTGTAGATGAAACAATTTGTTCACGTAGCCTTTACTAGAACAATGACATCAGTGAATCATGTAGGAACATGCTCTGTTCAGGTAACAGGCCATATGCTGTAGAAGAAACAATTTTTATACACATAATAAATCCATGAAACCAAAATACTAGGGAGATTACAAATTAGTACTGTGTTCATGTTTCTTTATTATGTGACCACTTTTCTTAAAAAAATGTTGTGTGAGTTGTAGCTACAGTTACGTAGTAGAGCTGAACGTAGTTCTTGGTTTGTTGATGCAGGTTTTAGTGTCTAGAAGAGACCTTACAACATCAAAATGAAGTACCATCATCAAATGTGCTAAGAGATCATATTGTCATGATGCTGCTTTTATGTTTGTTTCTTGCTTGAAGTGGATGTAGCTACATGGTTGTCTTTACTTTCATAATCTGAAAGCCTATGCAAATGTTCTGTTAGATCAATGTTCATTTGTTTGGTTACCCTATGAGATGAAGAGTTTGTGTTTTGAATTAGTATCAACTAATTCACCTTTTCTATCCAGAATGTGTGTATTGTGCTGTCGACAAATTATTCGTACTACCGATTTTCAATATTGCAATTGCATTTTTGAAATCCTTATTTTTTTCTGAGTTTTTAGAAAGTTTTTTTGTTGGCCGGGATTTATATACCAGTGTTTTCAAACGGTACCTCGAAAATTTCTCTCCGAAGAGAATTCTATTGCCCTGTGGGAAGGGGATCCCTTCGAGGGAGCAAACCCATGTGCCTTTCAATCCTGTATCCAAATGAGCCATAAGAGAGCTATATGGAGCTGGAAAAGTTAGCTAGGAAAGGAATAGTAGCCACGTCCGTACCGCGCGACAGCCGGGGGACCGAGATCGGGCCCGCCCACACGCTCTCCAGGACGACGTCGGAAACCCCGCACGCCGGCGCCGGAACCCCGAACGCGCATGCAGACGCCGGAACCCCGCCCACGCGCCGCATATCCTTCCCGCGCGACGGCCGCGGGACCAAGATCGGGGCCGCCCACACGGGCTCCAGGACGGCCGAGAGACGCGGGACGAGCCGGACGCAGGTGTGCCATCAGCGCCGCCCGCACGACGGACGCGCCGGCCGCTCCAACGCTCGGGTGAAGCAAAAAGGCAAGATTCTCATATCCCTTTCGTATGGTTGTTGCTTGTTTCATCATCTATATATTATTGCTTCCGCTTGGACTGTTGGAGTACCATACCAGTCCATGACTCCATGTTCCCATTGACGACTGACCTTCTTTCAGCATGAGTTCAGTTCTATTCCATACGTTACTTTCCAGTTTCCACGTGATAGATCAAGTTTCCAAAGAGAGAGAGAAAAAAAACACACTCCGAAACCTCATCAGACTGCCGAGACCGGCATGGGCGGGTTTTACTGTGCCGATGTGTTATGCTGGAGAAACCGTCCTGGGCCAGTTTTGGTGCCGGCCGGTGGTGGTGAATAGCCTTAAACCAGCCTGGGCCGGTGCTCCTTGACCTTTTGCAAATTCGGCCAAAATTGAATGCTTTTCAATTATATTTGATTTCCCTGTCCAAGTTCTCATTTCCTGATCATATTTTGGTGTCAACGCTGCTGCATCTTATTAAGTTCCCCAATATCAGCTTTTGTCGTTACATATGTTTTTTTTGCGAACCTTACATCTCTTTTGAGGTACATCTACATGCAGGCCACAACAAGCAAATTGGACACGTACGTACTGCAAGTCTGCAAGTTAACGTTCGATGAGATGGATGCATCGGTAGCACGCACGATGGCTTCCAGGCAGCCAGACGATGACGGTGCCCAAGAAGGCGGCGGGACACCGGTGACGCCTCCGCCTCCGCCGCCGCCGCCGCTCGAGACGGAGACGAGGTGGCCACCGTTCGCGCTCCGGCGGCTTCTGGCTATCTGAGATAGCAGCGAAGGAGGGCTTGCCAGCCATCCACTCCTGCTTCACGCCGAGGCCGACCGACGTGATCCTCGCAAGCTTCCCCAAGTCCGGCACCACCTGGCTCAAGGCGCTGGCGTTCGCGACGCTGAACCGCGCCGCGCACCCGCCGTCCGGCGCCGACGGCCACCGCCACCCGCTGCGGCACCGCAGCCCGCACGATTGCGTCCGGTTCCTCGGGCTCGGGAACGGGAACGAGAACAAGGAGGAGCTCGAGGCGCTGCCGTCCCCGCGCGTGCTCGCAACGCACCTCCCTTACTCCCTGCTTCCGGCCAGCATCACCGGCGGCGATGGGGCGGCGGCGGCGGGGTGCCGGATCGTCTACGTCTGCCGGGAGCCCAAGGACGCGCTGGTCTCTTACTGGCTGTTCACGAGGAAGGTGGCGCCGGCGTGGGGAGGAGCTGACGCCGCCGCCGCCGCCCGGCAGTTCACGATCCAGGCAGCGTTGGAGGCTGGAGCTGTTCTGCGACGGCCGCTGTCCCGGCGGCCCGCAGTGGCGGCATGTCCTCCAGTACTGGGAGGAGAGCGTGAGGAGGCCTGACAGGGTGCTGTTCTTTCACTACGAGGAGATGCTTCTTGAGCCAGAGAGACATGTCAGGAAGCTCGCGAAGTTCATGGGCTGCGAGTTTTCTGAGGAAGAGGAGGAGGGAGGGGTGGTGAGCGCCATTGTTGAGCTCTGTAGCTTGGGCAAGCTGAGGGACATGGAGGTGAACAGAAATGGAAGGACTAGGTTTGGGATCAAGAATGAAAATTTCTTCAGGAAGGGAGTTGCTGGGGACTGGAGCAACCATATGACGCCGGAGATGGCGCAGAGGCTAGATAAGGTCGTTGAGGATGCATTGCAAGGGACTGGATTTGCCTTCTCGAGCACAAAGTGAGATGCTCCTTCTCTTGGCTCCCCTATATTATATATCAGTAGTATTGCTGATTTTATAAATATTATGTTCCTCACTCACTCCTCAGTGATAGAGGAAAAATGTGTACTTCCATATACCGGAAATTAATAATTTGTGCACAACTCATTTGTAGCTGTAACATTTGAGTGTGGATGCATGTATGAGTATCTATATATGTATTTTTAATAAGAAAAAAGTACATGTTAATATGTAAATTCCCCGTAAAGTTATGTAAGGGTCTTATATGGTCTTTGTTTGGTTGGGTGTAACCTATGCACATCACAATAATATAAAACATGGTTTTGGAAAAAAAAAATCTTCATATTTTCTGAGATAAAACAAATTTATATGATTCTTTTTTATTTAAGATTAAACCAGATTTTAGAATAAAATTATGTAGCTTATTTTTTTTATGCAAGAACTAGTCCCTATATTCTGGTTCAAATGGACATTTGGCTGTGAAGAAATTGCCCGGGCCAATTCACTTTATTCTGTTCTTCGTTTGACGTTAAGTCACGACGATTATATTTTTTCTGAGCCAAATGGGCAGGTGCTCTGCCACTTCATTAAGTAAATAGCTAAAGCAATATCTATACGAGGTTAACAATTAGGATTTTGGTTGTTCCCATTGCCAAGTAACAAAAATTGCAGCCGAGTTCTATTCATCTTACTTGAGAAAGGTTCAGATTGGTAGGTCGCATGTAAGATTTTTATGCCTTATGCCAAACTGCTTGGAGCCTCGGACAGGTTAAGAAATCTAGCTCAGAATAACCTGATGCTTGACCTTGGCTTGAGTCGGCTTGCCTACTTATAATTCAATCTTGAGCAAAACTAGTATTGTGCACAACTTCTGAACACCTTTAAAGCCTGAGCACTTTGTGGTTGGCCTTTTCCCCGGTTACCTCTTAATGTGACTTGGAGAGTAGTATTACTCCACTGTGTTGTAATGCAATCAATGTCTAATTCCTGATCAGATGGTGATATTTTGTGTACCATTATCTTTTAGTGTAACTTGGTTTCTCTGTTACCTAGAGTATATCGTTACTTCTCACTGTTAACTTAAAATCAAGACAAGACTTTCCTTATGTAATCCTTTTTGTGCATCCTCATCCACATGCAGGTTGCAGCGAGCAACTAGACTGGACACACACCACTAGTGACCTCAACCAATAGGACGATGGCTTCCAGGCACTCAGAGAACAATGCACAAGGAGGAGTGCTGTTGACGACTCCTCACACCAACATAGCCAGGACCATCCCTTCGTTGCCCCTCGAAACCAGGTGGCCAACACTCTCTCTGTCCGCCAGTATGCTGGTTTTTGGCTGGCCGAGGTAACGCAGAAGGCAGGAGTTCCATTCGTCCATTCATGCTTCGAGCCAAGGCCCACTGACGTACATATTCCTTGCAAGCTTCCCCAAGTCTGGCACCACTTGGCTCAAGGCCCTCATCTTTGCAACGCTCAAGCGGTTCACACATGTGCCCTTCGATGAGGACCATCCACTGCGCCATTGCAGCCCCACGACATTGTCAGGTTCCTCGAAATTGAATTCAACACAAGGGATGAGTTTGAAGCGCTCCCTTCCCCGCGTGTGCTGGCCACACACCTTCCCTACTCCTTGTTGCCTAACTGCATCACCGGGGAGCGCTCAGGGTGTCGGATCGTGTACATCTTCTGCCGGGAACCCAAGGACGCTCTAGTCTCCTACTGGTTGTTCACGAGGAAGTTGGCGCCTGAAGTTGACTTCACGATCCAGGAGGCTTTGGAGTTGTTCTGTGAAGGCCGCTGTCCAGGTGGCCCTCAATGGCAGTACTGGGAGGAGAGTGTGAGGAGGCCTGACAGGGTACTGTTCCTTAGATACGAGGAGATGTTAATTGAGCCAGAGAGTCATGTGAAGAAGCTAGCAAAGTTCATGGGTTGTGAATTTTCTGAGGAAGAGGAGGAGGGAGGGGTGGTGAGTGCCATCGTGGAGCTATGTAGCCTGGGCAAGCTGAAGGACATGGAGGTGAACAGAAACAGAAGCTCTAGGATGGGAATCAAGAACGAAAGCTACTTCAGGAAGGGGATTTCTGGGGACTGGAGCAATCAAATGACACCAGAGATGGCACAGAGGATAGACAAGGTTACTGAGGATGCGTTGCAAGGGACTTGATTCACCTTTTCGACCACAGCATGAGCCACCCTTGGCTTATATACGGTACTGGTTGCAAACTATAGAATGCCAAGATCAACTAGTTTGGTCGGTGGTATTGCTGGTTGCAGATACCGTACGGACCCATGGTGAGCATTGTGCTTCAGTGATGGAGGGGAAATATGGAGTTCATCCTACCTGGAGTTAATTTATGTACAAATCATTTGTATAATAATAAATTTGCTGCAAATCATAGTTTGTGGCATCTTGTCACACCAAAACAGTATGCACTGTACTATGTAAAATTCACCATATATTCATGTTGTTGGCCAAAATGAGTATTCCGCCAAAGAATAAGTAAAAAAAACATGTATATTTGAATTGAGAAGAGAAGAAATAAAAATAAGCTTTTTCATAGACTCAGAAAGAAAGAAAAAGAAGCAAACCATATGAAACCAAAAAATGACCCAAATTCATGGCATGGGCGGATTCCGCATGAGAAGGGACAGAAACAGAACTGGGCGACAGGTGGAATAATAGAAAAGGAGAGCGTGGCCAGGCGGCTAGTGGCGAGTACAATATTGATATAAAGCTTATCTTCGTTCGAGTTCACATGAGTTCACATGTGCTTAGATCGTTCTAACATAGATTAATAAATTTAAGGATCTAAACGTTTGATTTATAAGTTTAGCGACCGAAATGATATAACCGAACAAGTTTAAGATCCAGATGCCATAGATGAACAAGTTTAAAAACCTAAACAGTTAATTTACGAGTTTAAGGACCTACGCAAAAGCATAAGTTTAAAAATCGCTAGTGCATTTTACTTTAAACTTAATTTCAGCGAAATGAACATGTCCAAATTTCAGCAAAATAAATATGTCCAAACGGGCCCTGGAAATATAGAAAAGTGGCGTATGCGTGTGCCGTGTGCCCGTATACAATATTTCCCCACGCGGATTCCGAGGATCGAGCCACCTTCTGTATCTAATAATGCAAAGATCTGCAGATCATGAGATATATACTACAGTACTGCACGTAGTGTGTTGTGTGTACAGTATATATGTAAGGGAAACGCGAGGGGAAGTTCGCCGACCGCCGACGACAGGGCCTGCTGCCTGCCTCCACGCCGTCGCCGTGTTCTTCTTCCATCCCGGCTCCCGGGTGAGCTTCCCCCTCTTGTATTTTTCCCATAAACATGCATGCAAGGTGAGATATGCTGCGAACCTCTCCCTTTCTTTGTACAGTACGTACTAGCAGGCAACGATTGGGTATAGCAGACACGCATGTAGTGTGGACCAACAACACGCTTGCTGCCCAATGTAATTCCGATCATGCATGGAGCCCATTCTTCATCGGAGACGTTTGGGAACTCGCCTATATGCATTTTTTACCCTCCTTCATCTAGAAGACCCAACGATAAAACTGGCCTAGGCCGTTTTCAGCTGTTGTCAGCAGGTTGAATGATTTTCAATTATATTTCATTTCTCGGTCTAAGTTTTGACATCCTAATCATACTTTGCTCTCGTCACTACTATATACTAGTACGTATATCTCAATAAGGGCAATACAACCATATCATGGCAGAATATAAGTATTTTAGTTGAGAAAAGAGACTAAAAAGACTAAATGTCATGTATAACCAAGTACTAATGTCAAAGGTCGTTTTAGCAAAGTCAATATTTAAAGTCCTATAATAACAAAGCCCATTGTTTCGGGTCACATAATAACAATTTTCTCCAAACGGTATGAAACCAAAGAATAACCCAAATTCATGGGATGAAAACGGATCGGATCGGAGCGGATAATAGCTTTCCCGTATCCTAATTATATTTTTTTAATCGGTTAAGGAGCGGGTCGGATATTATACGGTTTTGGATACAAAAGGAGATTTTTTAGGATATCGGAAATGCTACGAATTCAGATCGGTTTCGGAGTGGAACCAGACTTTTCTAAGTCGGATAATATGTGCTTTCATGTTGTTGTTTTTTAAGATGAGAAACAATTCATTAGATGTCATTTATGCTTACAAAATAATAAAAATAAATCGATAACTATGCTTATGCACTATAATATAATAATGCTAGTCTCATGCGATGAACTAACTTGTACTCTTGCACTTTGGCTCGTTTGGGCTCCTTAAAATATTCAGTCTTATTATAAGCATCGGATAATCCATATCTACAGAATTTCGTCAATCCCATATCCTACACTGCATCCACGTGTAGTCGGATTCGGATTATCTGTATCCGTACGGATATGAAACATGCTTCTCCACATCTTTAAAATTTAGATTCAGAACGGATCAGAACGGAGAATTATCCACGCTACCACTTCCATCCCTTGACATGGGCGGATTCCGCATGAGCAGGGACAGAACTAACTGGACCTGACTGGCAGAATAATAGAAAAAGAGAGCGTGGCCGGTGCGGTTAGCGGCGAGTACAATATTGCAGCACGCAGACCGCGAGGAGCCGAGAAAAATAACTTTGCTTACGGTTCTCCTTCCGAGAAAAATAACATCGTGTTTGATTTACTAGGCCCACCACCAAGCCCGGCTCTCCAGATGCAAAATCCACTCTTTCTCTCCTGACTCCCATAAAACGCAGTCAAGGTTCGTTTCCTGGCAGCCTGGCCGGCTTCGGCGCTCGCTCGACTCACCTCCCGGTGCCGTGGTGTTCTCGGTGGCGTTCGAAGTGGAGGTGCAGAAGCTGCGCGTCATGGGCGTCGCATTCGCGGTGGCGTGGCACCCGGTGGTTGGCGGGTGCGGTACACGGCAGCGGACGCGATGGCGTTCGTGGCGGCCAACCTCTGGACTTGGGAGGTACAGCGGGTGGGGCGACGGCGCCGGCGGTCAGGTGTTCACCGGCGTTAGGCTCCGTATCAGGTGGCAGGTGGGTCATGATGTTCCGCCGCGGGAGAGGCCGTCCCTGCTGCGCTCTCCGCCATGGATTTGCGACGTGCTGGCATCCAGGTGGAGCCGTGGAGCTGGCCACCGCGTAGGGCCCCGAACGGGCACCATGCTGCTTGCGATGACGAGCCGGTGCGATAGCAGTGGGGCAGGAGCGCAAGCAATGATGCTAGCTCTGGTGTGACGTTCAGCCGCCGCTCTCGTTCAGCCTAGCATATGTTCGATGAAATGTCAAAGACAAGAGGAAGGGACGTTGGGGTAACGTTACCCAATTCTAATTGCAAGGTCTTCATATCTTTTTGGCCGGACAAACAAACACGATCTGGAGTGAGCTCGGCTCTTCTGGAACACAAGAATCAAACACACGGAGTTGCACCATTGAGGCTGGGCTTGAGCTGGCCATAGCAAGGCCAGCCGGCCGTGCCGGGCAGGACCAAGAATTCAAACAGGCCCCTATAGTCATGTAGTAGTCCGTCCCCTACAGTCATGTAGTTCAAATGGGCAGTTATCGGGTTCCCGAGAAATTCCCAGAACTATAGTTCACTGCTTGATGCTTGGCCTTCATTTTAGCCGGCTTGCCACTGTCGACTTTGGAGCAATAATTCAATCTTGGCAAGACTATCTATGTGCTGAATTTCCGAACACCTTTGAAGCTTCATTTTAGCCAGAACAGTTCGGAGCACATCCTTGTTTCTTCCCAGGTACAGTACTTCTTAATGTCACTTGGACCTGTAGTATTGCTCCACTGTTAGACTTGCAACGCAATCGATTTCAGTGGTAATGTTCATTGAATCATGTCTGATCAGATGGTGATGAATATGTGTACCGTATCTCTGTTTCTCTAAGTTGTGATCATCTACTTTAAGTTGAGATCAGGTTTTCTCATAACATCTCTCTTTTGTGCACCACCTTCTACATATTCAGGCTGCAACAAGTAACTGGACGCATTCTGCAAGTGACGATGGCTTTGAGGCAGTTGGAGGACGATGCACAAGAAGGTGCAATGCCATTGACGATGCATCATGCCAACGTAGCCGAGATCATCCCTTCGCTACCCCTGGAGACTAGGTGGCCACCGTTCCAGCTCCGCCATTACGCCGACTTTTGGGTGCCAGAGGCAAGAACACTGAAGATAGGCATTCCGGCCCTGCATTCCTGCTTCGAGACGAAACCCACCGACGTGTTCCTTGCAAGCTACCCCAAGTCTGGCACAACTTGGCTCAAGGCCCTCGCCTTCGCAACGCTGAAGCGTTCCACGCATCGGCCAAGCGACGAGGACCATCCGTTGCGTCGTTGTGTTCCCCACGACATTGTCAGGTTCCTCGAGCTTGAATTCAACACAATGGATGCGGTTGAAGCGATCCCTTCACCACGCCTGCTGTACACTCACCTTCCCTACTCCTTGCTGCCGAGCAGCATCACCGAGGAGTGCTCAGGGTGCCGGATCGTGTACATCTGCAGGGAACCCAAGGATGCTCTAGTCTCTTACCTGTTCTTCACGAGGAAGACGGCGCCGGCGTGGGGAGTTGATGCGCAGTCATTCACGATCCAGGAGGCATTGGAGCTGTTCTGCGAAGGCCGAAGTCCTGATGGCCCGCAGTGGCAGCATGTCCTCCAATACTGGGCGTAGAGCGTCAGGAGACCTGATAAGGTACTGTTCCTTCGATATGAGGATATGTTGGATGAGCCTGAGACACACGTCAAGAAGCTAGCAAAGTTCATGGGCTGTGAATTTTCTGAGGAAGAGGAGGTGGGAGGTGTGGTGAGCGCCATCGTGGAGCTGTGTAGCCTGGGAAAGTTGAAAGACACGGAGGTGAACAGAAATGGAAGCTCTAGGTCAGGGGTCAAGAACGAAAGCTTCTTCAGGAAAGGAGTTACTGGGGACTGGAGCAATCACATGACGCCGGAGATGGCGCAGAAGCTGGACAAGGTCGTTGAGGATGCATTGCAAGGGACCGGATTCACCTTTGGGAGCACAACATGAGCCATTGCGCTCATAGTAGTTGCTGGTTGGATATCATCATACCACCCATGGTTCAAGCATTCTTCTTCGGTGATGAAGCCATGCAATATGGGCTTCATCTAATCGTCTTACTGGAAATTAAATTGTGTACAATTCATTTGTATAACTTTGTTACATACCGTATCCTGTGGTATGTTGTGACGCTAATAAAACCATATCCTTTACTCCTTCCGTCCCTAATTATAGGTCGTTTTAGCTTTTGCTATGCACCTAGATTACTCCTCCTGTCCTAAATGACCTATGATTTGGATTGAAGGAAGTATTATGTAAAGTTCATCATAAAGTATGTGTCATCACTGGCTATATTTTTCTTAATAAAATTCATCGTAAAGTGATGGATCAGTTTGGGCAGACCTGAAGAAGTTGTTTGCTGCAGGGAAGAACAAGCTGTCCCTTCTGAGTTAGGCATGTGTCTTTGGCCAGTAGTTTTTTTTTTTCTGGCAGTTTTGTTCCCGTCGTTAGCTTGGTTGTTGATTTAGGGAAACTTGATACCTGTCTGGAATCCTCGAACTCTTGGGCTTTCAGCTGGGATGCTGTAAACTGTTCCTCGTCTGATTGCAACGCTTGGTGTCTTTTGCTATCTTGCTTCTGTTTAAAAAGGTACTTGTCCAACCTAAAGAGAAATTGCATGATGCGGTAGAGTGATATTTATATTTCTTTTCTTCCATCAGGAAGAAATATGTTTTTGTTTATATTTTTAAAAAGATGAAACACCCAGAGTGGAATCAAGAAAGCTTAAACCAAGCTTGCCTACCTAGCATCTATATAGCCTAGCATGATGTACGCTCAAACCACATCATCGCCTTATCAAAAAAAAAAAAAAAAAAACCACACACCTACAGACACATCATCGGACACACTGATTCATTAAGGCTTGTTTGATGCACGCATATCCACTTCAACCCATGTGTGTTAAAGTTAATTAAAATGAAATTTAGTTTAATTTTTATACTAATTTACTTTAACACATGTGAATTATGATGAATATATACATGTCCATCCAAATAATACCTGAGCGAGGCCTAGTTTCTATAATCACGTTCACGGGCCATCCCTGAAATATGGGCCAAAAGCCACTCGCTGCCGTTCCACGATTGGGCCGCTCGTCCAAAATCGCGTTCCGGCCCAAAACAGAAACGGTGTCGGTCGGAAGTGGACGGCTGGCTTGCTGAGTCAGACAGACGGCGGAGACGGAGTGCTAGGCCGCTGCTGCTAGCTACGGGCGGGTGGCAGCCGCCAGCCAAACCAACCGATGGCGTTGGCGTCAGGCTCCGGCGGCGGCGGGGGGAGCGACTTCTCCGTGGTCGTGGTGGGCTCCGACTTCGCGACCGACGCATGCGCAGCGCTCCTCGCCCCCGCCGACCGCGAGGTGTGGCACGACTGCCTCCCCGACCTCGCCGAGGCGGACGCCTGCTTCTCCGACCTCGAGGAGCGCCAGGTCGTGCGCGTCCAGGGCACCGATCGGGCCGGCCGAACCGTCGTCCGCATCGTCGGCAAGTTCTTCCCGGGTGCGCGAATCGACCACGTAGTTTTCATTAATCGCCCCCATTACAGTTGCTGTCCTTCCACCGCTCTCTCTTGGGGTTGTTTTGTCAATTCGTGATTGGTGATGTTTCATGCGCATGCGCCTGTAGTATTTGATGATATTTAGGTGTGAGCTTCCCAGTAACGGTTGATTCAAACTAGATCTCTTCCTGGCCGATAGTTTGTGCCTGCCTTGAGGTGAAATTTTAGGTGAAATCAGAATGTCATCCAGCGAGTACCTACAGTACGATTTGTGTTGCAGGTTGAGAACTACGTACCAACCAACTTTATTCAATCGATGATATATCAAATTGATTGAATTTATCATAAATTTAGGTTTCCAGTGTAACATCCACAACGCGTTTACATGTTTTATGTACAAGATCTGATGTAGGCTGTAGCTTATTTTATTGTATTGAAGCTCCTCTACCAGCAAAGTGCATATTTTCTTATGGTCATTCGTTCTAAATTAAGTATGGATGATCAATCTGCTTGCTGAATTGTATGAAGTTATTAGTTCCAACCAGTATATCAGTAGACCTGATCAATGTTCTGATTCTTTCACTATTGCTAATTTGCTATTAACAAGCCAACAAGCTGAATAAGACTTGCATAGCATCTCATTATCCTCATGCTGTGTTGCTACAAGCTTAGTGTTATTGTTTCCCACACTATTCTTGGTGTCGATGTTTACATGGCATTTACATTGGAATTTGGGTTTTCAGCTTCAGTAGTTGATGGTGAACGTCTGAAGAAGTATGTGTTCTACAAACTCCGCACTGAATTGCCTGTGGGCCCATTCTGCATCTTGTACATGCACAGTACTGTACAGTCTGATGATAACAACCCTGGGATGTCAATCTTGAGGACAATTTATGAGGAGCTTCCACCTGAATACAAGGAAAGGCTTCAACTTTTCTACTTCTTGCATCCTGGGCTTCGCTCCAGGCTGGCCATCGCCACACTTGGCAGGCTATTTTTAAGTGGAGGGTCAGTATTCTTTCATCTAGTTCTCAGGCATTACTGGTACATAAGCTGGCAGCTGCCCAAGCTGTTTGTACCATTGTATACAAAACAAGGATGCTACATACCTATATAATCCAATGTGTACTCAATAGTCATGCATATATATTAGACACATTATAAAGTTCAACTTATCACTTTTCTTTGTGTTCATAAGATAAATTTGCTTATAAAAGGTTAATATAGAATACAAATTACATTCTTATAATAAAGTAAATGTTGAAAATTAAAATAAACAGTGAAATGGAGCACAGTAGCCATTTCTGAATATTCATTGCATGCAGTATACGGAATACACATTTCATGCATTATCCAGAATGAGTGAAGTCTCTAAACAGACAAGTAAGCATGTCCCAGACATTAGCTGTTGTAGCAGACCCTACTTTTATAAAACATATAGTTCAAATGGACTGCAATGTTGCAATAAACTCTATGTACTTGCTGTGTTGCTTGCTGCTCTCTATTAAATTACTGTCAAGTCTTGAATATTTGGATATTGCTGGCAAGGTAGAATTCTGCAATTTTCTTCAAGTCGTTCCATCTGAGCTGCCAAGAATATTATTGATCCATAGACCTTTTGTTTTTAATGCTGGTGGCTAAATTGTTATTCAGTTTCAAACATTAACAAACAACTTCCTTACCTCTATTAATTATTCTGTTACAGGTTGTATTGGAAAATCAAGTACATTAGTCGACTGGAGTATCTCTGGGGTGATATAAGAAAGGGAGAGGTTGAAATTCCAGATTTTGTTACTGAACATGATAAGGTTCTTGAGCACCGGCCTCTGACTGATTATGGCATAGAACCCGATCCGCTACATCTTGCAGATGTACCTGCTGTGGGATACTCGCTTGAAAGATACAAAGATAAATGGACTCCAGAAGATCGATGGTATTCAAGGAATTACATGTGATTTTTTCTGCTGTAACCAAAGGCTTAAAAGTTGATTGTATAGTAACACGGTACTATTAGATTTGTATGTCAGATTGCCTTGAAAACCTTGTCAAGGCCCTGCTATTTCCAACTTTGTGATATCTATGTGTCTGCTTATGCACGTATTTCAATAATGAAAGACTGAAAGTCCTTTTTTTTTGTGAAACGAAAGACTGAGTCCTTGATAGAACTTATAAGGTAAATGCGTGCATAATTCTCTGTTCTGGGAAAAAGTGAAAAACTAAATAAAAAAAAGTTGCATTCTTGAATAAAGATTTTGCCCCAGTTTCTAGATTTATGGACAAGGCTCGCCGTTTGATTATAGTGGTGACACCAAGCTTTGCAAGGAAACTTGTAATTATCATACTGTATCACTTTGTTCTGCAAAATACCATGATTACATCTCACCGCTCTGAACATTATTATATTAACCTAATATTCCAGATAATTTGCACCTTGCGGACCAACGCATGGATATATCAACAAAATGCAACCCTGTCGAAATCCACTAAAATGAATATGGATAGAACTCTATGACAGTTCGCGGCACCGTTTTGCGGCAGCAACAACAGCACTAATCAGCGTTCCACGAAATGCGCCTTTCTCGAGCTCCTGAATACCAGCTATGGTAGTCCCTGCTGGAGAGGTGACCTGATCTTTCAGTTGCCCTGGATGTTTACCAGTCTGGCTCACCATGGTTGCAGCACCAAGAACCTAAACAACATAATAGACCAAAATGTCTATGAGAAAGAACGGATAAAAAGAAATCACTATAAAAAAGAAGACAACGGTGGAGTAACGGAGCACGTGTAATGCATCTTCTAAACACGAATCTGCAGGGGCAGATCCGGCGGGAGAGCGTGGCCACGTCGCCCGCTTTTCCCGGCCGTCTGATCGGGCGCGCGGACGGTCTAGATCTTGCGAGCGTAAGCTATTTTGCAAAACAACCCCTCAAACTTCAGTGAATCAACCCGCAGTCCGACCTCCTCTCTCAAGATATGTTTCAAAAAGTCCTCGAACTTTACTAGAATCAACCCGCACTACATGTCTTTGCCTTTTATGGGCTGGCTTGCTCCAACTCCCTGGAGCCTTAGTGGGCTGAAATCGGCTAGATACTGTTTTTCCTTATCTATTAATCTTTTCTTTTATGAATAAATTTGCTAGAACTTTAAAAACTCGTATTAAATCACACAAAAATCATAAAATATAAAATAAATGTGTTTTGAAATCCTCGTGAATCTATATATTAAATACATCCATAATAAAACATGTTTTAGTAGAAATTTATTATTGTACATGTTTGCCTATACTTTTAGCGGTAAATATGAAAATCAAATAAAGATAGAAAAATAGAAAATCGAGTTATTTAGAACTCCTCATGTCGCTTATATGTACTGTAAAATTTCAAATTTCGATGTAGCATTTCCTCATTTCACAATTACATTAAGCTTCCATCAAAAGATGCTCATATGTCCTTAATAAATGCATTTACCCCTTCTTTCTCCATAAAAAATAGCCAAAAATATTATAGTTCTATTTCAATAATAAGAGTAAAATATTATTTAAATAATATCTTTAAAATAATGGAGTGTTCAAAATATATGCCAAGTGCAACAACAAACCTACTAAAACTTAAAATAATTATTATCATCACAAATAGACCCTACTGTAAACAACTAGTTGTAAGACTACAAATAAAAGCGATTGACATATACAACCATGGGCAAATAATGATTTTCAATTAACAAGAAAAATATCACTAATGTATTGTATAAGAACAATTCAATTACCATAATTTGTAAACGTCTAACTATATAAAGAAAAAAAAACTATGGATGGTCATGCGCGGCTGCCACACAATTTTTCTAGTAGAAAACCCAGTTTTTTACTGAACCAAAATATACAGTAGGAACTCAGTTTAATGAAGAATACAAGCGTATACCAGGAGATGGTGACTTAAAAGAATCACACAGCATATGCAAAGAGTGAATCACAGCATATTTTACTGGAATAAACACTCACTGTTTGAGATGCAAGACCAAGGGCAAGGTCCCGAGGAAGCCCAGCAGCAACTCCACCATCAGCCATGGCCTCTATTGCTAAGAAAATGTAGGCTGGGCCACTCCCACTATATTATAACATTAAAAATACAGAAATTAGCTTCACTCTTGAATGTTGATACCCTATTTCAATACATAATCAGCTACATACCTCAGGCCAGTTACAGCATCAAAGTATTTCTCTTCAGCTGTCCAAACTTTTCCAATGGCACTGAACAGTTTTCTTACACGGTTTTCATCATCCTGAGTTGCCATCTCTCCCAAGCACATGACTGTGAGAAGAAAAATCATCAGACAGTGTTTCATCTTGTTCCACCCCTGATAATTTACTTTAGTATAGCACTATGAAAGATAACTCAATTTATCCAGTGCATCCAAACTTCTATAGTCATAAACATTAAGCACACAAAGCAGCCATTTCATGACAGAGATTGCCTAGCAAATTTTCATTCATAAAAAGCATACCACATTTCATGTCTTATTCATACGTTATAAACGACTCATGGATTGTCAGCAAATTCTACCTGATGCAGCTTGTCCAACAGCTGAAGGGGTGTTGGGCATTACTCTAATAATACGCCGTTGACCAGACCAATCCTGTAATGAAAGGAGAAGGATGTGGGGGCTCAGGATATAGAATTCCAACACAGCATACAACGTGTTGACCTAGAGAAAACAATAATATAGTAGCGCTGACCGCTGAGATAGTAGAGCAGCTGAGATACTGACAGAGCTAAACTAGTGTTTTATGTAGTTTTAGTGGCAATTATCAAATTGAGATACTGAATGATAAAGTAAGAACTACCAATTAATTGAAAGATAAAATGAGCAGTTCAATTGGATCTGTTAGGAAATTGTTTGAACACCACAAATATAGTCATACAAATAATTCCATGTACTGTAAATTGTAGATCTGTATGACAATTTTTACTCAAGAGAATCCAATCATGACCTTGTTACACCCAACAGATTAAAAAACAGTTTTATAAAAACAAGCAGAATCCCTCTATGAATTTAGAATTGTAGGAAACACAACCCAGCAAATATAAATTCAGGACGAAACTATCATGATAGTGTGATTCATCCAATACACGATTCTTCTATTCTGTTCAGGTCAGATCAAGAGATTGGGAATGAGCAAGAGCAGATGCTTTACATACTGAACTATCCATTTACAACACAAGCCATCAGTATTCCTTCAAAACTGGAAAACTAATACAAATAATTTAAACAATGCATTCTCTACTGGACCCTTTTAGTTCTACCACATCCGTACACAAACGATGTCGACAGAGATGGTAAATTTTTAAAAGCATTCTAACCTGCAAATCTTGCATTTTGATGCCAGCAGCGATGGACACAAGAAGCTTTTCTTCTGACAGCCGTGGCCTCAGCTCAAGTAGAACCTGCTTCACTGCAATTCGATGTTTGAATTGATATCAAAACAATGAGCAGAGGCGCAAACAAATACGATGAGAACAGATCGGACACGCCAATGGATTGTTCATGGAGCACGAAATTAAACATGATAAGACTGCACAATCAACTCTCTTGGATACAGAATCTAAAAAAAACGCCACCTACCGATCTGAGGCTTCACGGAGATGACGATCACATCGCTGTCGTCGACAACCTAACACACACGGGGGTTAAATAAGCGTAAGAGCTGAGTTTTTTTTTTTAAAAAAAAAAAACAAAGTGCCAAGAAGTAGTACAAGCGCGATCAAGAGGAGGACCGGAGAGCAAAGGGGTAAAAGGGAGGCGACAAGGCGGGGAGGGGGGAGACCTGGGCATTGGTTTGGAGCAAGGACGCGCCGAAGGACGCGAAGGCCTCGCCGCGCTCGGGGCGGCGGTGGGGCGCGGTGCGGATGGCGGAGGCCGGGAGGACGCCCGACGCCGCCACGCCGCGGGCGATGCTCTCGGCCAGGTTGCCCGCGCCGACGAAACCCAGGCGGAACGCGTCCCCGTTAACGGCCGCCGCCGCGGGTGGCACGGGCTGGACAGGCGGCGCCGCCATTGTCGCGAGGGTGGGTTGGGTTGGGATTTGAGAGGCGCCGGCCGGAGCGGGCTTTGGTGGGGGGTTTGGGTTTTGGACGGGTGGCGAACGCGAACTGGCACGGGCTGACGTGCGATTGGCTTTTTATGGAAAAAACTTCCACCGGACGGCGACGGATGGCGTCGCCGCCTGGGCCTGGCCTGGCTACAAAGCTGGCCCGCTGGCTGCCAATCACCGCGCCGGATTTGACAGATTTTCCTAGGACACAGGTACGCTGCAACATGCGACATGTGTATGTACTACTCCTACAGTCCTACTAGTACTTGTGAGTTGTGAACTTCAAAATCATCAGCATAGCAATTTGTTTGTTTTTGTGTGTGTGTCACACACACAGTGCAGTAGTACTCCATCTTATCTATAACCACTATCATCACTTTACACTTTAACAGCCTGCATCTTTCCTCCTCTTTCAAGCAACACTCAGTGTCTCAGTTGGATCTACTTACATACAAGAAAAATAAATGCTCCCTCTATTATTTAATATTTGGCCATGCTTAGTTCAAATTTGAACTCATACACCAATGTAAAACATTCGCACAATTTGCTATGACAACATAGCCTAAACTTACATGTATTCACACTTCACGGCCCGCACAATCAGATATGGTGTGCGGCCTCAGAAAAGCATACCGCTCCAGATAAAGCACATCTCTGGAAGAACAGACATGACACGTTCACGAGTCACACATGCGAATGAAAACGGCTGAACTTTCTGTGCTGAATGAGTTTGCTGTCCAAATGGCAATATATTCTCCATCTAGTCTAACTATTGCCATTATCACCACTATACAACTTTACAAGAGTACACATGGCTAACTATACATCCTACAGATTCTTACTCATTTGATTGAAGCAGAACTCGTTGGATCTACAATAAGAAAACAACACTCTCTCTGTTCTTTAACCTTTGACGTTGATTGGTTCTATTCCGAACTGAACCAAACCTCAAATGTTAAAGAACAGAGGGAGGCAGTGCAAAATGTTCGCACAATCTGCTATAAACAACACAGCCTGAAGTTACAGTGATTCGCACGTCACAGCACACAATCTGGTGCTGCATTTCGCTCAGATCATTGCCTGGTCAGATGGCATCGCCCTGCATAACTGCAAATGGCTAGTTACCCACGGCGTTTCCCACCAGTATCGCTGCATCAACACCTGCACGCTTAAAAGTAGCTAGATTGTGCTTGCAACAGCTCAAGGTGAGCCAGTATCTTGCCGATCATGGGTTTCAGGGCAGGGTCTCCTTTCTGGGCAAGATCAATGAGCAAAGCCTGCACGATTTCGCCATACCGCTCCCTGTGGGCTTCGAGCCGGAACATCCGCTCCAGCATCCATATCGCCCTGTCCTGGGAGCTCAGCTCTCCTGCTTCGGCGATCCTCAGCAGAGCATGGATGCCTGAGGCCTTCTCTATCACCCTGCTACCGTTCTCCCAGACCTCGTCCTGCATAAGGGTGCCCAGTGCTTCCAGCACTGCTCCATCTGCCCCGCGCTCTTCGCCGTCTAGTATCTGGACCAGAGGATGGACGGCGCCGGCTTTTACTAAGCAGAAGGTGCTTTTGACGGTGCACTGGCAGCTGTGGACTATACAGTAGGATTCAGCTGACGGAGGAACACAAAGCCACCTTGGCGATTTTGACTTACGCAGCGCCATTGTGCTCTGTGATAGTTGGGCCAAGGATGTCGCTGCTTTAGACTTGGCGTCCACTGATCCTTCGGAAAGCAACTTCACAAGGCAAGGAACCACCCCGTGTCCAACTGCTGAACTCTGGAGCTTCTTGTCCCAGGTAACTGTGAACCGAATAAATACACCTGCGATGCCCTCAAGCAACCACATTCTTTGAGGTGTCACGGGAGCGGCGATGTTTGCTTCAAACAAGGCCATCAGAATAGGAAGGAAATTTGCTCGCATCAGAATCTCAGTTACCTTCTTATCTGTCACTGGGAGGTTGCTTAGGATACCAACAGCTGCAGCCTTCTCGTCTCGAGAAGTAGGAGAAGAGATGATCTTTACCAAGATATCTAGATGGGACTCCCTGAACTGTTCAGCCAATTCCTGAGAAGAATCTTTCGATAGATGGAACATTAAATGCAGCGCAGCAATTTTGATATCCGCATTCTTCTCTGTTAGGAAAGGTAGAAGCAGTTGCACCCCTCCATGTTTCCTAATTTTACTTCGGGCTCTTCTAGCATTAGCGTGCCCAGAAATGCTATTTAGGGCCCTCAGAAGATGAAGTTGAATTACTGGACTCGATAAATTTAGAACTGATAGTATCTGAGGTGCTACATCTTTATGAAGTAGAATACGCTCAGATTGTGCTATAGCTGCGAGTATAGCTGAGGCTGGCTCTCTGAGTGTCATGAGCACTGATGTCACAGAGAAAAGGAGCTGGAGCAGCGGCCCTGTTACGCCAGAGTTTACCAGGAGTTCTGCATTTTGTAGAGAGCTGGAGAGATTACGCAAAGCGCCTAAGGCAGAGTGCTTGGCTTCAAGGTTTCCATATTTAAACATGTCCACGAGGGGTTCAATAGCTCCGTCCTCGCCGAGGGAAGATTTCATGTGTTCAGATAGGAACATCTTTGAAATAGCGGTCGCCATTAGGACCCTGTTCATGTCAGAACCTGCAAAGTAAAGAATTAGGAGGGTAAAGCTTATTTTATTAGGTGATGATATGGTTAGATAGAGTGGAGAAAGTTGCATTCCACATTGAGTTCCAAATTTATAGGCTGAAGTTAATCTAGTGACTTTTTCTTCGAATATTGTAGCCTGATGGATAAGAAATAGGTGAACAGAAGTGATGGAACCACAATTCGTGGTAGTTCAATTGACAAATGAAATAATCTTTACTTCTCTTCCATTATTTAACTTGCAATATGTCCCCTATTTCCTCCAAGAGGCTATTGTTCTTATAAGAGTTGTAGTTTCTGAACCTTTTAATAAAAAAAATATTAATGTCTCATTGTAGATACGTGTGTCGTTAAAAAGGCTTCAAGATACGGAGAAATCCATAAGAACTTATGTTCACACAAACTTTTTAAAAAAAAGAGTCTGAGACATAGTATGCGATATCATATATAATACCTTGTTTGAGGTAGTGTATCAACGGGCGGAAGTAGCCAGCCTCGGCCATCAACAGCACATTCTGCGGGTTGGACGACAAAATGCTGAGCAACTTGTCCGCGTCATCCTCCGACTCATGCGCATTCCTCAACGTGACTAGCATGACGATACACCCTTTGATCCTGCCAATCCTCTGCCGGACCTGCGGGATGTCGGACAGGTCCAGCAGCACCGCGATGGCCTCCCTCCTCTCGTCCACGTCTCTGGACAGGGAGCGGACGATGCTGGAAAGCGCCTCGATGCTCGCCAGCCTCTCCTGTGGTGGTGCGCCGGCGAGAGAAGCGAATGTACTGATTGTCAGAACAGAGGCCACGGAGAAGTTGCAATGCAAGTCCGATAATTAGCTGATGAATGCACCTTGGTGAGGAATGGTGAGGTCGACCGTCCAGAACCGAAGCATTTCGAAATTTACACTACCTTAGGTGGCACTATTTATACTAGTATAAGCAGCAGTAGCGTACGAGCATAGCATCGAACACAGAGCGCGCATATGTATTCGTATATTTCGTAGGGAAGAAGAAAGAAAAGGAAGGGTGCCGGGGCGGCGTGTGGGTGTCACTGCAGTCAACTGACCTTGCTCTCGGCGGCGACGCAGCCCGCGAGGCGCCTGAGCGCGGCCATGACGCTGATCCTGGCATCAGCGGTGGCCGCGGCGGCGAGGCGCGCGAGCAGCGCCGGGACGAGGAGGCCATCCTCGTCGTCGTCCTCCCCGAGCCTGCCGTCCCCGACCAGCGCGGCGACCTCCCTGGCCACGGCGGCGAGCTTGTCCTCGGCGCCGGTCTTCACGCGCACCAGCAGGTCCTCGACGTCCACCGCAGCCGCCGCCATCGCGTGCGTGCCCGGTGCCGCGGCGGGTCAGCAGGCAGCAGCGGCCAGCGGCGGGCAGTGGGAGGGAGAGGGAGTAACCGCTGGTAGCGCTGCTAGAGCCAGGGTGGGAGTGGGACGAAGCGAGCGCGGGACGGGATGGGAGGTGCCGTGGGACTGGGAGCGGGAGTGGAGTATGGAGGCCGTAGCGGTGGACACGGCGAAGCGGTCAAGTCGCCGCCCATGGGCGGAGAGGGACGGGGACGGGGACGGGAGGAGGAGGCTGCTGGAGGGGAGACGACCTGGCCTCCGATTTTTGGGACACCGCAGCCGCAAGCCCCGATTCAGGCAGGCACCACATCAGATGTGCCAAGTGTTTCCTCCGAACAAAAAAAACGCCAAGTGGCGAACCGTTTAACCGTTTCTGTGGAATAGTAATTGCATGGTTTAACCGTTTCTGCTCGTGTTTTTCTGATCGACGAACCGAGGTAAATTTAGATTTGGCGGCAATTGAACGGATAGGATTGCTGTAGACGGTAGAAGGTCGCAATCGCGAGTAAGATACGGCGGATTTGACGATGTGTCACCGTTCGCTTTCGCGGCCACAAGCCACAGCCTAGTACTACAGCTGAGCTGAAAGCACATCGCCGAAGCCGAACGCGTGACTCATACATACTAGGTGTTGTTGACACGTTCCGGGGTTTGACCAAGTCAGCTGACTCCGCCGACCGTCGCGACATCTGAGATGACAGGCGAAGCTCCAATCCAAGACGACAAAATTGACGCGTGCCATCCAAGAACAAGAGCCCACGGCGCATGTACGGTGACGTTGATTGGCATTTGGCATTTATGCAGCGGAAGACCAGCTAGAAGCCCAATGTGATAGTACTAGGATACGCGGCCCGTTAGGCCCTACAGCGGAAGCCCAGGTAAGACCACCAACACTAGAAGGACATTCCCATTTGCATTTCTCTGCTCTCACTCTTTCGTCAACTTCGTACCGCTTCTTGCTCCCCTGCTGTTTGTTTATTTATTTATTTATTTATTTATGGCAAAACAAAACAATGGGCTGCAAAGTTTTTTTCTCCTTTTATATATAAACAAAAAGAGGGATGCAGTTTTAGATGTCGACACCACTGTGTTTGTATTGTACTGAAAGTTCAGAACAAGTTCATCCGCAGTTTATTCTCTCACAAAATACTATTGAAAAAAACTGAATTCAACAACAAATAAATCCTGCTGAATTCAGAGCCTTTTCAAGTAACAACACCAGCCGTGGAGAAGAAAAGAGCTTTCTCACGTGTACAATACACACATGTAACGGTAGAATATAATAACAGTGTTGTGTACCAACCGAATTCACACACGCCACCTTCACCACCCAGCACAATTATACAGAAGCATCAAGTAACGGTACAATACAATACCACACGTACGTATCGACGACATTAGTATTTAATAATAATAATAATAATAATAATAATAATAATAATAATAATAAAGCTAAGTCGAAACAAGAAACGCTTGTTGCACGCCTAGTCGCAGCACATCTCGCAGATCCAGCAGCAGCAGAGCGCAGCGATGCTGAAACCAAAACAGAAAAATTGGGTCAGCTTCCAGTTTGTTGTCCGATAGATGACGAACGGCGACATGGATGGCTCCCAAAAGATTTCAGTTTATCGTTGGTAGTTACTAGTAGGTACGTATATAGAATTAATCAGGAGAGAGATTGCATACCATCCTTCGATGAAGCCTTTCTCCCCGCGCGAGGTCGTCTTCCCCCGGCGTCCCTTCCTGCTGCCTCCCTGCTCCTCGCCGCCTGTCGGGTAGCCTGCACGCCCATGTCAGATCGACAGATGAAACTGATGCGCCCTGCTGTGTACTGTTAGGCGGGAGTCGGAGCTACTGTAATGAAATCTGACTGACCTGGCGGTGGCGGCGGCGGCGGCGCCTGGCGATTGCCGTTGTTCTCCATGCTTCTCTTCTCGGCGATGTTGCAGTGATCGAGCAAATGGACCTTAAATCTGATGGGTGATGATTACGCGGTTGTCGACCGACCTTGGTTGTTGCCTGCCACCTTAACGTACGAACCACGCCCACGGGTTTATATAGGCTTAATCCATGGGCTACCTGCAACTGCAACCCCCCAAGCCAGCTGCAGGCGGCAGGGCACCTCTCTACCTTCCTTTCCGCCTTGGTTTTCTTCTTCTTCTTCTTCTTCTTCTTCTTCTAGATAAGGCCGGCCTGCTGTGACGACCACTGACCAATGGAGCGCCGTGGTCGGCGACGTGTGTCATCGATCGCTTTTCCCTTTCCAGCGCGCACGGGCATGCTGTCAGCGATTGACAACTCGCCGAGAGATTCCTCTTTGTATTCCCTGTTTCAGTTTGGCACACACACAAGGAAGGCACAGGAATTCAGCTTAATTACAGTAGTAGCTTCTTCGAAGAATTTAACAAAGTCTGCTGCTGTTAGTTACACCTGTCTCCTCCTCATTCGAGTAACGATCAAGATGGTGAATAATGGCGCAAGTCCTTGCTTGTGAAAAGAGAAAAAACAAAACAAAACGAAGGCGGTGGTGTCGCCAGTTAGCGCTGCGGTTTTCGGTGGCGGGCCCGGCCAGAGGAAACAGTGCAAAGCTCCGGCCAGTAGTTGCACGTCACAAAGCTCTGCTACTCACCTTTTTTCATGCAAGCCTGACGTGTATCGGATTACAAGAATCCGGTTCCTCCTCCAGAATGGAGAGCAAAGTATGAGATGCAAAGCGCAACCCGTTTGTTGATTGTTCTTGTTCACACCAGATCGTGCCGACTGCTGTTTGGTTGGTTGGACAAAGCGGCCGGGCTTGAATTGTTTTCCTCTTCTGATCTGATGCTGATCCAACTTCTCCCAACTGTTCCCTTCCCCATCAGTACTACGTCATTACTGTACGTGCACTACCCGTCGTACAAATACAATTGTGACAGGAAATGCTTGGTTCCTGCTTGCTGATTCATTGTGATTGGATCACCCGATCGGGTTAAGAAAACCCAGGCACACGCGACTGTGAAGTGAACCGAATCGCAGTCAGCTAGCTATCACTGGTGCCATGTCCATAGTAAGTATAGCTTTCGTGGATGGATCGGATCAAAACCCAGGCACACACGACTGTGAAGTGAACCGAATCGCAGTCAGCTAGCTATCACTGGTGCCATGTCCATAGTAAGTATAGCTTTCGTGGATGGATCGGATCGGATCGGATCCATCACCCCCCGTGCATCAGAAATCTTGCCGTTACCGATGAGATCGATCTGTCGGAATTCCCCGATCGGAACGGCCTTTCGGCTGTCGGCCATTGCATATGCTCACGTACACCTGCATCGCACAACTCCCCCCGTACGTCGTGCAGTGAATTGTGAATCCGTGTACTGGAAAAATTTCAGTTGGAATCTTTTATGTTATAATTTGTATAAGCTGGTAGGACCGAAATGATTCTTGGACCTGAAATCAACTAACCGAACGAGCCCTAAAAGTCAGCAGTCAGATGGAGAGGAATCCTGGCGAGGAAAATAGCGAAAGCAGAGGGAGACCAAGAGCGCCACGGAGCGGAGCCGTCAGTCGATCGGGAGGAGCTGCCGTGCCGCCGTCTCCGTCTCAAAACCCACGATCGAGGGAGACGTGCTGAATTCAGTCCGGCAGTGGTATGGTATGCTTGCATTGCATTCAGTTGGGCGGGTCAAAGGATCAACCTTTGGTCGTGGATACAGTGCATCCAGCAAGTCAAGATTGAGCGGCTGCATGCGGTAGCAGGATGCCTTGGGAACTCACACATCATCCATCTGCATGTCTAAACGTTGAGAGAATTTTGACATTTTTGTTTCCTCCACAATAAGTTTTATTCGACAGAGAATTTGGACATTCGATGAAGTTTGTCCTTGCTAAATCAATAAAGTTTTTTTTTTACTAACTTGTGTTTTAGACTTGGGCCACACTCTTTGGAGTAGCATTTTTTTCCAGCTCCACGAGCAATTTTACAAGTGAAGCTATATCTGTTTTGGATGTTTGGTAATATAACTTCTCAAATTGGAGCTAGCTGAGGGAGCTGAAGAAGCTAGTCCTTTTAGCTCAATTCAGCATCCAAAACTTGTGAGTCTTCTCACGTTTGGCACAGCTTCCCCAGCAAATTCAAAACCAATTTGGAGCTGTTTTTTTATTAAATAGATTAAAATAAGATAGCTCCTCAAATGAAGTTCCTTAGAGCCCACTCTCATAAAGAGATGAGAGCTAGATGGACCTAAAAATACTAGCTCCTTCGAACTCCCTCTCTACTATCTAATATGATAATATGAGAAGATGTTTTACTGAACTTTTTTTCCAGCTCTATCAGTGAAGTTGCTCATGGAGCTGAAGAAAAAATAAGCTGCTCCACTTGTAGGGCGGATGCTGCATGCCAGGCACAGGCAGCTCCGCAGGCAGGCATGGGGCTGGGATGACTTGCTTGGCAGGCATGCTCAGGGCAGGGCGGCATCCAAACAGCCCCGGAAAGCAGGGTTCTATCAACTGGGCTACATTTCAAGATGCTCCACTTGATAAGATATTTTATTTAACCCATTTGAAAGAAAAAAAAAAACCAAATTCTGAAACTGCTGGAGGAGCCGTGTCTATTGAGGCCTTACTATTTCTTATGCCGATTTGCTTTACCATCCTCACCGAGGTATTGAAAACGTCTAGAAGACAAATGAGTATTTTGACGGCACTTGAGTGAAATTCAGCTGAAGCACAAAGTATATTAAAAAATCAAATAAAAAAGTACGACCCCTTACACACGGTAGGGATTGTGCCACCCACAACTTGATTGCCATTTTAGTCCTGTGGCTATTACAATAGTTGTGTTGTTATAACATATAGGGATATTTATCATAATATTATAATAAATCATCTAGTAAGAAATTACTATAATCTTGTAAATTAGTATAGTAATTATCGTACCTCAAAGTGACTACAAAATAAGTTATTCTACATTAAGCTTATACATATAAAGAAGGTGGAGAAAGAATAAAGCTTCAAATTTGATTCGGAAAAAAAGTACAAGGTAGCTTATACGTAAAAAACAAAGAAACCCAAGCCTCCAAAAAGGTAAATCTAACGAAAGATTCACCATTTATAAAATGAGTCTTTTTATTATGCTTGAAATTTCCTCCCATTTCCTCCTATTTCCTCCACAATATTCTAAGTCTTTTCTAATTATATTCGTAAAGGGTATTTTAGGCACTACTAAATTCTAATCCTTACTCAATGACAAGAAAACGTTGCAATAAGTCCAATTTGGTTGCAAAAGCTACATGTTGCAACCAAATTGCGTTCGTTGCCAGTCGTTGCAAAAAGGTACTGCAACCGATGTTAGATCGACGTCGTGGCCCAATTAAGCAACGTGAATGAGGGAAATTATAGAAAATCAAATGTACAAAATTTCCTCATATTACTCCAATCATTATTTTCACAAATATTAAATTACCGCATTACCCTTGATTAGAAAAACAAATACAGAAACGGAATTACCACCCCTTTATTTGGAGTCCTAATTATCTGAGTTTTGAAGGAAATGAGAAGAAAGTTGGCGCACATGGGAGGAAATTTGGCGCATATGGCCCATTGGTCATACACATCAGAATTCCCTCCCATTTCCTCTCTAGAATTTCCTCTCATTTCCTCCAGCCTGTATAGCCGTCGGATCGGTCGACGTGAGTCGTCGAATATTTCCTCAAG